>CM076572.1:1408900968-1409391662 GCA_034641835.2 Pinus albicaulis | reverse complement strand
GGTTTGATATTAGTTTACTTTCTGCAAGTTAGATATCAGTTACTCAAGTTGTTTATGGTTACTTTCGAAAATCATAGCTGGACTACTGATGAGGGATCAGAAGACAAATTGATGTAATTTGATTTAGATTTACTTTATTGCAACTTTTGGATTTCTTTCAGCATAGTTTCTTTTGTGTTTAGACAGCAGCAAGAATAGTTTGGTTTCATGCTCACTAGTTCACTGTTTTGATTTATTAGACTAGCAGCACCTTTTCATTTCAGCAGCACATTTTCATTTTCTTTCAAGTTTTGTCATTATATGTTTCAAATTCTTTTTTTTTTTCAGTTTCAAGTTGGTAAATAATTATAGAGGATATTATTTCCTTGAACAAACATAACCATACTTGTTTTCATTTTAGAATTTCCATCTCACCTTAGAAAACCAAAAATGACAAAAAGTTAAGAAAAAGGTTATCTTGCACATATAGTGCGCCGCACTTCATCAGCTTACGAATCCCGGATTGAAAAATTAAATGCAGCAATTTAGGACACACTAAATTGGCCTAACAGTATCAGAGCCTCTTTCTTGGAACAGCCTGTGCTTTGATTTTGAAGAGCCAATATGTTTTTTCATGGGAGGAAAATACTGATGAAGAAATGTGGTTACACCGAAGACACAGAAGTGAAGGGTCCAAACCCTTCATCTGGAAGATTGATTAGGAAAGAGTTTTCTAAAAATCTGTTCCAAACTATGCATGAATTGAAGAATGAAATCATGGGAGTGAGAAATGAAAGAAAATAAGATCTTATAAAAGGTTTTTCACATGAAGAAAGCCCCACTACTTCATATGATGTGTGTGAGCACTCAACCACACAATATGTTCCACAACATTGTAGCATGCCTACTTTCTTGTCAAAGGAAGGAGGAAGAGGAGGAACACCAAAGGAGGAATCTCTTGGTGATTATCTCCAAGAATATGAATCTCAATAAGAGAGGTTCAAAGAGCATCTCAGTTTCCCAGAGTTCTGTCAACTCAAAGAAGAAAGATCCAACACCTACAGCAGGAGGAAAGGGTGCCTTCAACACACTTTGGGTAGATTCTCTTTACCTACTTTTGATGGATCACCTAAAGACTCATCCATGTCTTGGGTAAAGAAGCTTGACACATACTTGCAGCTGCATCAAGTGAAAGAAGAAGAAGCCTTGAGAGTAGTAGTGCTGCATCTTCAAGGGAAAGCTTATGTTTGGTGGCTGTTTGAATCCTCTTCCTTAAAGGGGATAAACATATCTTCTTATGAAAAGTTCACTAGGAGACTAGTGAAGAGATTTGATGTGAAGCATTCAGAGACTTCTTGGGAAGATCCAATCAAGCCCAAGAGATCTACATTTATGCATAAGTTGGAAGATTCCATGGAGCCAACTCCAGTCCTAAACATTGTTGAGGGGGTTGAAGAGTTGCTGCACAATTTTCCAGAGGCAAAAGCCCCACTATAGCAAGATCTCTTCTCTCAAAGAGAAGACATGAGAGCTTATTCCTCACTAAGAGATAAAGAAAAAGGATCTCTTGATGGTGAAGCATTCTCCAACCATGATGAGGAGGGAGAGGAAGAGCAGAGAAGATCCTCTAGCGCTGTGATAGCAGGAGGAGATCTATTTTCAGTTGGATATGGAGATGAAGCAATGGCTTCCACTAGAGGAGTTCTTGCACCTTTGTAAGGAATTCCTAAGGATCTTCCATATGGAGGACATGAGCAGCATGTGTATTTTCTAAGAGATAATGAGACAGAATAAAGGAGGGATCACATAGCTGATCCACTATCAGAAGATGGGGAAAATGCTCCAAGCAGAGGCACTCTTACATCACTAAGAGGGGTCTCCAAGTTTCAGGAGGCTTCCACACAAAAATCAGAGGTGAACATGCACTGTGGAAGCAAGGGAATTTTGCTCCCATATGATAAGCATGGGAGAAAGAACCATGAGGCATCATTGTCTTGTGGGAAACCACCTGGGAGACCACCTGATTCAGATCTGGTGAAAGGTGTCCCACATCTTGATGCTCCACTCATGAGTCTGGGGAGGATTGGAGCATTAGAAGACAAGGGTACAACGCTGGGAGGCTTGGGTAAGCTTAAGGAGAAGGGAGATTTTATTCCCTTATCATCACCACCCACTCTCCTATCTAGATCTGCACTGTGGGAGGAGAAGAATGGAAGGATCAGCCTTCCAACATACACTTGTGGCATGGGGGATGCTAAGGAGAAGATCAACAATATGACAAAAATTCCAGTTGATGTATCATTAGCACTGTCATTGTTGAGCAGTGTAGATCTGTATTGGAAATCTCAACTGCTTGTAGAGTATTCCAAAGATCTTCACACATGTATGATACTTGATGACATGCTGCAAGGAGAGGGCTATTTAGTCCAAGGAGAGGTCATCTGTAATCATGGTAGAGTCTTATTGTCTAGATCTTCCAAGCTCAAGCAGAAGATACTACAAGGAGCACACAAAGAGTTATTTTCCAGCCATATGCAGTTAATGAAGATATACACTCTAATCATGAGGAGCTTTGATTGGGAAGGCTTGAGAGAGGAACTACATCAGCACATTCAAGAGTGCATGAGCTATGTGGAGTTGGGGCAGCCAAAGGACTCTATGCAAGAGTCATTTCAGCCATCTTTTCCTTCTTTTGAAAGAGGAGAAATGTCCATGCACACCTCCATATGTATGAGTAATTTTGATGGTAAAGAATCTGTTCATGTAAAGCAAGTTTATTTTTTAGTTTGTACATGTTCTTTTACCATTTGTATGTAGGCCATGACTCCTAAAAGGAGAAATGTATCATGTAAATTTCATGGAAATTGTTGGGCCACTAAGAATTTTGAATTTGGCCACTCCCTTGATGTGCAAAGGGAGATTTATTTTCATGATGGGTGCTTCCCAAAGGCACCAAATATATCTCACATTTTCTGCAACAGTGAGATGACTTGGGCAGCAAGTAAGTGGTGGGAAAACCACTTACCACATCTTGGTTTGATGTAGGCAGGGGATGCTCTGCGCTGGTTCCACATGTGGGACTATGATCCACCTCCATGTACATATATTTCTGTTTATTTGTACATTGTATTAATCCCCGATATTGATGATGTGCTTGTACTTTTCATGGGCATGAATGGTGGAAGGAGGGAAGGCATGCATGTGCCCTATGGGGTGACTACACTCCCTGTAATTTATGTTTTGTATTTTGGGGAGGGCATTGGGAAAACCATGGTTGTTTCATGTGATTCATTGTTTCCTTATGGGAGGGGCTGTTTGCACCTCATGAGGACATTGTTTGGACAAGTCATGGATGGATGGATTGGTGGTCACTTAGCTTATGAGAGAAGCTTATCCTTTGTTTGTGACACCAATGGAGGAGGAGATGAGTTGCAAAACTTAACTTATCAGTTTCTTGAGGACAAGAAACATTTTGGAGGGGAGGACTATAATGTTCCTAATTAGCCCAAGCTAATAGGAATATTCCTTTTTTTTCATTTTCTTGTTCAAGAATAAAATTTTAAAGGAGGACAAATTAAACTCCTTAAACAACAAAATAAATCAATGCCCATGTGAACAAGGCTAAATCTGGGCTGCTTTAATGAAACTCCTTCATGTGTGAAAAGGGATTGTGACAATTGACTGGGTCAACAGGACCAAATCTACAATGTTGTCCAGATGCAGTGTACCTTGATGAACAACACAGATCTAGTTGGAGGGTTCCAATGTGAAAGAAGCTAAACCTTTTGAGATGGTTTAGGGTTTTCAAGGATTTCATCCTATAAATGAAAGAGGAGAGAAACATGAGAGTGGTTGTTGAAAATATTGGTTGTCCTTGTGAGCAACAACAAGTGGGAGATAGATCTCTTCAGATCTATGCACATCTAGCCCCTCTTTTCACTGGGAAAGTATTATATCCCACTGGCAAGAGTGTCCTAGATCATTGGAGCTCCAGATCTACACCTTGGCATTAGATCAAAGTCTACGTCAAGCCTACAATGTAGTTTCTACCCCAAATCTGCGTTATTTTGCAAGAGAAGAGTTGCAGGGTGTTTGGAAACTATTTGGAGGAGAGATGTCTAGTGTAAAGGAGTCTTCCTTGCATTGTGGTGATCCATGGATTGGCCAACCAATCCATGTATGTTTCAGATCTGATTTATTCCTTGATGTATCTACTTCATATTTTCTGAATCATTCTGCATATCTGATGCAGTAGATCTCAGATCTACTCTCTGTGCTTCATGTTTTTCTGAAAACCCCAAGGGGGATGTAAAATAGAGATAGTCTAGTGTATAGATCTGATATATATCTAATATTTTGTACATAGACTTATCCTAGATCTGACTTGTAACCTACAACTTCTATTTACTCATAGAAATAACGTTGTCTGGGCTTTACAGTGAAATACATTGTTGCAGCACCTCTTTTAGAGGGTTTTTCTCCATTAAAAGTCTCCATTTTTCTCCTGTACATTGATTGGGCTCCATTGTAAATATGATCTATCATTGTATAAGATATTTTTATGCTGTCATATTGGCCTACTGCTACTACTTTCTAAAACTGCGTTATTTTTTGAGCAGTGTTCTTTGTATTGCTGTAGTCCCTTCTTTGGGCAGTTTCCAAGCCTTCCTAGGTTAACCCACCTAGAAAGATTTCTTTTTGATATCCTCTTGGATTTAGGACTTAGATACTCAAATCTAAGGGATCCAAGGGCTGATTTCAAGCGCTGTAGTATCCATTCCTGAAAAATGCGTTTTTTAGGCATGCCTTGCTAGCAATCCCGATTTTGGGGATATTACAGTGGTATCAGAGCCTCTTTCTTGGCACAGCCTGTGCTTTTATTTTGAAGAGCCAATATGTATTTTCATGGGAGGAAAATACTGATGAAGAAATGTGGTTACACCGAAGACACAGAAGTGAAGGGTCCAAACCCTTCATTTGGAAGATTGATTGGGAAAGAGTTTTCTAAAACTCTGTTCCAAACTATGCATGAGTTGAAGAATGAAATCAGGGGAGTGAGAAATGAAAGACAAGCAGATCTTCTAAAAGGGTTTGCACATGAAGAAAGCCCCACTACTTCATATGATGTGTGTGAGCACTCAACCACACAATATGTTCCACAACGTTGTAGCATGCCTACTTTCTTGTCAAAGGAAGGAGGAAGAGGAGGAACGCCGAAGGAGGAATCTCTTGGTGATTATCTCCAAGAATATGAATCTCAATCAGAGAGGTTCAAAGATAATATCAATTTCCTAGAGTTCTCTCAACTCAAAGAAGCAAGATCCAACACCTACAGTAGATGGAAAGGGTGCCTTCAACACACTTTGGGTAGATCCTCTTTACCTACTTTTGATGGATCACCTAAAGACTCAGCTAAGTCTTGGGTAAAGAAGCTTGAAACATACTTGTAGTTGCATCAAGTGATAGAAGAAGAAGCCTTGAGATTAGTGTTATTTCCCTGTAATCAGCAAGATTGGCAAAGTCCGATCGTAGGGAGAAACATCGTTTCAACCACTTTGGGATTCTAGGATCTAGCCCTCCTGAATCCGGAGAGGGATCTCTCCAATAAGTGAAAAGATGGATTTTTCTTTGAAGTTTTGGGCAATGATATTAGGCTAGTTATGAAGGTCAAGGGTTTGTTTTGTTTTTTGGATGGTTGAGGATGATTACTGTCTGAGGTGGATAATTCTAAATGCAAAGAGTTTCAAAGGTGTGAAGTTGCAAGAAAATAGAAAAAACTTTGGCTAGGAAGGTAGATAACTGCAGGTTTTAGTCCATTGGGATATGGAGTCACAATAGGGTTTAATTGGAACAACAAGAGGCAAGAGTGGTCCATGGGGCAAGTCATCTATGTCTAAGGATCTCTTTAAGGTTTGATTTATGGAATGAAATGGTACAACAAGAAGAGAAAATAAACAGATGAAGAACAAAGAGCAGCCCAGGATCTGGTAAGTACTTTTAAAATAGCCAGCCTTTGACACACACTTAAGAGAAACATGAAAGCAAAATAGGATCTGGTAAGTACTTCTAAACTAGCTAGCCTTTGACACACTTTCAATAGAAAACATATAAAAACAAAGGGAAACTCGAAGGCAACTGTTGGAGTAGAAACTAGCGGGCCGGGCTCACCACAAATCCTCTCCTAGCTCTACTTTACTTGGTCATTTTCAAGACAATCACAAGGATAACACAGAATGGCCTAAGATCTGGTAAGTACTTCTAAACTAGCTAGCTTTTAACACATTCAAAGGGAAACTTTCAGACAGTCTTTGGTATAAAACTAGGACCAGGGCTCACCATATCTTCCTCAGTTCATATTTACTTAACATATACTGAAAATACCATTTAAGAATAACATTTAGCTAAGGAAATAAGACGAGGGAACGCCAACATTCCTATTCTCAAACTGGATTAAAACATTCCTAAATAACACAGATTGGAAGAAAAAATTTAGATAAAGATTTTCAGTCAGAGAAGGGTACTGATATATAGTAGGTCCTAACTCTATGCATGTTGTTATTTATAAGAGAAAATTAACAAAATGAAAATAGAAACAAAATAACAAGTTACAATGAGAAAAACATCATTGTCAACATAGATTAGGATCCCATAAATCAGCTTGTATTGATGCTCCAAACCAGTTACATCTTTAAGTCCAATTCTTTAGTTTAGCAATCATCTACTCATCTCAGCCTAACTTATCTATCACAAGAAGAGCTTCAAGGGCCAGTGAACACTATTTACAAGTAGAAGTCTCAAGCTCAATTACATTACAATGGTCAGCAAATACATCAACCAACCCCTCTCTCATCTTCTTTAGTAGTATTTATACAAGAATGAGGAGGTGAGATCTGATAAAACATCTCTAATTGCAATTAATACAGACTTAATGACTTCTTGGCCTTTGGGGGGCTCAATGAAGAAACTTAAATAGGTGTCCTCTGTATTAAATCATTTACATAAAGATTTAAGCTCGATGGGAGCTCTTTTTGACCTTTGAGGCTCTGTGTGGTGTCAAAGTAACTCTGCAGATGTTTTGTCATTAAGTTCCTTGGCATAATTTACTCTTTGGCTATGTTTGAGACAAATATCTGATCCTGATCAATAATTCCGGCCTCGGATATGAATGCTTTGAGGCACAAGTGGCATCGTGGTAGCTAGAGGTATCAATTTTCCTCAGCTGTGGCGGTGGAGGCTTTCCTGTTTCTAAAAATCTTAAGATTTTCTTCAAACTGTGTTTTAATTGGGGATTAGGCTTTTGATAAACCATCTTAGATGTAATCCCCACAAAATATGTCTTCAATCTTCTGCTCTGGTATATTTTGTCTTCGTCACTGATACTCTCTGACTGTGCCTGCTTTCTTGTGTTTTGCTGGTGTGCAGGGATGATATGGCATCAATGCTTCATGAATCATTGATGAAACGTGGATATACTTCCTGAAAATGGTTTCCTCTAGTGAATCTAAGGAGGGAGGATCATCACCCTCTGCCTTTAAATTTTCTTCAGTCATAGTGGAAAAAATCATTTGAACCCTGCAAAATACGAAAAAGATTAGAAAATCCTGCATGTATAGGTTAACTACTTCAAAAGGCACATGGAGAGAGCATGGCCGTTGGATGGCATCATCCAATGGTCAAGATTGATCAGAATGAGTCAGAAGGGAACGGGGAAGAAATTAAATTGGAGCCATCAATCGCGCAGAGATCGATGGTCGAGAGCAAAGGTGAAAAGTCAAAGTGGAGGAGTCAGTTTTTGGAAAAATGGAGAAAATAGGTTTAAAACCTTTGTTTCGGCGAAAATGATCAAAAATAAATATCGGGAGTCGGGACGATTGTGGGCCGTCGGATGAGAGCGGCCCAAGCGATCAACGGTGGGGATCATATGTCAAAAACCTTGTAAAAACACACCCGGACTTCAATTTTTTTTAATAAAACTATGCTGAATAAAGTTCCCGAGTTCAGATTTGCTGACTGGAGGAACCAACAAAAACTCGCTCCAATTTGATGATGCCATGTGGATGCTGATGGGGCGCTGGGGACCGGGGTGATGGAGTGTAATATTCCTTTTTAAGGAAATTTATAAAACACATCAAATGCTATAGCGATAGAATGACTCTATGAGCAAACATTCAAATATACATAAAATAACAGGAACAGCTCATGCACAAATACACGTTAAATTGAGAAATTACTAGGCCATTTTATTATGCTGGGAATGATAACGATTACAAAAAATTGCCCAGACGACAGTGCTCAACTGGCGCAGGAAAGATAAAAGATATTCCCAGAAAACAAGTTACAGCGGCTTTCCTGTGGTATTCAAGCGGCTGGAAACACTGCTACACGCTGCTAATATGCTGCGGTTGGTAAAGGACTCACCGAGAGACTCCCGGTTTGGCTTCAGGCCCACAATTGGCACGGTCTGTCTTTGCACCTCCTCCTGACCCGAAACCACCACAATGGTAGCAATATGGAGCTCACACTGGACGGTCTGCGCTCTTCCCACACAAACTGCGCCACCACTCCTGAACGCTACTCTGCAACCAGTTTCTGACCCAATCCTTCTGCGAAACAATAATGGGACTGCCTCACCCGAGCAGGCACTCGAAGTCCCCCGGGGCTGAGGTTGAGGTCTCCGCTCGGAGACACTCGGCGCACTAAACAGTGCTGCAGACTGGCTGAACAGCCGGCGTGCTCAAGCCTTAGCGACCAACTACAATTTCTTAAAATTCATTGATAATCCAAAAATAAGGAGCTCTCTCCCTTTTGTATGCGGCCTTCCTCTCGAACCCTCGACTCCTCCTTTCCCGCACAGCCCTTCTCGGCCCCCACGCTGCCAACTCAGCCCACGTACTTGCCTTCACGCGCTCGGGTGAGTCCACGACCCGCTCACTAATATTTACATTCAAGTGTAGGTGGAAAAATTGGCCCAAACTAATATTCCAATTAGCTTATTGCTAATTAGGAATATTACAGTCTCCCCCGGCAAAATGTTGCTTGACCCCAAGCAGCTGTAGTGATGGGCGCTACAAGATCTTTGCTCGCTCTCCCAAGTGGCATCCTCATCTGACAAAAATTGCTTGTCCTCAAGCAATGCCTGAACAAGCCTCCTCTCTAGCTGATGCTCCTTACTGACACTGCAAAAAGTGCCTCGGTCCGAGATGTGCCATTGAAACCTCTCTGACCTCTGCATCGCCCTGGTATGAAGGGATCTCTCAATGCCAAGATCCAAAACTGACCTCTCACAGTACCATCCAACCAATAATCCTCCCAGATCCCATCGCCACCATGGCCAACAATCGCCCAAGTCCCATGGCTAGGACTGTGCACTATCTCTAGCTATGACTAATGCTCTAAGAGGTGAAGACCACCAACAAGCATCAATGTTCTCGGGCTCCTGCAGTGTTGTACCTGTAACTACATACCAAATCATCATCTCTATCCAATCCAAATCCTGACTCAATCCCATGCTGATCCCGCTCTCCTGAAATCGGGAAGGAGTCCTGAAGTAATGACAACCGGTGCGCTCCTGCCAGCTGGGATCTATAACATATACTATGTCTAAGGGTCCCTGCTCTGCTGTGCTCCCTACGAAGAATACCGTACCATCAAGAGGGTACCGACTCATGATCTCCTGCCAATCCATCCTGGAAGAAGGGTCTGATGTAGCAAAAACAACTGCATATGGAGCATGCCTGGAATGTCTCCGCCAGCCTCTGATCAACTCCCGCTGCTCTGCCCTATCTGCCAAAGAAAGCTGCATGAGGAAGGAAGCCCCTCTCTCTGTAATGGGCCAAAGTGGGCAAGATATGCTGCAAGCTCCATCGATGTAATCCTAGAGAGGGCTACGCACTAAAAACACTGCAGCTCTACTGACTGCGAGTACATCTATCTGCACCTCATCCCTGTGTCGATCCATAGATAGATGCTCCACCATATCCAACAGCTCTTCCCACTCCTGATCAGGAATGTCATACTCCTGTTGTCTACTCGTCTCCTACAGAGAAATCCCATCAACCTGCAACACCTCTAGAAGATATGGATCCGCAACTGCTGTCACCCTACTCGATGGCAGTGCATCTGACTGTTCCTCCTCGATGGCTGACCCCGCGGTTAGCCGCATATCCATCACAGACTCTATGTGAGCCTCCATCTAGCTCTCCCCCGAAGGACTATCATGCATGAAGTGCATAGCATCCCCCTCTAGTGACTCAGGCTCCAGCATATACAACCCTGGCTGGATCGTCACAAGTGTCTCTTCATCCAGAGTATCTCCCGCAGAGTCCCATGACCGCTCACCCTGGACATTGAAATGCAGCTCCAGTCTACTGTCACCATCTCTGCATGACTGCCCTCACTCCCTAAGATCATCCTCAACTGATCCTATGGACTCATATGAAAAAGAGTCCTCACCCTGGCATACAGAAGGAATTCCCTCCTATTCTACCTCCGCCATATCTCCACTGGGTCTGCCCTCCACCTCAAGCTCCGGTAATGAAGGTGGGCTATAGATCTGAACTTGGCAAGCATCATAGCTTACCCCATGCTGTCCTTCTCTCCACTCATGACAAGTGTAGAGTATATGCTGGTCCTGGGCTGCAAAATTATTGCCCTCCCATGGCAAAGTGAGGAGCAATCCTCCAGAGAAGGTTCCTCCAATAATGAAGAATAAGCTGGCCCAAAAAATTCCATCCATGAAGGATAGGACATGGCCATCATGGATCATCCTAATGAGAGTTTTGCTGAAGTTTTTACATGATGATATATGACGCAAACAATCTCTCACAAGGATACAATGCAGTCTCATCCACTGCAACTTCAGAAAATTACATGGCAAGCAATGTACAAGATCCATCACATTTACTAATGGATAGTAAATGGTTGAATATGACAACAACATAAGACCAAACACTTGCCCATAACTGTACAATGGATGACTATCAACCTCATGGCCCACCTCAAAAGAGAACGCATACGTAGTAGTGGTGGCCATGCCTCCTCCCATGCTCCCATTAGAACATGTAGTGTAGAAAATGTGAGAATTCTTCCCACTCAAAGACACATCCAACTCATGTGTCTCCTTCATAATCAAGCCTCCCATACAAATCTGATTTATATCAGCAAATAGAGACATGATCAGCAACAAAATGAAGGAAGCGCTGAAGGTTACAAGTGATGAAAAGAGGTACCAACAGCTTCCCAAACAAGTATAGCGCAGTTTTACAAGTTGCTTCTTGATAAGAGTATATGGAAAAATGTTCCTGTTACTCATGGATGTCTTCATATGATACATGTTAGAGTGCATAAAATGAGCATACAAGTGATGACAAAACATTTTCCCAAGGCCACAAAAGAGGTGGCTGCCTCCATCATGTAAATTGGCCCAATACAATTCATGGAGCAATGTGACAAGCTTGCCCTCTTGTGAAGCAATGCACATGAAGAAGAATGAACCAAGTGCTGCCAGAAGGTAATCCTCCTCATGCTTGGAAATCCAAGTCAAGCAGAATATGCCATAGATGTTTCTATCATCATTACCTCCTCTTTGTTCATCAAGTGGAACAAATATGAAGTGATCCTGGGACCTATGGGTTATAGATCCACTGTATCTCTGCTAGGCATACTTCATCCATGAGGTTCTGCTCCACAGTAACAGCGCTGTGAGCTCATGCAAATAAGCTCCGGTCAATACAAAGCTCTGTTCTTTGACATGCTCCTTGTCAAAGACTCCTCCAATAATGCTGCAACAAATGTGGAACACCTCCCAAATTGGAAGTTCTTCCAAGCCATCATCAAAGATCAAGGAGATAGTGCCATCCCCTCTTCTTGCAACATCATACAAAGCATGAGAGAAAATCTGCCCTTGCTCTCCCAGAAACAAGCAAAGCAACAAGACAATTTGTTGCCTCCCCATACTTCCATCATACAACTCATGTGATGAAGACATAATGAATGATATGAGTATCATATCAACACCATACATCCATCCTCTATGCTGCTCAAAGATGCAAGTATCCAGCCATCTTCTCTTCGTCCTCCTACTCTTAGGAAGAGTGTTTGCCAAGTGATGGCCAGACTCTTTCAAGAGTAACCAACGCAACCAAGCCTCCTACTGCCCGGTATCATAGATCTGTAGGTAGCCTTCTAGCTCCTTGCTCATCAACCACATCCACTCAATCACTTGTGGATGCCTCCTTCTTCTCCTCATCTTGGTACTCCTCCCATGAGGGCTACCATCCTCCCAAATCAAATTTCTGACTTTGCACTTCATGGGATTTTGAAATATAAACTTCTCAAGGATCAATGAGACCCTATCAAGAATCAAATAGGTGGTAGGAAAAAACCTCCCATCATGATGTGTATGGCTCAAGGGATGTCCAACACAAACATGAGAGATGTTATCCATCCTAAGATGTCCTCCATCTTCTATCTACTCTTGTGAGAAGGGAAGAAAAGTGTGCCGAAGTGCATCTCCAATGAGATCTCCCGTGGAGACCTCCCTTTCATCCATAGTCTTCCAAAACCAATGAGGTCTTGGATCTGAAAGTAGAAGTTCCTCTTTGAGCTGAGAGGAGCTCATTGAGAAAGTGTCATATTTAAGGGAGAAAAGGTTTCTCACTGCAAGATGTCTACCATCAATCTTCAAATCTTCAAACCCCAACCTCCAATGTGATGCGCAATCCAACATGTTGGGGTTCCCATGTTGGGGTTCCCATGTTTTGGAAAGATTGGCAATACCAAAAGATGAGACAACATAGAACCACTTTGGAACCTTATGATCTAGCCCTCCTGGGTTCAGAGAGGGATCTCTCTATGATATGTCAAGGCATATGACTTTGAAGCTCAAGTTTAATATATTAGGCTAGTTATAGGCACAGGGTTTGTTTGTTTGATTTAGAGTTTGGTTGTTGAGAATCAAAAAGGAAGGGTTCGTCATGAGACAAGGACAAGCAACAAGGAATCTAGGCAAAGGTAAATAACTCAGAGAACATAAAGGCCATTAGGCAATGGAGTCAAGAAAGGATTTAGTAGTGTTCAATGTGCAAGCTTTCAGTTGGGCTAGTCATCTAGAGCATTTGGATCTTAAAGATGATAGTTGGAATGGAACATTAAGGACTGAAGATGAAAGGAGGAGAACCATCCAATTCTATCTATAGATTAGGTCAGAGGTCATTTAACTCCAGACCTGCTTGGAAAAAATCAGAGGCAATACAACGGATCTTAGAAAGGCTAATTGAGATGGAAAGATCCTAGTGGGGAAAAACAAAGTCCTATACCCCCCAGTGTTCTCAACTCATCCAACTAAATCCTAACAAGAACATCCAAACATAGATTTCATTAATTCATACATCAGAGAGCAGGTAATGACATCCACTACACTGGTTAAATCAATTGAAATCAATATTCAGATATACATGTAAGAAGAAAACATAGAAGGCTGGGAGAGCAGAAACACAAGGTACCTATCAAGGGTAAATCTTATGCCAAACTTCTGATGCGAGTCCGCAGAAATGGAATGAAATGAAATCAAACACAAAGAGTAGGAAAACATCACCAGCTGCTTTAGATCAGGATCCAAAGAAACATGCTTGTCATATTAACAACAACACCAATCAGGTACATCATTGCCCACAGCTTGAACATTTAGTCTGAATACATCAATGCTTAGCCTATCTTACAATATTACACAGAGAACTTGTCTCAAGAGGAAAATTCTTGCATTTCTCTGATAACTCATCAATAACCATTACAATAATTTCCTTCTGTGTTTTATAGCAGAAGAGACACAGAAGATCGACTGAGGAGGTAGGTGAACACTAAATGCAACATTAATCACAGAAAAGAAACGAGTGCCGAAACCCATTCTGTTTCAAATCTTTGCATTTATCTCTGGTATGGCTTAGGTGTTCTGACTGTAGTACTGTGTTGTATATTTGGAATAACAAAAATAAAACAAAGAACAGTGAAATCTACCCTACTTGTGCAACAACGCTTCTGATCATGTAGGACTGCTGTCAGGGCAGAAAAACTTTTCCAAAACATGGCATGGAATGAAAACTGCATGGGCACTTTGTCCTTTGATGAAGAAAAAAATTTCTGATGATATGCAAACCCTAATAATCTGATCTCTCGTGTTGTACCTGTACTGTCTTTGTTCATGCATTCTGAGCTTTAATGGCGCTAGAGAGGGTTTGTAGATTTTAAATCTGTCCTTTGATGGAGAATACCACTCTGCTGATGTATAAAACCTGCTATTCATTAACTCCTTTGCCCCTGTCAGTGGAAAACTTGCTGTTGCCTCCATACTGTGCAATTATGGTGGCGTTTCAACTCTTGTACTCTACGGAAAACTCACAACTATGTGAGGAAAATCGATGCAATGGAAGACTCGTGGAGCGGAGGGTGAAACATATGGTGGTGCGGCGGCAACGGAAACAATGATATTACGTGAAATAACGGTGAAAATGCATTGAAGTGGTGAAATGTGCGAACAATAGGGTTTGGTGGTGATATGCAGCACAGACCGTTAGATCATGGTTTGGGAGCGAAGATCGACGCGGAGACCAACGCGGAGGGACGGCCTTATGAAAACAGACGAAACAAACATGAAATTTTGACTTTAATGCAAATGTGAAACTTTGGTTAAAATCCAAAATGCACAGGAAATGGGCAAAAATGTTACGAAAATGTGTGGACCTGAGTGTACAAGGTGGGACCCAGTGGAGGTGGAGATGCGACTACACTTAGACCGTTGGATCTCAGGAGGAGATCAACGGACGGCGGGGATCAAATGACGAACTGTTTGGGAAGGTTCGATGGAAGAAACAAGGAGGAAGAGGCGATGCAATATGAGCCATCGATCTTGGGTGAATGAACAGTCATGATCAAGTCGGAGGATCGCAATCGGGGGAAGCAGGGGTGACACGTTTAAGAAGTTCCGATTGCGATCAGAGCGATGTTGCGATTAAGCGCCAACCTTCGGATCGAGGACTAGATCAACGGCTTGCATTCAATCGGAGGGGAAATTGGAGGCGCGATGGGTGCGAAGCGATTAGCGCTGGGCCGTAGGATCAGCAGGGAAATGGACGGCCAGGATTGAATCAGGAGATCGCAATCGGGAGTCAGACGGGAAGGTTTGCGATTGCGATCGGAAGGGGATTTGTGATTGAGCGCTGGCCGTTGGATTCGGAGATCAGATCAACGGCTCACATCCAATCGGAGGGAGAGTGTGATCAGAGATCGGGATTTAGGACGTGCGATCAACGATCGGGCGGAGGGTGCGATTAGTGCTGGACCGTTCGATCCGCGGGGAGAATCAACGGTGGAGAGAGCAATCGGGGGATCGCAATCGCAGCGGGACAAAGGGGTAACGCAATGGAAGTTCCGATTGCGATTAGGTGGGAAGTGCGATTAGTGTTCCACCATCAGATCTTCATGACAGATCAACGGTGCGGAACACGTCGCAGGACCTATAGACCAGAGACGATCGCATCAGAGTTTTTGTATTTTACAAAGGAAATTAGAACTCCACCGATCTTCTGATTGTGATTAGCGCCTGGGACTTAAACGCTTGGTCCTGGGTGCCGGTTACGTGGGGAAGTGGTTGAAGGGGGCTAGCAGGAAGAGAGCTTAGGCCTATTATAAGGTCGGAAATTGGGTTTTTTACCCCATTTTAATGCATTCTGAAGGCTAGAGGGGATAACGATAGGGAAATGGAGGGGGAATTTGGGAAAAAAAAGGGTGTAGGGATTTTAGAGGGGATCTAAGAGATTGATAGGGGGAAATAGAGGGGAGTAAAGGAACTTTGACAGAGGGAGGGAAGAAGGGAAAAAGAGGGACATTTTGCAGGGGCACATGGGGTAAATGCGGGCGTTAGGGAAAAGAACCAACAGAGGGGCTTGGGCAAGGCAAAGAACAGAGAGACCTCAAAAATGATGTGTCTTTAGGGGAGATGCATTCTTTGATGGTCTCCAAAATGATATAGCCCCCAGCTTGCTTGTCAAGAATTTCATAGGGGGGCTAACAGTGGCTCCACATGGGGATGGATTCTTCTTGAAGGAGTCAAGACACCAAAAATAATCTTTGGAGTAGACCAGATGCCTGTTGCTTGAATCATTCATTTTCCTTCTTTGAATTTCAGCTGCCACAAACATGATATATCAGCAGAAACATTTTTCCCAAACAATCTACCTACCCAAACTACAGTCCTAATCATTTTCCCTTCCTTTAGGGTGCATTTGAGCTAGCAGACCTTTTACATCTTATTCTTCAAAACAAAAGAAAAAACAGCCTATTCTTAATCTACCCTTATTTCTCCATGAGACTAGATTAGACTGTTGGCCTCATATGCTTCTCTACCTAATCTAATATCTGTCAGGATTAAACTGTCCAATAGATTTCTTCTCCTACATTCTAAGACTGGAAATTGAAAAACAGTCAAGCTAGGATTAGGCCATCTGACTTGCTGGACTTTGCAGAAGAAAAAACTACTAACTACATGCTCATAGGCTGAGCTTTATTGAGCTTTTCCTACCTACCCTACTCTAACTATAGTATTTACAAGTCTAGCTTACAAACATTTTCTTCCAATGCAACCAGTCCATCAAGTGATCCCATGGCTGGTCCTTTCTGCTCAGCTCCTTGAGCAGGCTAGATAGGCAGGGCAGCTCCCACTCTTTTGGTTCAATAACAATAGCCTTGAAAATTTTTACTATTGTTTGCAACATACTGCTCAACAAGACCTTTGATCCTTCTTCAAATGTATGCAGGAAATGTGCAGAAGGATCATGAAAAGATACCTAGCTATGAATATTTGGCAGGCTGGCTTCAACCAGGATCTCTTCTTCTTCCACTGGATCAAGAATGAGACTCTCTTGGGAAAGAGAATCTTCTTCATCTTCTGAACTGGAGGAATCATCATATATGGCAGTGTTGTCCTCTTGGAGCTCTGATATATTCTGCTCTAGTGTGCTGAGCTCTGTGGAGAGATCCATGTATTCTTGAGCAGGGTCTTGTTCCATTTCCTCCTCTTTTTCAAGAGAAAGCTCGTTATTCACATCCTGCTCAAGAACCTCTTCTTTGTTTTCCTCTTCATCATCTAAGATGAAATGTTGCTGACCTCCAATCATGTGAAAACCATTACTGATGAGTTGTAATGGAGTGAAGCAAAGATCTAGAGATCCTTCACCTTGTTCTACACTCTTAAAGCTTTCTTCATCAGTATCATAAATAGCCTGCATTGGCTCATTACTCTCTGGAAGTAAATGGAAATGATTTTCCTCCCATAAATCTACTAACGATGACCCTGCAAGATCATCTTCCGTTTGGGGAACATCATCATCAGATAGATCAAAAACAGGGGAATCAGGAATGTAAGTAATGTCACCAATCGATATACTGGATTGTCAGCAGATTTTTCTTCACTTTGATTTACATGTGAGCTTTCCAATTCTGTACAATAAAGCTCATCAGATGAATGGACAAGAATTTCTGATCTGTAAAAAATTTCAGAGGCTGGCTGTCTATTGATGATTTGATCTATTTCTTCCTTTGTCAAAGGGGAGGATGGTCTTGTGTCCCTTTGTGCAGAAGTGCAGCAGCTCTCTGTTTCCTCTGAAGACTGGATTCGAGGCTGGATGTCATCTTGAGCCTCAACCATAAGGAATGATGAATCAACAACTGAGTTTTCAAGAATATCTTGAAAAAAGTCCACAACCTCTTGACTGTTTTCTTCCTTAGCCGATTCATCCATGTTCTTGTGATAGCTAGGATGCATATGAAATTATTGAATGGCTGTCAACAGATATTCAGATTGCGTATTAACCAAATCCTTATCAATTTCTAACAGGTACTGTATGATATTCTGAGATTGATCACAACAGTCCCATGATAAGGGTGGAGAGTTTCCTTTATAATTCTTGTAAAATACTTGGTGCATGTCCTTTAAAGAAACCAAACTCCGAGGTTCTAACCATTCATACCAGACCCTAGCCTTTCCTTCTAACGTTGCCATGAACATTTTCATTAGGCAGTCTTCATGCCATTCAACTTTAAATTTCCACACATGTATATGAAACTTGATGAGATGCAGCAAGGGGTCCTCAGCGTTTTCACCCTGAAAAATAGGCAGGTTTTTTAACCAGTCCACTTCAGGAATTTTGTGTGGAAATCCAGGAATATGCTCCCTACTCATTGGGGCATATCTTCTCTGTATGTGTGGAAGCATGTTTGTAAATCAGAAAGAGGTCAATGTATCTTCTCAACCAGTTCGGAGTCTTCTACCAGTGGAGTCATTTGGTCTTTGGATCATAGGGAGTGTGGAGTCGCCAGGTGGATGTATATGAATGTTTGAAGCAGGATGTTGTCCACCATCAGCAATTGAAAGCCAATCTAACCAAATATTGAGCGGTTTCTAAGGTCCTTGTGATATGGAATGAAAAATGCTTAGAATTTCCCCAGCGGAGTCGCCATTATGTTGGGGTTCCCATGTTTTGGCAAGATTGGCAATACCAAAAGATGAGACAACATAGAACAACTTTGGAACCTCAGGATCTAGCCCTCCTGGGTTCAGAGAGGGATCTCTCTATGATATGTCAAGGCATATGGATTTGAAGCTCAAGTTTAAGATATTAGGCTAGTTATAGGCACAGGGTTTGTTTGTTTGATTTAGAGTTTGGTTGTTGAGAATCAGAAAGGAAGGGTTCATCATGAGACAAGGACAAGCAACAAGGAATCTAGGCAAAGGTAAATAACTCAGAGAACATCAAGGCCATTGGGCAATGGAGTCATGAAAGGATTTACTAGTGTTCAATGTGCAAGCTTTCAGTTGGGCTAGTCATCTAGAGCATTTGGATCTTAAAGATGATAGTTGGAATGGAACATTAAGGACTGAAGATGAAAGGAGGAGAACCATCCAATTCTGTTTATAGATCAGGTCAGAGGTCATTTAACTCTAGACCTACTTGGAAAAAATTAGCGGCAATACAAGGGATCTTAGAAAGGCTAATTGAGATGGAAAGATCCTAGTGGGGAAAAACAGAGTCCTATACCCCCCAGTGTTCTCAACTCATCCAACTAAATCCTAACAAGAACATCCAAACATAGATTTCATTAATTTATACATCAGAGAGCAGGTAATGACATCCACTACACTGGTTAAATCAATTGAAATCAATATTCAGATATACATGTAAGAAGAAAACATAGAAGGCTGGGAGAGCAGCAACATAAGGTACCTATCAAGGGTAAATCTTATGCCAAACTTCTGATGCGAGCCAGCAGAAATGGAATTAAATGAAATCAAACACAAAGAGTAGGAAAACATCACCAGCTGCTTTAGATCAGGATCCAAAGAAACATGCTTGTCATATTAACAACAACACCAATCAGGTACATCATTTCCCACAGCTTGAACATTCAGTCTGAATACATCAATGCTCAGCCTATCTTACAATATTACACAGAGAACTTGTCTCAAGAGGAAACTTCTTGCATTTCTCTGATAACTCATCAAAAACCATTACAATAATTTCCTTCTGTGCTTTATAGTAGAAGAGACATAGAAGATCGACTAAGGAGGTAGGTGAAAACTAAATGTAACATTAATCACAGAAAAGAAACGAGGGCCGAAACCCATTCTGTTTCAAATCTCTGCATTTTTCTCTGGTATGGCTTAGGTGTTCTGACTGCAGTACTATGTGGTATATTTGGAATAACAAAAATAAAACAAAGAACAGTGAAATCTGCCCTACTTGTGCAACAACGCTTCTGATCATGTAGGACTGCTGTCAGGGCAGAATTTTTTTTCCAAAACATGGCATGGAATGAAAACTGCATGGGCACTTTTTCTTTTGATGAAGAAAAACATTTCTAATGATATGCAAACCCTGATACTCTGATCTCTCGTGATGTACCTGTACTGTCTTTGCTCATGCATTCTGAGCTTTAATGGCGCCGGAGAGGGTTTGCAGATTTTAAATCTGTCCTTTGATGGAGAATACCACTCTGCTGATGTATAAAACCTGCTATTCATTAAATCCTTTGCCCCCGTCAGTGGAAAACTTGCTGTTGCCTCCATACTGTGCAATTATGGTGGCGTTTCAACTCTTGTACTCTGCGGAAAACTCACAACTGTGTGAGGAAAATCGATGCAATGGAAGACTCGTGGAGCGGAGGGTGAAACATATGGTGGTGCGGCGGTGGCGGAAACAATGATATTATGTGAAATAACGGTGAAAATGCATTGAAGTGGTGAAATGTGTGAACAATAGGGTTTGGTGGTGATATGCAGCGCAGACCGTTAGATCATGGTTTGGGAGTGAAGATCAACGCGGAGACCAACGCGGAGGGACGGCCTTATGAAAACAGACGAAACAAACACGAAATGTTGACTTTAATGCAAATGTGAAACTTTGGTTAAAATCCAAAATGCACAGGAAATGGGCGAAAGTGTTACGAATATGCGTGGACCTGAGTGTACAAGGTGGGACCCAGCGGAGGCGGAGATGCGATTACACTTAGACCGTTGGATCTCAGGAGGAGATCAACGGACGGCGGGGATCAAATGACGAATTGTTTGGGAAGGTTCGATGGAAGAAACAAGGAGGAAGAGGCGATGCAATATGAGCCATCGATCTTGGGTGAACGGAAAGTCGTGATCAAGTCGGAGGATCGCAGTCGGGGGAAGCAGGGGTGACACGTTTAAGAAGTTTTGATTGCGATCAGAGCGATGTTGCGATTAAGCACCAAATGTCAGATCGAGGACTAGATCAACGGTCTGCATTCAATTGGAGGGGAAATGGGAGGCGCGATGGGTGCGAAGAGATTAGCGCTGGGCCGTAGGATCAGCAGGGAAATGGACAACCAGGATTGAATCGGGAGATCGCAATCGAGAGTTGGACGGGAAGGTTTGCAATTGTGATCGGAAGGGGATTTTTGATTGAGCGCTGGCCGTTGGATCTGAAGATCAGATCAATGGCTCACATCCAATCAGAGGGAGAGTGCGATCAGAGATCGGGAGTTATGACTTTCGATCAGCGATCGGGCAGAGGGTGCAATTAGTGCTGGACCGTCCGATCCGCGGGGAGAATCAATGGTGCAGAGAGCAATCGGGGGATCGAAATCGCAACGGGACAAAGGGGTAACGCAATGGAAGTTCTGATTGCGATTAGGCGGGAAGTACGATTAGCGCTCCACCATCGGATCTTCATGACAGATCAACGGTGCGGAACACGTTGCAGGACCTATAGACCAGAGACGATCGCATCGGAGTTTTTGTATTTTACAACGGAAATTAGAACTCCGCCTATCTTCCGATTGCGATTAGCGCCTGGGACTTAAACGCTCGGTCCTGGGTGCCGGTTACGTGGGGAAGTGGTTGAAGGGGGCTAGCGGGAAGAGATCTTAGGCCTATTATAAGGTCGGAAAGTGGGTTTTTTACCCCATTTTAATGCATTCTGAAGGCTAGAGGGGATAACGATAGGGAAATGGAGGGGGAATTTCGGAAAACAAAGGGCGTAGGGATTTTAGAGGGGATCTAACGGATTGATAGGGGGAAATATAGGGGAGTAAAGGCACTTTGACAGAGGGAGGGAAGAAGGGGAAAAGAGGGACATTTTGCAGGGGCACATGGGGTAAATGCGGGCGTTAGGGAAAAGAACCGGCAGAGGGGCTTGGGTAAGGCAAAGCACAGAGAGACCTCAAAAATGATGTGTCTTCAGGGGAGATGCACTCTTTGATGGTCTCCAAAATGATATAGCCCCCAACTTTCTTGTCAAGAATTTCATAGGGGGGCTAACACAACAATGGCTCATAAGAATGACAGTTTGATTCCTTCTTGATCATTTCCATGTTGCACAGCGCAGTGCAACCAAGATGCTCTTGATGTGCATTTGGAACTTCTTATAGAGCTGCAAGAGTCCCATCCTCAAAAGTGTTGGCTGCCGTAACTGTCGATGCATGTGGCTGCTCCTCCATGAGTGTGACAGCATTTTCACAAGCCTCCTCAAGAGGTGATGTGATCTCTTCTTCTCGATTAGAATTGGAAGCGCATGGTACTTCCTCTTCCTTCTTGACCTCCTCAAAGGTGGTTGCATCTTCTCTGGGTCTGAAAAGAGATGAGAATAAACTCATCTTCCTCTTGGGCTTAGACTCACAGGGACCAATGGATTTCCCATTCATGGGAAGAGGTGACCTTCCAGTAGTACGCTTCAAATTTGCACTCTGCATGCTAGAAACCCCTCTGTTACCATTGTACCTTCCTCCTTCACCCTGCCTGAGTTGACAGTAATCTCTGAAGGGAAAAGCTGCTTTGAAGTCTTCCCCCTTGGACTGCCATTCTCAGAAATAATCTCCAAAGGGTAAAAGATCCTATTGCCTCTCTTCCTTACTCTGCACTGGAGGTAAGAATGTAGGCATTGTGATAATGTCCACAGGCTGAGCCAGAACCATGCTCTGATACCACTGTAATATTCCTTTTTAAGGATATTTATAAAACATAGCAAATGGTACAACAATGGAATGTCTCCTTCAGAAATATTCAACAGCGCATAAAATAATAGAAACGGCCTATGCTACAGATTCATGTTTAACAGAGAAATCACTGAGCCATTTTATTATATCGGGAAGTCATAAGGAAATAAAATACATGCGTAGGTGTTAGCACCCAAAACTTGCCCACGGAAAATCAAAAGGTATTCAAGAAATAACAGGGGTACGACGGTGCACCGTTATGCGTTTAAGCGACGGGAATATACTTCCGTATAGCTGCTGTCGTGCTGTGGCTGAAACAGACTCTCCAAGGCGATATCACGATCCTGTCTAATGCCCTCAATAGATACGGGTTGTCTCTGCTGCAACCTCCAGACCCAAAACCTCCAAATGATAGCAATGGAGAGCTCACACGAGATGGACCGCGGTCTTCCCACACAGACTGCACCGCCACTCCTGACACTACTCTGAAATAAGTCCAACCCGATCCTCCTGCAAGATAATGATAGAACTGCCTCACCCGAGCAGGCACTCGAAGTCCCCCAGGGCTGAGGTTGAGATCTCCGCTCGGAGACACTCGGTGCACTAAAAAGTGCTGCAAACTGGCTGAACAGCCGGCGTGCTCAAGTCTTAGCGACCAACTACAATTTCTTAAAATTCATCGATAATCCAAAAATAAGGAGCTCTCTCCCTTTTGTATGCAGCCTTCCTCTCGAACCCTCGACTCCTCCTTTCCCGCGCAGCCCTTCTCGGCCCCCACGCTGCCAACTCAGCCTGCGTACTTGCCTTCGCGCGCTCGGGTGAGTCCATGACCCGCTCACTGATATTTAAATTCAACTGTAGGCGGAAAAATTGGCCCAAACTAATATTCCAATTAGCTTATTGCTAATTAGGAATATTACATATACAAAATACAAGATAACCCGGCAAGGTTTTCTTGTCAAACACTCTATACATAAAATGTGATATTCAGAAAATGAATGAATAATCACTGCAAAAATGAATTACATGAGTGATATAGTCTAAAATATGTCTGATCTAATGTAGAACCCTCAAGGGCTTCCTCCCATGAAAGGATAAACCTCTTAAACACAAGGAAACACTGCGACGGTGCCACCAAATCCTGCAATAAACTCTGCCTTCAAAATAACGTAGTTCCCAGCTACAACTGCGCTGGAAACTCAAGTAAATGTGTGGTCTGATACCGAAGATCTAAAATAAGCTCCAACACCCTCCAAAAATATCTCCCTATGGAAGGAAACCTCCCTCCAACAAGAGACTAGCTTAGAAAGTGGGATTCCAATCCCTTCCCATTGTTGCACCCAACAACACTGCACAACCTCCTGCAAAAACTATGCTGATGAAGATGGATGGAGCTTGGCCTAAAAACCTGATCTGGAATGATGAATGCAAACTCCCCAATAAGGCTTCCTCAAAGGAAGAGGTGGGATTCCCACTCGGGAACACCCAAGTGCTAAACAACACTACTACTTTGCTAAACAGCAAGAGAAAGAAAATGTCTAAGGAGACATGAAAAATGATCTAAAACATGAAGAACAATGCTCCCATACTCTTCCTCATATAGAATGCGATTTAGCTTTCCCTTGGGCCCACTTAATTAGGTCTCCTCTATCGAAAGATGGACCTCCCTCCAAAATTGCGTTATTCCTCCTAGGGTTTCTTCTCCTCCAAGACTGCGTTGTTGACCAAGTCGAAGCAGCTTCCTGTTATCCTTGTTCACAGATGGAGGTGTTTTATTTTTCTTGAAAGAATGTCTCCTTTCACCCTTGGAGTGTTTTTATCCTTGTTATGAGACTTATGGACCTTCCTACCCATTTATTTTTCGACTAGAGCTTCGGCAAACTCTAATGTTCCATTTATTTTTGAGGTCAAAATTTTGGAACATTACACACTTTCTTCCATATGGAAGCCAAAAGTGACCCCATTTATGGCACTTTATGGATATCATCCATCATCCATCACATCATATTTAAGAGAAAATTCCAAGGTTCAAGTAGTGGAGGATCACATCGAGCATCAACAAAAATTTCTCCAACTCTTTAAGGATAACCTAAATTTGGCACAAAATCGAATGAAACAACAAGCAGATCAACATCACAGTGAGATAAGTTTTGATGTAGGAGATTGGGTATTTTTACGACTACAATCATACAAACAAATTTCCCTCAAGAAATCTAAGAAGGATAATAAATTATTGCCAAAGTACTATGGTCCTTACAAGGTGTTGCAAAAGATTGGTACTATGGCATACAAACTGGAGCCTCCTGCTTCTTCTCAAGTGCATCTAGTTTTCCATGTTTCATGCTTAAAGAAGGTTATAGGTGAAAAAATTCCAGTTCACACAATATTTCCAGAACTCGATGAGGAGGGAGAAAGCATATTGGAACCTGAAGCAATCACGAAAACAAGAACTCACAACTACAAAATCGATCAATTTCAGAGTATCTCATCAAGTGGAAGAACTTACCCACTGAAGATTCTACATGGGAGGATGATAATTTTATACAGAAGCATCTAGAGCTACTCAAGTGTTGAGGATAACACTTTTTTTAAGGAGAGTGGCATGTTAGGTCCCTACATTACTAGTTTAGTCCCTTATTGTTGTTAGTGTAGCCCCCTTATTGTTATTGTTGTACCCCTGTAACCCCCATATTGTTATTATTGTGCCCTTAATTATTATTGTTAGGTCGGCTATGATTATATTGCGACCCCATGGACCCCTATATATAGAAAGGAGGTTTTTTCATTTGTATCATCCAAGAATTTTCATTTTTGTAATGTAAAGGAGGCTGCCCCCTCGAAGTGGCTGATTTCTAAGGCATTGATCTCTCTTTTCTTATATTTTTGGAGCTAGTTTCATAACAATTAGGATTCACATTCCAATATCTCTTTGTCTTTTTTCCATTTTTTTTTTACATATTTATATGATATTTTCCCAATCCTGAAGGATTAGGTGTCAAAATTCCCCCTCTTAATTTGTACGGGTGTTTGTAATTCCAAGCATCATTCTGAATCTTTCAAATTTTTCTCTCTCAGGCACTTTGGTGAAGATGTATACAATCTACTCATTTGTGGAATAATGGCATAGGTGAATAGTTTTTACCTCAACCTGATGCCGAATCAAATGATACTTTATATTGATATGCGTGGTTTGATCATGGAACTTTAGATTCCTGGACAATTTTATTGCACAAGCATTGTCAATTACAAGAGGAGTAGAATGCACTTGTTTCTCGTACAAATATTCAAGAATTTTTCTGATCCACACATTCCCCTTCATTGCTTCTGCAAATGAACTAGTTGGAACAAACTGTTTGCATGACCTCCAAGAGACAAGTCTTGTTCCAAGACTTCTAACATAACCTAGAGTAGATACTCCATTTATTTATCTCCATAAAAGTCCGAGTCAAAGTATCCAATCAAGTTGAAGTCATCCACCTGGGTATATTTTATTCCAAATTCTTGAGTTCCCTTCAAGTACCCTAGAACTCTTTTTGCAACAAACCAATGACCTGCACAAGGTTTTTGCATAAACTTGGCAAGGATTCCAAAAAAAAATGAAATTTTTGGTCTGGTAGTAGTGAGGTAGTTAATGCTTCCTATGAGTTGTATGTACTTAGTTGCATCCTTAAACTCATCTCCTTCTTTGGATGCGAGCTTTAAATTTGTTCCATTGGAGTGGTCAAAGGATTGCATCAGGCATGCCAAATTTGTTCAACAAATATACAATGTGCTTCTTTTGAGAGAGGAATATAAACTTACAATGTTGGGCTACTTCAAACCTAGATAGTAGTGAACATATCCCAATTTTTTTTTTATCTAAAATCCTTTCCTCAATTATTTCTTTAAGGACGCAATATAATTTTCATTTTTCCTTATCATTAGTAGATCATCTACATATACTACAAGATAGACAACATTTTTTCCAATTTTCTTGACAAATGAAGTTGCATCATCAAGATAATAGTGTTTGCAATTTAGTTTCAGAAGACAGTCAGTCAATTTCTCATACCAAACTCGTGGTGCTTGTTTGTTCCCATACAAAGATTCAATAAGCTTGCATACTTTATTCTATTTTCCCTTCAAAACAAATCCTTCTAGTTGATACATAAAAGAAAAATTATTTCATATCTCCATTCAAGAAAGAAGTTTTAACATCCATTTGATAGACTTTCCATCCATTTTGAGCTTCCAAGGAAAAGAGAGTTTGAATGGTAGCTCATTTTTTTTTTTGGGGGGGGGGGGGATATCCTCATAATCAGCCCCTTCTTTCTGTGAAAATCCTTCTACCATGAGCCTTGATTTGTGCTTGTTAAGTGAGCCATCTAATTTATACTTTTTCTTGAAGAGCCACTTGCATCCAATTGGTTTGGTTCCAAATGGAGGGTCCACCAACTTCCAGGTTCCATTCTTTATAAGAGAAGCATACTCTTTCTGCATTGTTTCTTTCCATTCATAATCAGAAGGAACTTCTTTAAATGAAGTTGGTTCGAAATTAGTAGACAAATTTAATTCACAGTCATAAGAAACATACATATCAACAACTGAATCAGAATCATCATTATCGCCTCCATTTTTTCTAGTAGAAATTTTCATTCCTATCTTTCCAACCTCATCAGAAAAATCACTTTCAAGTGTCTTAGTGAGCCATTTGGAGGACCTTTCTGATATGGCCTAGGATATTTTGTTAATTGATATGGCGCTCAATCAAGATTTAGCCTTACAATTCTCTTAATCACATCACTCAAAGTGTCTTCTTAATCATTGGTTGGAGCTTCATGAGGGGGAGAGAGAACTTCAAAAGGAGATTCCACAGATTGACAAAGGATAGGAATCCCCCTTTCAAGATGTGGAATATCATTATCCAATTCCTAAAAATATTTTGCAAGTCTGAATATGTCCAATGATCAAGTTGTCACTAAAAAACATTATCAGTCTTGGAAGATTCAAGAAAAATCACATCTCTAGACAATATAAACTTCTTTGTAGAAATGATATTCTTTGGAGGTATCCAAGTACCCCAATAAGATATGATTTTGACTCCTTGCACCAAGTTTGTTGCTTTGTTTCTTAGGAATCAAGGTATAATAGGTGGAACCAAAAACCCTAATATGCCTTACCAGAGGAATGTGGCCATACCACATTTCATAAGGAGTCTTGTTTTCTAGAGCATGAGATGGACATTTGTTTTTAATATATATTGCACATATAATTGCATCATCGTTGAGCATCATCTTAAAATTTCTAAAAACATCATTTGAACAAACCATATTTAATATTGTCTTGTTCATCCTTTCAGCTACACCATTATGTTGAGGATTATAGGGCACAATTGTTTGATGTTGAATCCCATGTTAGCAAACATAGTTTTGAAATTCATTTTAAGTATAGTATTTTCCATTATTAGTACAAATAGAGCCAATATGATATTGTGTATTTTTTTCGATGCATGCATGAAAGTTTTTAAGGGTTTCAAAAGCTTGATATTTATTCTTCAACAAATATACCTAAAACATTATGGTGTAGTCCTCAATAATAGTCATCATGTATTTATTTCCATTTGCAAAAGGAACAAACAAAGGGCCACACAATTCAGAATGAACCAATTCAATCTTTCTACAGGATCTCGAAAGGGAATCATGAAATGGTTGTTTTCTATGTTTTCCTAAGATACAAGCATCACATTGCTTTAGTTTCATAGGAATGGTTTTAAAACTAGTAACACCATTTCTCTTCAATAAACGAAGATTGTCATAGTTTAGATGTCCAAATCAAGCATGCCATAAGAGACTAGATGGAAATGTACCCTAGTTATACTAAGAACTATGCATAGTTTTGTGCATGAGCAGACATTCCTTACAACTTCAAGAGTCTTTATTCTTCTATTCTTGTCATGAAAAGTGAGTTTTATGACGATTTTCTCACATCAAATTTTCCATCAAACATGTGAATGGAGTATCCTTGCTAGCAGATGTGAACCAAGGACAAAAATTTTCTCCGTAACTCTACGAGGTAGAGAATATCATGCAGAATAAATTCAGGGAGTCCAGGAAATTTGAGCCTAATGGTGTTGTTAGCCATCTATAATTATGCTATACCTAATGATGGCTAGAATTAGTTCACAGATTTCCAAAATAAAATTTCATGAAAATTCTGTGAGTTTGGAAATCTCATTGTGTTCATTATCCATGCGTTATTCATTTTTCTGATAAAAGCTTCATCCAAGGCTTCCAAGTTGTTAGCAACCTATAATATGGGAGTCATAATTTTGACTTGACTGTTGATAATCTTTTAAATTTGTACATACTTTGCCTTCTGCAAGTTGTATTTACACATTTTGTAAAAAAAAATCAAAAAAAAAAAATTTGAAAAATCAAAAAGAGGGTAAAAAGTCCTAAAAGAAATAATCAAAGGACTTAGAAAAAATAATATACCCCAAAAGAAAAAGATCAATAAAACATGAAAGTGTGAAAGTATAAATGCCACTACTTTACCTTTTGACTATGGCAGAGTGTCAATAAATGCCATAGTCCATGATGAGTTGAACAATTTAATCTTGACTTATAATGTTTCAATTTACTTGTTTTAGATAGAGAATGAAGAATTGTCATACAGTTTAATCATGACAATTTAATAGTTAGGTAGAGAAATAAGTGAATCCAACAGTTTAATCTGGATTCATGGATGAAATAAGTGTAGAATTAGATAGTTTTACTTGCTTTCAGAAAGAATAATGCTGTGAAGGTTGCTAGCCTAAATGCACCTTACTACAAAGGAAGAAAAAATGTTAGCATGATAAGCTGGGTATGTAGAAGAAGGTGAAAATATCCCAATGTAAATATCATTCATCATGAGCTTCAAAATAACTAACTTCCCCTTCCCATAGTCATGAAACATTCTAAACTTTCAGTTAGAAAGGCTCAAGGCATTTCCTTAATTTTTGTTGGGACCAGACCCAAGGCTCTATGACTGATTAGTTGAAAGTGTGAAATGTTTATATTAATCCCTAAAAATCACTACATTATCATTGATGCATTCATCCTCTTGAATAATCCTAAGTAAAGCACCATTTTTACTTAAAGGCATTATAATTCCCATTTTATTAACTTCCTACATCATTTGAAAACAATAAACCCTCAAAATAACATTATATTATAAATTAAGTGATAAGATCAATTTCATATTATCTTGTAAAATTCACTTTACTTGTTAAGATTATGTTTTTTGAGTATACCATCTCCTATTTCCATATTAACTCTAATTTATATATTAAATCCCTATATAATAGCCTTTTCCTATTAAATAACTCCTTTTTATATAATAAACCCAAAAACCCACTTAATATAACTTAAGCCAAAGTTATTTATTCCTACATGTTTAAATAAAAAACCCCCTTTATAATCCCTTTGGCTAAGTTTATCTATATATAAATATCCCGCCCCCTATGGTAGTTAAGTCAACCCGATTTAATTTACCATATAATGAAAATATGTGAGAAAAATATTTTAAAACATGTGTTATATGTGTTTGAAACAAAAATATCGAAGTTTAGTTTAAACCAAACTTCAAATAAATAAACCCATTTCCTTGTATATTTCCCTTGCCCGACTCCCTAACCTAAGGTTAAATCTATAACTTAACCCCTTCCCCACAAGATATGCTCCATTACAATAATCCCTTACCTTGGCTAAAAGCCCTGAAAAACCCTCCCGATTACTTGTTTTTTCACTAAAAAGGGTCATTTTGCATATATGACTTAACCAAAGCCTTTTCCTATCGGATTAATGTTCAACCCTCTGATCCCCAAACCCTGTTTGATCCAACGGTTGGAAATTTACGCGCCAGTTCAATACATTTTTTATCCCTCCCAATCGCGCTTGATATCAACCATCTGATCTTCTTTTATTTCCAAAGATCTACGGCCCAAAGTGAACCCGATAACCAATCATTCCCTGCACCTTCCCTTTTAATCCCGATCGTTCACTTCCCAAAGCCATATCCAACGGCGCTAATGCATTTTCGCATTCATAAAGTAATCGATGGATATTTTAGAAAAGTCACACGAAATGAGTGGTTTTCCAAAACCACCCCGTGTCGATGTGTCACAATCTTATTATATCGTGTTCAAAAAGCTATTTACCGCTTATAGCCTTTGAGTCGTGCGAATACCACCCAATGGTATCCCAAAACTACTCGCGCCCAAACTATGAGTTAATATAATTCGATTATGGTTTAGACTGTGGTTAATTCATAAATATTCATAGTTTTCAATGAAATTTCACTCATTGGCGCTTTAAAGCTATGAACCTTCTGCTAAGCCCATTTTTCATCGAATTTACAGTATTCGTGTGCTATAACGCCCTGAGAACCTGTGCAGAGCCTTTTCATCATTTTAAAAACCTACTAGTGCCATTTTTCAAACCAATTACCCTGTAATTCAACCAGGAAGTGGCACATTACCCTCTGAAAGACCAACTTTACAGAATTGAAGACTGAACATGACTGCGAAACATCTTCAACCACAATTATACCTGTTTCAAGGTATTTTTCGTCGAAACTTATCCACTGAGCTTCAATTTCTAAAGGAAAAACACCAAATTTTCTGTTATTCTCTGAAAATATTTAGAATTGCCCATATATAAATTGCAAAAACATCCATAGTACAGGGGAAACTCTGTCAAATTTTCCCCAGAATCCCTAATTGCCGTTTTTTGCAACTTTATCCATATCCTAGTCTTTTCCACTGCTGGAATTGATCGTAACTTACTTTCTAGCATCAAAACCTTCTTTCAATCTAAAAATCTGCTCAGAACCCTATTTTACTAGAGAAATTTCCCAAGAAGCCCTTGTTTCCAACAAAAGAGCTCAACAAACAGTGTAAACTTGCTCTGCTCATTTAAAAATGACAAAGAAACAAGTAACCCCTAAAGCAAGAGGTCCAAAGCCTCAAAATAAACCCTCTGCTAAAACTCCATAGCCTGAATCTTCCAAAATTGATAAACCCAACCCTGTACTCACTACAGATTCAACAGAAGTTGTCACGCCTATTCAACCTCTTGTCATCTCACAAGAAAATAGCCCTTTGGTTGACCTTGACTAAAGAATAATGGACCCTTCATTGGAGTTCAATTTGCTTGATGTATATAACTGGTGTTTTGGTAAATCAGTAGAGAAAGATGACAAAGATATACCAGTGTGGGATTCCAATTTGCCAAAATATATTGTTCCTCAAACTCATCCATCCCCTGATTTTGTCAGATTGTGTTAATCCTTTTATCTTCCAGACCAAAGATGCATTGTGAATAAAGACAGAGAGGTATTGTTTTATATCAATGAAGAATCTATAAATTCTATGCTACAAATGAACCTTGATCCCAATGCTGCTTCATTGTCCATAGAGGAGTTAACTCAGAATTACCTAGAGCTTGATTTTGCTTCCAAATTCAAAGTCTTTCAGACTTTTTTCCCAAGCAAGTTGATATCTCCAAGCTTAATCCTCCATTTGATACCTTTGATTTTCACATTGAAACCAGACAAATTGTCTCAATGCTATCATTCATATTAGGATACACCAGTGATGAATTCATTGATGTGGCTATCTTAGGTTTTTTGTCAACTCTGAGTCCTGGCCAATCTCCTTCCATAATGTACAATTTTTCCAAATTAATTGTAGAAAACATGCATTATTAGTTATCCAGATTATCAGAAGAAGGAGTCTTCAGATACACATCATATCTACTTCACCTCTTTTTGTATTATCAAGAAGATAAGTTTCCCATTGAATTTCAGAAAGTGGATCCAGAAGGAAATGTTCTTTCAGTTGTGTTTTGGTCATCAATCCTCATAAGATGGAATAGAGAATATAGCTTTGTAGATTTCAAGGACCTGTTTTTAGTGCCTGCTATGAATCTATTGAATAAAGAACATACCCCTAGAATCAATGAAGAGACAAAGAGAATTCTACATCTATCTAAGAGCTGTAAAACAGGGGACTGGTATTTATACAAAAGTTACACAGAAATCAGAGTATATGGTGCACTCCTGGCCCCATATAAGCTACCAAGATTTGTTACAACAAGGATATTTGCTTTGGAATATTTGAGGCAGCTATTAAATGCAGATGAAATCAATTTCATAGCTTCCAGGAAAAAGACTCAGTTTAAGCTGAAAAATCAAATTGGGCCATTTATTGTAAATAACAAAGAAGCAGCCAATGAAATCAATGTCATGTTGAAAGAGTGTAAATTCCCATATAGGTTCATGTGGAATTATGATCCACAAGGTATTTTAAGCACAATGAGAGTTAAATGAAAGTTGCATGTCTTCTTGCATGATTCAAAGCCCCATATTGAAAAGTATGCCAACAATCTTGAATGGGAGCCAAACACTCTATTTGATGATGATTCACAGGAAATACAGGGAAACAGTGGCAAAGGTAAGCAAGTTGATCAAACACAGGTATTGACAGTGAATAAAGAATCTGACATTCTTCATAAGAGAAGCAGAAAGGAAAATAGTTTCACTGCTGAAACTATTCAAGACAAAAGATTCAGAATTCCTTATAATAAGAAAAGCAAATTGACCATTGAAGAAAGGGATAAAGCCATCAATGTTGAAGATAATAATGGTCATGAAACTGATGATGAAGCTACAAGGATAGTAACTGAAACTCTCAAAGAGCTTCAAAATGTTCAAATTGGAACCCAACAAAAATATATAGTTATGGTGGACATACAATCTAAAGTTGATAGGCCATCTTCTTCTAAAGAACCTGACAATACAGTGTCAGACATTCAACTCAGGTTCAGGCAAATTAAAGAAAAGAATGAAGAGATAAAAAATGAAGCATATTCCAAGTTCCTCAAAGAAAAGCCTGGGAATAAGGATAGACTCCTTTTGGCTTTTGATTATTCTTCTAATAAATTGGTGATGTCATTTCTCAAGCCTACAGTGACTAATCCAAAATCCATTGCAGATTATTTAAAAACAGATTTTGAAGTTGATGCAGATACTGTCCATGAATTGGACCAAATAGAATTTCATAGAAGCAACACAGAAATTCTATATTCTAAGATAGTTAATAAGACTATGAATTCTATCAGGCTTGAGAAAAAATTAATAAATCTACAAACTCAAATGAGATTAGACAAAGCCTCACTATATGCCAAAAATTTGAAGATCAAAGCATTAGAAGACTTAGTGATTGAGGCAGGAGCTGATCTTGCTAACATGGAAGTTGCAAAAGCTTTAATTAAACAGAAAAATGAAGATATAGCTGCCCTCAGAAAACAACTAAAATTGCCTCAAAGTGAAAATTATTAGGCAAATGAAATTCTTCAGCAGAAAACACAAAATGATGAATTGAAACAAATTTTTCTTAAAATGACAGGTCAAATAAAAGAAATGGAAAGCCAAATAGGAGCTTTCATGCAAGAGAATGAAAAACTGAAGAAAGCTCAACAAGTTGTCATTCCTACATTAATCCCAACTATAAGCACAGTTGTTCCATACACATTAGCAGAACACTTGGCACCACAAGGAGTACTGGCAACTGCAGTGCCAATAACTTCTCATGAAATGTCTGCCTCTTCTTCCTCAACCTCACAGGTAAACACAATACAAGACAAAGTTGCCATAATTAGAGCCATGGAAGACATGTCAGTTAAAGATAAAGAAATACTTAGTTTGAAAGGCACTATTAAAAATATAGAAACTCCTAAAAGAGATGCTTTGATTACTTCTAAAGGGCATGAACAAAGGGCTAATAGATTGCAAGAATAGGTGAGAATTCTTCAAACACAGGTGAATCTTACAGATCAGGTTGCATATATAAAAAATCATTTATCGACAAAAATCATTGAAGGCATTCACTCTCAATGGCCTTCAATTCAGATAATTTATGAGCAGAAATAATTACTACAGGCTGCTAATGTAGAAATTGACAAAACTAAGAAAGAGATTGAAAATAAGCCAACTCAAGCAGTTCAACTCATAGCATTCTTGAACAGCAAGAACAGGGAAGAATTAGAAGAGTTGAAAATTGCTGACAGGACATAAACCATTCTTCAAATTAAGAAAGTACTGAATAAGAGGAACATGATGAATAACTTGTAAGACAGATGTAAAGATATGAATTTGGCCATCTCAAGATGTTGGGCCAAATACAAAGTACTATCAGAAGTAGGTTTTCCAGAAATTCATTCATTAAATGAAAAATTGATGCCACAGAAAGATTACGATCATAAAATCGGAATTCATGCAAAAGAGCAAGCTAAACAACCACTGCCACAAGGATCACCAAGTGGAAAAGTACTACTTCAATATTTTTAAAATCTATTATTTTTGGAAAATGAAATAAGGCATATGTTCATTGTAAAGCCTAACTTTGCACCCGAATATGCGAATCCCGATGAAGGTTATAGAAATTGAAGAATATGAAGATCCCAACTGTTTCGAACGTTAGCGAGAATTCACGGATGCAACATCGTTTGATAGATAAAGAACATGAAAATTAATTGGAAACTCATATTTTACTTTTACCTTATGGTGAAAAAATCAGTGTCAAAGTGTATCAGTTAAATCAAATTGTTACTGCTAGTCATTTTTTATTACAACAGTAAATGTTGAAAATGCAGCAAGATGATGGAGCCTAGTGAAATGAAGTCGCCTTCATCTTGGGCCCATGAAGTGACTTTTTATGCAAATACAACATCTTTGGTATGTACATTTTTAGACATATGGATCATGTCTAGGAATTTGCAGTATGCTATTCTTGGAGGATTGGTCATGTTGGTAAAAATAGATGGACCTCTATTTTTAGACATTTGGGCAGTTTCTATTTTTAGACTGCCGGGCTAAAAATAGAACAGTCGAATATTATTTGCTCTTAATAATATTCAGAATATAAAATTTATCTTATTCTCTTGGAGCACTTTAGTTTGACCCATAGATGTGGGGCATGCAGCTGACATGAGGATTTACACTATTCCCATGAGTTTGGTGAGCTAATGCATGATTGACTTCAGTTGGAACTCAAGTGGCGGAGTTCGGTGGAGCTGATTGAGGAGTTGATGGGGTTGAGACTAGTTGAACTAGTTGTGATCAATTTAACTGGCGATTACTCTAGAGATGAGTTGGGTGAATTAATTATTAATTAATTCACTAATTATTAACTCATTATTTAACTAAATAACTCATCAGTCAACTACAGTGCATGGACAGTTCAGTGAAGACTAGTGCAAGAGATAGGTGAAAGAGCCGGCAGTTGTACATTAGTTGTGCATGAGATTTTCACAATCAGTGGGGTGAGTATGCCAATGATGATTGCACTGTTCAAGCAAGAGGAATTCAAATTGGTTCAGTCTATTCTCTCCTTTTGGATTGCGCAGTAGAGGCAGGCAGCTAGTGGAGGAGTTTTGAACCTGTAACCTGTTCAAAAACTGAGCTAGTTTGTGTGTAGCTTTTGGAGACAGTACTGAGTACTTGTGAGGAGTATTGTATTGTGTAAAGTTACATGTTTCTCATCCATTATATGATACATATAGCTAGGGGTTTTCAGATATAAGATTTCCCCATACATGCTGCGTTCTATGTGTGTGAATTGATGTTCTGCCGCTTGTTTTATTTTCCGCATGTGATGATTAATTTGTAGAAGAGATTATGTGTTGGGCAAAAAATCGAATTTGTGTATGATCAGGATAATATTGGTGTATAAATATTCATTATACAGCAAATTTCTACATGGTATCAGAGCGATATTAATCGTCGAAGATCTATTACGGTGATTGCATTTTATTTCTATAGGAAGAGTCTGTAGTGCGGGCCAGGTAGCCTCCGAAATTCATCCTTCTATGAAGGTGAAAGGTTTGGTAAATGCCCCTACAGTCGATCTCTAATTTAGAAATAATTTGTTCTCAAGTGTAGATCGGAAGCGGTTGATTTATCAGCTAGTGGAATTCGAATTTGCAGATTTGCGTTCTTAGTGCCGAGGCAAAAATGTCTTTCAACGGATTGCGACTGGAATATGCCTTGGAAGGCAGTTCGAATTATGTTGCATGGAAATACCAGATGGAGGCTGTGTTAGATGATAACGGGCTGTTGTAATTCATTGAGAAAGAAGTTCCAAAGCCTACTTCTACTGATGCTGCTGTCGTCGAAGCTTGGCAAAAGAAACAAGAAAAATGTCGAAGGATTCTGTTGGAGGGCGTAAAGGATCACATTGTGTCCAGCCTGCATGGGAAGGCTTCTCCATATTTGATGTGGAAAGCCTTGAAAAATCTATACCAAAGCAAGAGCGACCAAAGGAAGCTGGTGCTCAAGGATAAACTCAGGAACATCAAGTGTGAGAAGGAAGAAAGTATGCCCAAGTAGCTCACGAGGTTCACCCAATGTAGGGATGAGCTGGGAAGTGTGGGGGTGACGGTGGATGATGAGGACTTGGTGAGCTTGGCTCTCCTAGGACTTCTGAAAATTTGGCATGCATATCAAGATAGTGTCAATGGATGAGAGAAAATGCCAGGATGGGAAAGACTGTGGTCTGATCTTGTGCAAGAGGAGATCCGGCGGAGCACTAGGGACGGATCTTCATCAAAGGGAGCTGATGAAGAAAACTGCGCTTTGGCTGCCAAAGCAAAGAAGGGGAAGAGCAAGAAAAATTCTCATTCTGGTGCTAAGGGCAAGAAGTAAGACATGTCTAAGGTGAAGTGCTTTCACTGTCACCAGCACGGACATTATGCCACAAATTGTCCGCAGAAGAAGAAAAACAAGAAAGCTGCTAGATCCGGAGATGGAGAGGCCTTGGCCTCGCAGTTTGAGTTAGATTTTTCACTGATCGCATGCTTGGTATCAAGTGTGATGGGATCAGTGTGGTTCTTGGATAGTGGTGCGTCATTTCAAATGACAGGAGATCGAGATTTGTTTTATGATCTGGAAGACAAATATCTGGGCGTGCACATCAAGATGGGCGATGATGGTAGATACAGTGCGACCGGTATCGGTACCATATCATTTCAGAGGGAGTCTGGTAAACCCTTCGTATTGAAGGATGTGATGCATGTGCCTGGATTGAAGAAAAACTTGATCTTTGTGGCGATGTTGGAAGACAAGGGGTATGATGTGGTCTTCAGCGAAGGAAAGGCTTTCCTGCGTAGCAAGGCTACTGGAGAGACCCGGAAGATAGGGGTTCGAGTCAAGAACCTTTATCAGTTGCATGTAGATGGCTGCGTAGCAATGGCATGCAAGGCGGGAGAAGTGGTGAGCCGGGATGATGAGGGCGAACTGTGGCACCGAAGATTGGGCCACCTTCACCATGGAGCCTTGAAGATACTGCAGCAGATTTCTACTGGGCTTCCTAAAGGCACCCTTGCGCAGTCAGATCAGTGCAAGGGGTGTACTTTGGGGAAGTTTGTGAAAGCCAACTTTCACGAGAAGGATAGTCATGCCATGACGATCCTTGAGAGAGTTCACACAGACGTGTGTGGTCCTTTTTCAGTAGCTTCGACAGCAAAGCACAAGTACTACATGATCTTTGTTGATGATTTCTCTCGAAAGTGCTGGATCTTCTTCATGCAGAAGAAGAGCGATACATACTCAAAGTTCTGTGAGTTCAAAGCACTGGTCGAGAAGGAATCGAGGAAGAAGGTGAAGGCTCTTAGGAGCGACAATGGTGGCGAATTCATCTCTGGCGAGTTCAAGGATTTCTGTAGTGCAGAAGGGATTCGAAGAGAGCTCATAGCTCCCCATAACCCACAGCAGAACGGGGTTGCTGAGCAGAATAATAGAAAGATCGTGGGTGCTGTATGGGTGATGTTGCATGATCAGGGCCTACCCCTTCATTTGTGGGCTGAGGCATGCAACACAACAGTATATGTGCAGAACCGTTGTCCTCACAAGATTCTTGGCATGAGTACACCCGAGGAGGCATTTTTTGGCAGGAGGCCTGATATTTCCCATCTGAGGATTTTTGGTTCACCTGTGTATGTGCATGTCACAAAGGACGCCAGAAAGAAGCTGGAGCCGACCGCAGAGGTTGGAATATTTGTGGGGTACACTGATACGCCCCACAACTATCGGGTGTATGTGCCAGATAGTCGCAAGACTGTTGTGCGACGGGATATAAAATTTCAGGAGGAGAAAGCCATGCAGTGTTCGCTTGAGAGGGAGCCACACTCGCATGCAGATGAGGATCTGCTAGCTCCTACGGATGAGTCTCAGGATGTGGATCAGCCATAAGATGAGGTTCATGGAGTGGAAGAAACCACTCATGCAGCGCCAACCATCAGAGGGCGCAAGTGCACTACAGAAGCTGAGCGACTGACTCAAGATGCAGAGAAGGTTGTAGGACCACCTACAACACAGCGCAGACAGAGACAGTCACCGGATCGGTACACTGGATACATGGCTCTTGTGAGTCAATGTGTCGTGACGGAGCCATCCTCATTCGAGGAAGCTATGGAGGAGCCCGCATGGGTAGATGCCATGATCGAGGAGTATGACTCGATCGTCAGAAACAGTGCATGGGAGATTGTCCCAAGACCGGAGGGGAAATCAGTGGTAGGTTCAAGATGGATCTACAAATTGAAGCAGGCGGCTGATGTGGAAAAGTACAAGGCAAGATTTTTTGCCCGAGGCTTTTCTCAGATAGAAGAGATCGATTATGAGGAGACCTTTGCACCTGTCGCAAGGTACTCTTCGATACGGATGATCCTAGCTCTCTCAGCGCAGATGGGGTGGCACATCCATCAGGTGGATGTGAAGACTGCGTTCCTCAACAGAGTCATTGAGGAGGAGGTGTACATAGAGCAGCTCGAAGGTTTCAAGATCTTCAACAGTGAGTCGCATGTGTGCCGACTCAAGAGAGCATTGTACGGGTTGAAGCAAGCACCTCGTGCTTGGTACACATGGATAGACAGTTATTTCACCAGGCTTGGATTCTCCAAGAGTGAGGCAGATCCTAACCTGTACCAGATTTTGGTGGAGGGGAAGTTGCTGATCATCGTACTGTATGTAGATGATCTGATTTTGATGGGTGATGAGCTGTTGATACTTTCATGTAAGGAGGATCTTGCATGAGAGTTTGAGATGAAGGACTTGGGCCTCCTTCATTATTTCCTGGGATTGGAGATTTGGCAGCGCAGTGGTGGACTGTTTGTTTCTCAGAGCAAGTATTCTCGAGAGATACTGGAGAGGTTCAACATGCATGGCTGCAAGCCTATTGATACTCCTCTTCCTGGAGGTTGGAGGAAGGAGGATGCTACTTCAGCGGAGGTAGTGGATTCCACTGTCTATCGACAGTTGGAGGGGTCGCTTATGTATCTGGTAAATACACGACCCGATATATGCTATGCTATTAACCAGCTTTCGCAAGCTATGGTTAAGCCTACCAAGCTCTACTGGAAGGCAGGCAAGCATGTATTGCGTTATCTTAGTGGCACATCGGGATATGGACTGTGGTACAGACAGGAGGATGGTGTGAAGCTTTCTGGCTTCACGGATGCAGATTGGGCAGGGAGCCCAATGGACCGGAAGAGCACATTTGGAGGTATCTTCAGCATTGGATCGACAGCATTTTCCTGGTACAGCAGGAAGTAGATATCTGTGGCACTCAGTTCAGCAGAGGCCGAGTATATGGCAGCAAGTTTGGCTGCATGCGAGGCTATATGGATGAGGAAGATCCTCGTCGGATTGTTCGGGTCACATTTGGAGCCTACTGTGATTTATTGTGATAACCAGAGCTACATCAAGCTCTCGGCTAATCCAGTATTTCATGATAGATCCAAACACATCGACATCAGGTACCATCATATCAGAGACTGTGTTCAGCAGAGGATCATGATGCTTTCATATATTCCCACGGAGGATCAGGATGCTGACATATTGACGAAGGCGCTCACCAGGAGAAAATTAGAGTTCCACAGAGGCAGGATAGGGGTTGCAGATAATCCATATCTTGCTGAGAGGGAGTGTTGAAAATGCATCAAGATGATGGAGCCTAGTGAAATGAAGTCGCCTTCACTAGGTGGGCCCGCAGGCTATTTTTGGCGCAAAGTCTATTTTTAGACTATGTCTATTTTTAGACATATGGATCATGTACCGGGAGCTGCAGTATGCTATTCTTGGAGGATTGGTCATGTTGGTAAAAATAGATGGACCTCTATTCTTAGACATTAGGTGGTTTCTATTTTTATACTGCTGGGCTACAAATAGAACAGTCAAATATTATTTACCCTTAATAATATTTGGACTATAAACTTCAGTTTACTCTCTTGGAGCACTTTAGTTTGACCCCCGGATGTGGGGCATGCATCTGACATGAGGATTTACGCTATTCCCATGGTTTTGGTGAGCTAATGCATGGTTGACTTTAGTTAGAGCTCAAGTGGCGGAGTTCGGTGGAGTTGATTGAGGAGTTGATGGGGTTGAGACTAGTTGAACTAGTTGTGATCAGTTTAACTGGCGATTACACTAGAGATGAGTTGGGTGAATTAAATATTATTTAATTCACTGATTATTAACTCATTATTCAACTAAAGAACACATCAGTTAACTCAGTGCATGAGCAGTTCAGTGGAGATCAGTGAAAGAGGTAGATGAAAGGGTGAGATCGACATCAGTTGTACATTAGTTGTGCATGAGATTTTCACAATCAGTGGGATGAGTATGCCAATGATTATTGCACTGTTCAAGAAAGGTGAATTCAAACTTGGTTCAGCTACATTCACACTTTGGATTGCACAGTAGAGGGAGGCAGACTTGCGGAGGAGTTTTGAACCCGTGATCGGATCAAACTGAGCTAGTTTTGTGTGTAGATTTTGGAGACAGTACTGAGTACTTGTGAGGAGTATTGTATTGTGTAAAGTTACATGTTTCTCATACATTATATGATACATATAGCTGGGGGTTTTCAGCTATAAGCTTTCCCCATACATGCTGCGTTCTATGTGTATGAATTGATGTTCTGTTGCTTGTTATTTTTTCCGCATGTGATGATTAAGTTGTAGAAGAGATTATGTGTTGTGCAGAAAATCAAATTTGTGTATGATCGGGATAATCTTGGTGTATAAACATTCATTATACAGCAAATTTCTACAGTAAAACAGTCAAAAGCAGAGATAAAGAGTATCAGATCAGAAGATGAAAAAGAAGAGTATTCCACAAGCTACCATCCATGTAAAGATGTACCTAGTGCCAAGAAAATACTCACAGCACATCAAAAATCAGTTTAGATAAGATAAAACTGTATTGTTTTTCCTTGTAAAAGAGGACAACTTGCAAACTGTTTTGCTGCTGTCCCTCTTCTTATGCTCTTTTTCCTATTTTTCTTTAAAACATTATCTCAATTTCTAAGATATTTTGTAAACAATTTTTGTGTATAAATACTTCATAATTCGAAGTATTCAAGGTGGAATAAAATTTCTCAAGACTACTATAGTCATTTTGCAGGATATATTGAAGTTTTTGTGAGTCAATTAGCGAAGCAGCAGACTGGAAACGAGATTAAAGACATCATAACTAAGGATTCTTGTGCTGACAAGATAAGTCTCGTCTTCTTCCTATTTTCAGTGTTTTTCTTTAAATGTTTACATACATCCATTTAATGTGTTTCTATTTTGTAATGATCAACTAAGGAGAAATTTAACAGGATTAGTGATAATAAGCTCCCTGTTTTAAACTAGTTGGCATTTTTATATTTTCTGCTTGATGACCGGACCATAGAATTCTTAATTGCTCTAGGTCCCAGTTTGATCTCCTCCTTCAATCCTCTTTTCTATAACTTAAGGATTCTTAAGTGCCCTTTTGTTCAGATTTCACCCATTCCATCAACAAAGCCTATTCAAAGCCTTATAAGGTCATCTATCCCGCCCTTAGTGCATTTGCATCTTTAAGTCTTATTTCCTAGCTCTGCTTGCCTAGAGAGTTGACTCCATTGCCCAATGTTTTGGTAGATCCCTATGGTTTACCTTGAAACACTTTTTATTCCCACCACTCTTTCAAAACAAGTCCCACTATCCATTCATAGCTAGCCTAAAACCCTTTACCAAAACAAAACTAAATCTTTAGGAGAGATCCCTCTCCGAAGTTCAGGAAGGCTATATCCTGAATTCCCAAAGCGGTTCTTGGTTACCCTTGGTGTTCTTAACTACAAATATCCTCATCCCACAACCTGAGAGTTACTAGGGTGATAACATAAGTTACCCCTGCTGACCCAAATAAACTTGTTTCAGAGACTTATCTCCCATCATTTCATCAGAAAAATACCTCCATTTCCCTCTAAAAAATATTCAAAAACCCCACTTTTGGCCTTAAAAACACCCTTTTAACCATATCAGGCCTTAAGCACCTCTCTCCTAGGCCCTAGCCCTTTTTCCTCCAAGCAACCCGCCACTGCGACCGAGTGCTAAGCCTATCGGCGATCGCGTTTCGCAGTTTCCTGTGTCCATCTTCCCCTTTCTCCTTTTCCACCGATGGCCAATTCCCTGATTTGATCCCAGCCGTTAATCATCCACCAGATCCAATGGCCATCAGAGAATTTCCCGTCGCAACTTCCCTTTTCCATCCCTTCCCCCCTATGCTTTCACCACCGATATGCGAAGCCCAATTCAATCTGGACCGTTGATCTTCCCAGATCTAACGACTATCGCGCTTTCGCTATTTCCATCAGTTCCGCATCCATTCTTTTCCCCCGCCAATGCACATCTCCAGAACAGATCTCCATCATTGATATCTGTGCTAATATAATGGTCCTGGTCTCTTCGGTGCATTTTAATTAAAGGATTCCCTCTTCCACTCACCTTTTCTTCACTGATGTGCGAAATCTTGAACAAATCTCCACTGTTGAACCTATTTAAGATCTAACGGCTCTCGCTCCATCGGCACATCGTGATCGTTCCCCCCACATTTCCTCCTCCCATCTATCTAGATCTCTGATGTGCGCAACCCCAATTCAATCATAGCTATCCATTTCCCCTCATCTAATGGCCCACATTACTCCCGCATTTTCACCTGCCATCCTTATATATCCTCTCGTTTGATCTCAGCTGTTCATTTCTACTAGATAAATGGTCACCATTTAACCACACCATTTCACCATCCAACGATCATTCCGCTACGCGCCAATTTAGCTGACATCATCACCGGGTCCCACCTTTCTTCCTCCCGTGCATCTCTTTTCCCTTCGCGTTTGTTTTAATCGTCGATCTGTCGCCCCTGGATTGGACGACTACCATTTCACTTCGTGTTCATTCCACAAAACCACTTGATCGTGCTATTTCCACGTGAAATAGGAAGTTTTTCCAGGGACACGTGTCACACCCAGACATCTATCACGTCCCCTTGGCCTAATATTGCTTACCACCTTCACCCTGTGCGAATATTGCCTCCGGTATTCCTGAAACAACTTATCGCCTTTCGCGCCCTTATTCAAATTAGACCCTAGTTTCGCCTATCTGCCATTAAAGCACCCATCCTCTGCATTAGCACTTCTCCTCACTGCTCCTCCGCCCCCACCAAAGCCTCTAAAGTAGTTAAAACCAAAAATGCAGGATTTCATATAACATATTGGTTGTTTTGTGCAATTTTCATGGTGTTTAAAGGTTTAAAGCCGTTCCACAATCAATACAGAGGCTAAGATCCAAGGATGACGATCCTCCGTGGCTCTAAAAGCAGAAAAGGGACCAAGCAAGGTAAAACAAAATCACATTTTAACCAATGGATCATGACCATTGGCCAACAATCAAACCCTCCGGCGCTGTGTAGCCACCTGTCAACACCAGCAAAAGTTAAATCAAGAAGAAACTGTGAAGACCGTGAAGAGTATTAGGAGATAAAACAAAGGATTAAACATGAAAGCCTGAAGATCAAAAATCTTAATCCACAGTCAAAGGATAAAAATACAGTTAAAGCCAAAATAATGTTTGAAATGACGAAGATGGTAGATCAACGAAGGGAAGCCTTAATTGCTATAACATCAAGGCTGTCTACTCCTCCAAGGACTAAAATGTCCCCTTTGGCCTACTTTTCACTCCAAGACACCGTGAAATTAATTTTGATGATAGAACCTCTTTAAAACTGTCAGAGAAGTTATTGCACAGTCATGGGAGGCCTCAAAACCGAAATATCATAGTTACTTGTCTCAGAGGTCAAACAGAGTACTTCGGCCAGAGATATCTTCAAAGGACATGCCTTAGAGTTAATGCTAGTCTGTCAGTTGGCCTCAAAGTCAACTGAAACAACTAAAATGGTACAATCAGTTAATGCAATGGTCACTCAGTAGAATGGGCATTCAAATACCTCTCCCTCTCTGTCTTAACTGATATTTATGATCTTTCCTTCAACACTCCTCCTCATTCACCTATAAATATTCCTTAAAATCTCATTGTAAAGGGTTGGCATTTGGTGAACTCTTTGAAGTAATACATAGACTGGTAGAAGTGAAAAGAAATTGATGTATTGAAGTTTGTGGATGGCTTGGCTTGTTTATTGATGAAGGAGGCTAGATCATTGGATCCCTGAGCCTGGTTTTGGTGAAGTACTCTCTAACAATAATTGTTATTTCCTATTTTCTATTTTGTTCTATCATTTTATACTTACAGTAGAGTAGAAATTTTAGGCTAAGAAATGTCTCCAAGAAGCACCTTAGACCTATTTTCTCTTCACTGTCTTTATGTTTTCATCTATTGAGGTATTATTGAGTAGTCTTAATCGCTCTCTTGAACCCTTATGCTTATTTATTTCTGAAATAGTTCATACAGTTGGCCTCAAGAATGATTTATGGTTTTCCCTGCTTGCTTGTTGCCACTTGAAAACTGTTTTCAAAGTCTCCTTTCAAAGTACCATTGTCTGTAGTTTGCCAGAGAGGTTTGTTTTGATCATACCCTCTGTTCTTGCTGAGATAATTGTTTTGAAGGTATTTATAATTGTAGTCTTAGATGTTTAGGCGTTCCCTCTTCTATGAATGTAGTTATTCGTGAATCTTATATGTTTTCTAAATCCTTGCTAGTGAAATATTTAGAAGAAATAGAGCGTTCCTCGCCTTTTGTATTTCATTGGAAAAGTTTGTCTTGAAATTATCATTTGCCGAAGTGTGGTTTGTGGAATTCATGGTTAGCCTTATCTATCAAATGCATCTTTATGTTCAGATAATTTTTTAAGTCCCTTTGTTGAGAAGTGTAGATAATTAAGGATTCTTAATTGCCCTTAGTTTTACTTTTCATTCTAAGTCCTTGATGTTCATTTCACCCCACCTGCAAAACCCAATAGATCCATTGAACAAGTTATATTTTCCCTTTGGTACCCCAAATTCATCAATCAAACCTGCTATGACTACCACTTGACTCCATTTCCCAATGGCTTATAGAATTCCCCACTCTATCTATGCTTCCTATATCATCTATGTCCAACCAACAAAACAAACAAATTTGCACCTAATAACTAGCCTAAAATCAACCCTTAAAAGCAAACAATACATATCTTTGCACACATTGAGAGATCCCTCTATGAGACTAGGAGGGCTAGATCCTAGAGCTCTAAATATTGGTTCGTATGTTGCCTTGTCATTTGGTATGCCAATCTACCAAATCACGGGACCCCAAGAGGTGCCAAGTCTGGATGTCTTGATTTATGACTTATCTGCAAAATAGACTGATCCATCTACATTTTCACTAAAATATTCGAAGTAATATTTCCAAAACATCATGTGGCAATTTGCACCTTTGTCAAGCAACCATACATCTTTCCATGAAGCAAATGAAGTATTAAACAAATCTTCAATTACTCCAATATTGCAGTGTGCCACAATATGATGAGCGGATTTAACGCTTTACCTTTCCCTGGAAATTCTTATCTTTTTCTTCATTTATTTCTTGTTTGATTCTATCCCAAGAGAGCTTAGATTTGGATGCATCCTGTCCATTTTTGTTGCAGTGTATTCAATGAATATCGGGTCTTCCTCCTTGGTAATGTTTTCCCCCATGCCTATGTCATTCTTCTTTCCACGTCCTCTTCTTCCAACTCTTCCTATAAAATAATCTTGTGTCTGATTCTTCTCTTTTTGTTCAAGGAACACAAATTATTTAGAAGAGTATTTCTACAAACTTCTCCACAAGAGAGCCAAAAGTAATCTCTTTAAGTTTTCCGCTAGCTTTCAATGATTCAAGATAGTGAGAATATATGGGATATGGTGCCTTGAAAAAATATATGAGAGGAACAAATATTTTAACTATAGTGGCTTCTGCATCATGCATAATAACTTTGATTTCAGAGGCTAGGGAAAGGGGATCATCATCTTTAAATTCAAGATTGAAGAGTTTGATCATTAGTTGGATTACCTCAAGCTATGAGTGTGATTCATATAAGTATTTCAACATCTTTAAAGCATTAAAGGAATTGGTCAATGGTGCAAAGTGATGACTCATATTTTCATTTACTAATAAAGCAATCAAGGCATAGGCCTTGTTTTTCTTGTTTTCCCCTACGACGATCTCTTTATCTGATGTGCAATTTTTAGGTGGATTCCCATCTTCTCCTTCACATACTCCTTTCAATAATTCATTGAAAATGAGGATATGATTTATCTTTTTGAACCATTTGTGGTATTTATCTTTACCAATGAGAGCTCCTCCAATTATTGAGATGAGAGAATGCACTATTAAATAAAATTTGAAGCTTGATCTGAATAGTCGAAATTTTTGCAGCAATAGTCTTTAATAAAAATTTCTCAAAAAAGACCTATCATACAAGTTTCGTTGATTTTTGTGTAGCTTGGGAAGTAATCCAAGCCCTATGGTTTGGGGTTTGGAGGTAAAAGTGCCACAAGAGTCACTTGTGGGATTGAAACCCAAGCTTGGGGTTTTTCACCCCTTGGTTTTTGGGCCAAAAACATGAAGAATTTGAGAATGAGAAAGTTTGGGGTGATAGATCTTGGCATGGATATCCCAACAATTTGAAGATCACTCAAATCAAAGCTCTAGAAATGAATATATGAATTTTTGAAGGTTATGTGTGGGTTTGCACAAGAAGTGTCAAGGTTGGTTTAATGTTATTTAATCTTGTGATAACTTGTCAAGCCCTATATTGACGTTGGAAGAAGCTCTCTGTTGTGAAACCAGCTCCAAAAATAGAAGAAAATAGATATCAGCACCTTAGAAATTAGCCACTTCGAGGGGGAAACCTCCAATACATTACATGAATGAACAATTATTGGATGATACAAATGACCAAAACCTCCTTCTATATATAGGAGTCCATGGGGCCACAATGTAATCCTAGCCGACCTAACAATAATAATTTAAGGGCACAATAATAACAATATTGGGGTTGCAGGGGTACAACAATAACAATAAGGGGGGCTACACTAACATAATAAGGGACTACACTAGTAATATAGGGACCTAACATGCCCCTCTCTTCAAACAAGTGTTGTTCTCAACGCTTGATTATTTCTTGATGCTTCCTTATAAAATTCTCATCCTCCCATGTGGAATCTTCTATAGGAAAGTTCTTCCACTTGTTGAGATACTCTAAAATTGATCGTACTTGTCGAGTTCTTGTTTCTGTGGCTGCTTCAGGACTTCTTTCGATGTGATGTTGATCTTCTTGTTGTTTTATTTGATTTTGCACCAAACTTAGGTTATCCTTTGAGAGTTGGAGAACTTGTTGTTGATGCTCGATGTGATATTCCACTACTTTATCATCCATATTAGATTTTATTTGATCCTTCAAACCATCCAACATAGCCTCCATTTCTGATTTTAAACCATCTATGTCATCTTCGGTTGCTCTTCATAAGATCGAAATGTTTTGCACTTGGTATCATAATTTTGATATCTCATATTGCAATGCTTCCTCTTCATACGTCATAGTATAACTTTATGAGGGCTTAATGAATATGGAATTGTTTTTTGGAGCCATTATAGAACCCAATACTGATAAAAATGGTTCACTTGGAATCACTTCAAACTGCTTTTTCAAGCAAGACTTATGCAATCTGAAAACAAATACACACCTTTTCTTGCTTTTGAGGAGCTCAATATTGAAACTAAATTATCTCTGTGATTGCGAATCCTCAATCTCTGAAATTTTACCCTGTATTAGCCCTCTAAAGCTTCTTTTAAATGCCATAGGTCTGATCTAATTCAGATTCTTCAAGTCAAAGTTATGTCAAATCTCCCACAATGACCTAATTATGTACTAGTTCAGTAGGGCGACCTTGTACCATGTGCCACATGTCACTGTTTCCTCCATTGGTTCTGAAATTGATATTCTGAAAACTACATTTCATTTACTTGCAACCGATTTTTACAGAATTCCAATCCGATGCTCAGAGAGAGAGTTATGAATATTTTCCCATGATCACCTCTTTGAGATGAAATTTGGGAGCCTGAAAAAGACCTAATTTTCACAGATCATATCTCTGCAAATATTGCACAAAAAGCTCTAAAATTTTGCGATGCTGTTACTCAAGTTTTTAGCTTCGCACCCGTAAAATTTTAGCTTCTGAACCTTCGTAGAAAAACATTTATAGTGAAAATTCCACGATGACCTGTTTAGGTTAAATTTAGGAGCTTGCAAAATGACCTAACTTCCACAGAACATATCTCCAAAAATATTGCGAACCAAGCTCTAAAATTTTGCGAAGATGTTCCTCACAATTTCGGATTCGTACCCTAAAAATTTTAGCTTCTGAACCTTCGTAGAAAACAAAGTATAGCGAAAATTCCACGATGACCTGTTTGGAGCAGCGAAACCCTAGAATCCAAAGCTCCGATACCAAATGTTGTGACACCAGCTCCAAAAATATAAGAAAAGAGATATCAACGCCTTAGAAATAAGCCACTTCGAGGGGGAAACCTCCAATAAATTACATGAATGAACAATTCTTGGATGATACAAATGACAAAACCCCCTTTCTATATATAGGAGTCCATGGGGCCACAATGTAATCCTAGCCATCCTAAGAATAATAATGTAAGGGCACAATAATAACAATATGGGGGTTACAGGGGTACAACAATAACAATAAGGGAGTTACACTAACAACAACAAGGGAATATACTAGTAATATAGGGACCTAACACTCTCTTGTTTAGTATAAATAAGAGGTGATGTGTGTTCATTTGATCATCCATTTTTGTGCAACATAAGGAAAACAAGAAGCTTGTTGGAGGAGTGAGGGAACTCAACTTACTTGCATCAGATTGGCTACACATTAGGAAGCACTCAGTGTTGGCAATATGATTCTTATGATTGCATATGTTGTCCTTGATGGAAACTCTCTTGAAAATGATGAATTATATGACCTCTGGAGAAGCACAATCGTTTTACAGAAGTTCTAGCAGAAGAAAAGTATAATTTCAATAGAATATGTTTAATATTCATAACTGAAGGTTCTATATGTGAGTTCGTGTAGGACAAGCATGTATGGACAAGAACGATCCAAGTCATGTATGCCTTTTGTGCTCTAATATTATGATTCTAGGGGGAATTACCATGGTTTTAGCCCACAATATTGAGCGCGGTGTCGTCTATTTGATTCCATCCAAGAATTTCATCCAAGAATACCATCAGCAAAGTGGTGCAAGAGTAACGATTTGTAACTGAAGTATATCTTCATGAAATGGGTTCTGTTTGTTGGTAGATATGAAATTATGATGCACCCATGGATACAATGATGGATCAGGATCTCCAGACCTGAAATGACTATGTATTTTCTAGATCTGTTTATGAAATGTTTAGATCTATGATTTTGCGAAAATTTGCTGAAGTGAAGGGTAAGATCTAAGCTGATTATTTATTCTGAAGACTTGCACAATTGTGAAATAGTTGCAGATATATACACTAGTTCATCTCTGCAAAAGTGCGTATATACGCAATTTTGTTTTAGCGAAAGCGCATATGGAAGTCAGGGTTTTCTGAAGCTTGATGGAGAGGTTATTTGTTTTTTGATGTTATATTTATGTTGTCTTTCAATGAAGCCTTCATGTGGAACTGGGTTTTTTGAATACTGTAAATGCTGTTAGATGAAGTTGTACAAATTTGATCAATGAGTGATTAAATATGATCAATGATGCTCACTAAATAAGGTTTCTGCAAATATGAAAAGATATATGTCTGAAAGCCTCAGATCTATTTCTGAGTTTGATCACATTCTGGAAAGTTTGTATTCACATATCTATACGCAGGTTGGTGTGCAGGAAAGCGCGTATACAGGGAGGTTCAGTAAAGTGAAGTAGCGTATGGATTTAAGATAATGAATGATCAGGGTTGAAATTGATTCTTCATGTTGATTATGAAATCTGGGTTTATTACTGTGTTTAGGTTACAGTGATCTAACTATTCTGTTTGAAGTTTGGGTTAAGTCTATTGGGGTTGATCTATATTTTGAGTTGTGTTGAAGTTGTTGGATCCAATGATGAAAATTTATGAAGCGTGGTCTGCAGTGGGTCTGAGGGTTGAAGCCTTCAGTGTGGAAGTAGAAGCTTCCTACCAGTCGAAGATGGTGTTCTGATCAGGGGGTTGTAGCTCCCTTCTAGTAGTGGCTGGTAAATAAGACCAGGGGGTTGGAGCTCCCTTGCAATAGCAGCTAGAAAACAAGATAAGGTTGCAGCCTTTTGCAGGTAGATGCCTGCATACTGATATGAGTCTGCATCAATACAACATTGTAAGTGATTTTCTATATAATAAATATTGAAGACAGAGACGATGAAAACTGTGTTTTTCTCCCAAATTGGGTTTCCACCTTAAATTTTGGTGCCCATGTGTGATGCTCTTATGTGATGATTTATTCTGTTATTACTGCACATATTTACTGCTTAACTATCTTATGCATAACTGATGACCTGGGTTAAAGAATGTTTCTGAATGTTCATCTAAACAATAAATTTATCTAAGTATACACAAGTTTCTGTAGGGATAGCCATGTACATACAATAGTTAGGCTAATCAAAGTCACGTATAGAAATCAGTAAGAGAAAAGTAAATATTTTGATTATCACAAATACTGATTCCCCCCCACCTCCTAAATATTTTTCACAACAATTGGTATCAGAGCAGGTCCTTTTGTAGCATCTTAATCGCTAGAAGGGAGATCATCTAAGATGAGAAATCAAGATGGGACAACATTTATTAGACCTCCACTCTTCAATGGAAACAATTTAATCTTCTAGAAGACAAGGACAAGATCATATCTTCTGTCTCTTGGAGAAAATATATGGGCTATAGTTGAATGCGGTTACTAATATCCAGCCTCAGTTCCAGCAGATCCAACAACAAGAAAAAACTATGAAACCAATGCAAAGGTTGTTAAATGCTTTATTGGGGACTCTAACTGAATCAGAATTTTTCAAAGTTATGCAGTTAAATACAACAAAGGAGATATGGGACAAAATCATTATGAGCTATGAAGGTGATGCCAAGGTAAAAAGCGCTAAACTCCAAAATCTCAGAATTCAATATGAAAAAATCAGAATGCATAATGATGAAATAATTGCTAGTTTCTTTTTACGTCTAGATGAGATCGTAAATCGTATGAGAAATCTGGGTGAAACTATAACTGACACCACTCTATTAGAAAAATTTTTAAGATATATAAGTCCTAAATTAGAGTCAAAAGTGTCTGATATTGAAGAAAAGTAGGATCTACAAACTCTTACTATTGTTCAACTTCATGGGATTCTCACTGCGTGTGAAATGAGGAAAGGAGGTCCATCTGAAGTCAAAGAATTTGTTCTTAGATATGCTACAAAATGCAAGGAAATGGAATAACAAGAAGGATCAAGGTCTGTTTTAGAAGAAGATGAGATAAATTTGTAAAGAAACTACAACTTGGCACTAGAAGTTTCAGAGGTAAGCTTCCTTTCAAATGTTTTTCTTGTGGAAGAGTTGGTAATTACACTGCTAAATGTTCCAATAAAGATAATAATGAAAAGGGAAAGGAATTAGAAAAATGAAATAAGAAACATTTTATCAATAGAAAAAGATAGTTTACTCATGAAGATAGTGATGGTCTATCAAATAGTGAAGAAGGAGAATCTGATCAAGATATTAGACTACTCATGGCATTTGAAAAGGACATTAGTGAGGCTAAAGATAAATTTATGGATGATTTAGAAGAAAATTATTTTCTTGAATAAATCAATCAACTCAAAATATGTTTGGAAGAAAACAAAATAGCCATGGATACTCTAAAGAATCAACTTATAGAAAAGGATAAGCACAATGAGAAATTAGAATGTGAAATAGTAAGTTTAAGAAAAGAAATTGAGAAAGTGAAAACTTTAAATCTTATATGTTCTAAAGGATATGGAACCTTAGATGAAATTATCAAGGTGCAGCTCTCTCCTCTTATAAAGACATGTCTTGGATATATCGGAGAATCTTCCCAGTCTTTAGCAACAATCTATCTAAATGCAGCTAAAGCCAGCCAACAACAATTCGTAACTCAGCAAAAGAAAAAAGATAATACCTAGGTAAATAATGACCATTTCAACACAAGGATGAACAATAGCATAAATCAATAGGTAAACATTAATATAAGGTTCCATGATCACAAAAATTTCTTCTTTAATGGACAATTTTTCTCATGTCAAAATTTTGGTCATAAAGCTGCTCAATGTGTTGCATACAAAACCATCATGACCAGAGAAGCAATAAAGCAAAGAAGTGAGACAAGAATAAAGAAGAATACCTATAATAAATTTTCTCTTCTTCTGGATGAAATTGAATGTACTTATTGCAATAACTTTGGACATGAAGAATATGAATGCAGGATAAAAATTCAGCGAAAATAACATATACCCGCAAACTCCAAGGTATGGAGAAAGAAGGATTTACAGGTTGAAAGATGTGGCATAGTTTTATTTGCAGAAGGAGAAGAAAATCAATGGTACATTGATAGCGGATTCTCAAAACACATGACAGGTGATAAAAATAAACTTCTTTAATATAATGCATTAGAGAAGGAAAATAATGTTACTTTTGCAAATGACTCTCCTGCTATCATTAAGGGTAAAGGTTATGTGTTTCTAAAAGAAAAGGTTAAATCTAACAATGTTATGTATGTGAATGGATTAAAGCATAAGTTGTTGAGTGTAAGTCAAATGTGTGATCAAGGAAATGAAGTTGTCTTTAGTTCAAAGGAATGTGTAGTTTGTGAACTTGACACATGAAAAACCGTAATAAAAGTAACTAGAACTCCAAACAATCTGTATTTATTGAAAGGTGGCCAAGAGCAATTCTATTTAGGTAAATCTACAGAAAATTTGTTATGGCACAAAATATTGGGACATTTTAGATTCTCTCAAATAAGAAAATCTAGCATACTCAAATATGTTCGTGATCTACCCAACATCACTCCACCTAAAAGTACCATATGAAAGTCATGCCAATTCGGTAAGCAAACCAGGCTGCAATTTAATGCCAAAGAAGGATCAGCAAGTAAGCCTCTTGAAATTATATATACTGATCTATGTGGTCCTGTAAGGAAAAATTCACCTTATGGAGAACAATACTATATCCTATTTATTAATGAATTTTCTAGAATGTGTTGGATCGGATTATTGAAACATAAATATGCAACATTTGAAAAGTTTAAGATCTTCAAATCTTTGGTCGAAAATGAATTAGATCTAAAAATCAAATGTCTTAGATCTGACCGAGGAGGAGAAAACATATCAGATGAATTCTTTGATTTCTATGAACAATATGGCATAAAAAGACAGTTTTATGTAGCTGTAACTCCACAACAAAATGGCATGGTCGAAAGAATGAATAGAATAGTCCAACATATGGATCGTGCTATGCTGGATTAATATGGAACTCTCAATACCTTTTGGGGAGAAGCAGCGCACACTGCTATAAATATTCTCAACAAGGCTCATGTTCATGTGAACAGTGATAAATCCCCTTATGAGCTCTGGTATGGTAATCTTCCCACTGTGAAACATTTTAGAGTTTTTGGAAGAAATTTTTTTATCAAGAACAATGATGAGAAACTTGGTAAGTTTGAGTCTAGAGCAGATGAAGGAATATTTCTTGGTTACTTTTCTAGAAGTAAAGCATATAAATGTTACAATAAAAGACTTTGGAAGATTTTTGAATGTATTGACGTTGTAATTGATGAGTCTCTCACAGCTCCTAAAAGGGAAAAAACAACAACAAATGAAGATGATGATGATGATGTATATTTTCCCTCATCAAATAACAAAAATATAGAAGGATAACCCAATGAAGCACCAGAAGAAGATATATCAGAAATGGCTCCATCCAGGTATGTTCAAAAGAATCATCCAGAATCTCATATATTGGGAGAAAAGGGATCAGGTGTCCAAACAAGAAGAACACTTGTAGGATCCCCTAGATATCTGGAATTATTATCCACTATTGAACCATAGACTATAAATTGAGCTAGTAAAGATGAATGTTGGATTCATGCCACGAATGAAGAACTTGATCAGATTCAAAAGAATCATACTTGGGAATTGGTTCCAAGACCTCATGATAAAAAAGTTATTGGAGCAAAATGGATATTCAAAAACAAGTTGAATGAAATTGGAGATGTTATAAGAAACAAAGCTAGAATTGTTTGTAAAGGGTATGCTCAACAAGAAGGTATAGAATTTGAAGAAAAAATTTCACCTGTAGCCAAACTTGAAGCCATAATAATGTTTCTTTCTTTTTCAAGTTTTCAACAGTTCAAAGTTTATCAAATGGATGTAATATATTCTTTCCTCAATGGTGATCTAGAAGAAGAATTTTATATAGAAAAACCAGAAGGATTCATTGCGGGAAATGATGAAAAACTTGTTTGCAAACTCAAAAATGCTCTATATGGTCTCAAACAGGCCCCTCGGGCATGGTACTATCATCTTGACAAATATCTTCAACAACAAGGTTTCACAAAAGGATCTGCTGACAGTAACTTATACACAAAAATTGAGAATGATAAAATGTTAATTATTGTTGTGTATGTTGATGACATCATTTTTGGAAGTAATGAAGAGTCCATGAGTCAGAAATTTACTTCTGTTATGTAGCAAGAATTTGAAATGTCATTACTTGGGGAACTAACATATTTTCTTGGCTTAAAAGTGAAACAAGAAATAGATGGCATATTTCTATCACAAGAAAAATATCTCAAGAAAATCCTGAAGAAATATGGGATGAAAGACTACAAACTTGTAAGCACTCCAATGGTAATTGGATGTAACCTCAATTCTCATGATGATTCTCCCATGGTAAATCAACCAGCGTATAGATCTATGATTGGAAGACTGCTTTATCTGACTGGGACTAGACTAGACATTATGCATGCAGTTGGGATTGTTGGATGATTCCAAGCTAATCCAAAGGAGTCACACCTTTAGGCTGTAAAAATAATATTAAAATATCTACGAGGGAGTCAAGACTTTGGTCTATGGCATCCAAAGAGTGTTGATATTACTCTTCAGGCTTACACAGATGCGGACTAGGCTAGAAATTTTGATGATAAAAAAAGCACTATTGGTGGTGCATTCTATATGGGGCCCCGATTAGTGTCTTGGTTCAGCAAGAAATAGAGTTCAAATGCTTTATCTACGAGAGAAGTAGAATATGTGGCTACCGCATCATGTTGCACTCAACTTCTTTGGATGATGTAGACATTACAATATATTCAAATTAAATGTTCTCCTCCCATCTCCATCTTATGTGATAATAAAAGTGCCATCAGCATCTCGAAAAAACCTGTTATGCATTCCAAGACCAAGCACATTCCTATCAAGTATCACTTCTTACGAGAACAAGTGCTTACGCAAAAGGTTAAATTGGAGTATATTCCCTCCAAAGAACAAGTTGCTGATATATTTACTAAACCTCTTCCCGAAGAAGCATTTGAATATCTCAGACAGAAGATGGGATTTGTCTCTACCTCACTTATCAAATCTTCTTGATTTCAGAAGATTAAAAGTGATACACAAGTTTCATGAAGACGAGTCGAGTATATACGCTAGTTTATGCGTATAAAGCCACGTATCGTTTTTGCTGTTAGAAATTATATGGGTTAGTTTTTAGAACAGTCTGTGGTATTGATGGGTAATCTCCGCTGTTTTGGTATTCATAATACAATTTCTTTCTTTGATATTTATCTCCTTGTTGAATATGCTTTGATGAATTCATTGTTGAAGGTTTTTAGGATGCACAGGTTTAGGGGGAGCATTTTCCTTTATGAAAAGATTGCATTGTTGGCATTATGTTGGTTGCTATTATGATCTCATGTTTGAGATTCCTTGGTCTTGGTTATAAAATTTCATATTTGTAATTTGATATAAAGGTCATGTTGAGCCCTCTGATGAAAAGATTGTCATGTTCAAATTTGTAAGCTCACTTGGTTGGGTAGTTGAGTCAATATGTAAATCCACTTGGTTCGATCCTTGATGTAATTTTTGTGTCCTTGGTGATTGTAAAGGTAATAATCTATTGAGTTGAAGAGTCATGTATGTAATTGAAAATCTGAAGCCTCCGCATGTGCTCATGGGGAGCAATTTTCTACCCTTTTCTCTTTATGTCAAAGGGTGAGAGTATTTGGTGTTTGAATAATGTTTATGTATCTACAGGTTGGGGTGATCAAAATCCAACACAGTTGCCATCAAGTCGAAAGGGGGATATTGTTGGCAATATGATTCTTATGATTGCATATGCTGTCCCTGATGGAAACTCTCTTGCAAATAATGAAGTATATGACCTCTGGAGAAGCACATTGGTTTTACAGAAGGTCTAGTAGAATATTTTTAATATTCATAATTGAAGGTTCTATACGCGAGTTCGTGCAGGCCAAATCACATATACATGTAGACAAGAACTATCCAAATCACGTATGCCTTTTTCGCTCTAATATTATGATTCCAGGGGGCATTACCATGGTTTTATCCCACAATATTGAGTGCAGTGTTGTCTATTTGATTCCTTCCAAAAATACCATCGGCACTTGTGTGATTTTGGCTCATGGTATTGGTAAAGGCTAAACTTTTGATCAGTGGTTGTCATTGATGTCAACCCAAGCAGCACCAGGGGCTACCCCAATATTGCATGATAATTTTGAGCTACCAAATTAATATATTCTGAGTCAAGAATTATTTTTATGGTTTCTACTTGTCGAGATGTTTCCTTTGATATATGGCATGCCATGTAATTCTTCACGGTTTGAGAGATATTCATGTTTGAAGTTTGTACCCCTGTTAGTGGGATAAAACCTCATGGGGTTATGGCATGGGTCATTGAAAAGTCATAATTTATATTTTTTAAGCTCCTAAAATCCCTCCCACATTCACTTGTTAAAGCCCCTCTCAACCTGAGCATTTATATAAATTGTGATCCTCATATCCTCCTTATGAAAGAGATTTCGCCATCTGAAATTGGTCATCGTGGAATTTTCACTCTAACTTTGTTTCTATGAAGGTTCAGAAGATGAAATTTGTATGAGGAGAAGCCAAAATCTCGAGGAAGCTCTTGTAGAAATTTTAGATCAAGGTGCGCAACATTTTTGGAGATATGATCTGTGGAAGTCAGTGTTTTGCAGGCTCCTGAAATTCATCTCAAAGAAGTGACCTTGGGAAAATCATCATAATTCTCTCTCTGAGTCTCGGATTGGAATTCTGTAAAAAGCGACGGATAGTGCACAGACTTTGGTTTTCTCTCTATCAATTTTAGAGCTGAATGAAGAAATAGTGACACGTGGAACGCCGTACAAGTGCACTCTACTGAAATAGTCCATAATTAGGACATTGTGAGAGATTGGGAATAACTCTCTCTTGAAGAATCCAAATTGGGTCAGACCTATGGCATTGGAAACAAGACTTAGAGGAATAATATAGGACCAAAAATCACATATTGGGGATCTAAAATAACAGAGATACACCAGATTCAATTTTGATCTCCTAGAAGGCAAGAACAAGCTAGATCATGTGTTGTCAAGGGCTGCAAAGGACCAGACTTTCTAGGGCAGCAAAGCAAAGCAAGGTGCAGAAGAGGGTAGCATGACAAGAGAAGCAACCAAGGTGCATAATAGCAGCAAGAAGTTCATCACATGAAGTCTTTAAGTGGGCAGCACTGCATACAATCATTGTAAAGGTATCATTGTACTAAGTCATTGTAAATACATTATTGTAAAAAAATTTATAGTGTCTATCTGCCAAGAGTTGAAGAGGCAGTGTCGGGAGTTCTAGGATCATCATTAGGTGGTTGTGTCATAGTTGGGGTTATGGTCTAGTGTGTCTTCTTCTTCTACATCATTCTATATCATTGTAAAGTGGACCATTTTCCCTGGTACGGGAATCCATTCTTCTTTTATTCTTCTATAGGGTGGTAGGGTGGTGCTAGGGTGAGTTGTAGCTCATTGGGTGTTGGGGCATCCATTCAGTTGACTACTGAAGAATCTTGGGTGTTGGAGCGTCCATCCAGTGGGAGCTGGAGAAGAATTCTTTTCTAGATTCTAGGAAGTTGGAGCTTTATTTTCAATTGGAGTTGAATATTAAAGAATTATTAGAAAAGCATTAGGTGGTTTTTGTCTCGGAGTGGGTTTCCACCTTAAAAACTGTGTGCATTTTTCTTCCTTTTGTTTGCTGCTATCATTGTAAAAACAATGATTATTGGCCTTCGGGGTCCAGACCCAGGTTCGAACGTTAAGGTTTTCCAACAAACCCCCAGTACTACTGGCCCTTTCGGCAGTGACCTGCTTTCGCAGGTCAAAGTCTCACCCGAAGCAGTATGGGAGGGTGCTAGAACCAGGTTTCCCCACCCAGAAAGAGAGCAGGTAAGCCAGACCACTCATAGTGCGTAGATCTACCAAGGTAGATCTAGTTCGTAGCCTCAACAGTTAATAGATGCATCGAATAATATAGATCCCAAAAGTAGAACATAGATTGCAGGAAATAACAGCCTTATCTTACCATAAACATAACACAAAGGTCCGTATCCACATGCTTGTACCTAACAACAGAGAATATAGCAGGTTCGCAGTTATCAGTATTTATAGTAAATAGCATATAACATTCATACCTTAAAACAGAAAGCAAATAGATTGCAGATACACAATAGATAGATCCAGATTCAAATACCGACAATGCTTCTCATATATTATTCTCAGATTCTTACATAAAACCCAAAACCCGCCTGCGCACATAGCCTGCAGGAGTCTGCACATAGTTGGACTAGGAGCTCTGTGCACACAACCAGCACGAGTCCTCCCCAAAACACCCAAACCCACAGCTATAATCCGCACTTAGCACTTACATTCAATTCTTATCATCGCTATCTACCGACTCAACAAGACATCTATTTATATCATTCTAGCTTAACTTTACCATGGTCCGCAACCCATGGTTTACGGACCCCTGGTTTTACCTAATTATCTTCTTTACAACCATTTGGGCTTTGACCTGCCCTTTGACCCCTATGCTAGACTAAATATAATCAAAATAATACCAAAAATGGACCAGTTTACATCGGTGTGGGAGACCCTGCTCCAACAGTCCCCCAACACAATATTCTGACTCGTTTCGAGTCACGTTGCTAGTGCATCCTCCACCTTCGCACGTAACATCTCCACAGCTGCAAATAGTGGAGGTAGTACTTCCAAGCTCTGGGTTGCGGTGGTCTGCGCGATTTCCACTAACATCTGCGAAGTGGGACCTTGTGTTGCAACAATGACACTGTCCGATGTCTGATTGAGTCATTTTATTGCAGTGTCTGTTTCTTGAGATAATTGGAGGGCCGTAGCAGACCAGGGCTTCATCCTTTTTCCGAGAGCGTCCTTCTTGCGTTGGGGTACCTTGATCTCAGTCTGGAGGGTCTCACTAGTCTTTAGTCAGGCGATGCACTGGGCCGGGACCAGAGTGGTTATGGTGGCTTCGATTTGTTCACATTCTGTTTCTTTTTGACAGAGCTCCTGATTTATTTGGAACAAGATCATATCTTGCTAAATCTTTGTCCAAAGCTGCACGATGGTATCTACTAGTTGAGTACCCTGGGCGATCTGTCTTGTGATGGTGCTGGTAGCAGCAGTTATCACTGCATCTCATTGGGCGTGTACTTTTAGGGGTGTCTCTGGTTGTAATTTAGCCTGGAGATCACTAATTTTCAGCTCCATTTGTGCTTTGCGGGTCTATTTTTCAGTCTTAGCGGCCTTCAGAGCGGCTGCTAAAGCTTCTATGTGGGCCCTTGGGGAAGCTTCATATGGTGCTTTGCCGGTTGCTTCCTATATTGCTGAAGTATTACTGTTTCAAGCTCGGTTCGGTGCAATATAGCTAGAAGTGCTTCTTTGCTTTGTCGTGCTATTGTTTGCTCAGACTCACTAATTAGCTGATGCGCCTGGTGTTCCTGATGTTTAATATCCTGGCCAACCATAATGTGGAGGTCCCGAACAATCTTATGAGGAAGCTGGGCAAGGTTTACCTGGACTATAGAACCTGCAGGAAGTCGTTCCACAAAATCTGATGATATGATGAGGGTGTCACTAGAGAGCGAACACAGGCATGCTTCTTTCGTGACTCTTGCTGGTTCCACAAAAGTCAGAGGGGCATCTCTTTGCAGAAGGCTTGATTGCAAAGTGTCTGTCTTTATCTATAGGGTGTGTAGGTCGACCTGAAGAGTTTCGACTACCAACTTTTGCTGTTTTTTCAGATTTTCCTATCTTTCTTCTGTTTCCATTGTAACGATGTCAGCTATCTGCTCCAGATCTCCGTCAGTGAGGGTGACCGTCTCATCCCTTCTAGTTCTTAATGATCGGTGTTTCTTTCGGGCTCCTTCCCTAGGTTTGCCAGCTCGATTGGTGCCCCCAAGGTTAACATCTGTATCCATTGTTGCAGCTACCTCTGGTCCAATACTCTCATCCATGCCCTTAGCAGCCGTGCTTGTGGCGTTTGTGGTTTTCGATGGGCTTTTGGGGCCGGCCTTCTCAGCGAGTGGCTATTGGTCAATCACTTCATTGATTTCCTACTCCATAACCATATAGGGAAGATTTTTCCAAGTCTTGCCCAAGTGACTATCGATTTGAATGTGGTGCATCATAACCTGGAACTTCACAATCACCTTATATTTTTCATATACGACGGGAGATAGCCGAGGTCGAGAACTAATAGCTGCGGCCACACTGCTCTGAAATAGTACCCCGAAGACCTGATTATATTTGATGCACTACTTGTCCTTGGAGTCCCATAAATGAGCATACCGTGCCCCTTCACACATACTGGGGTCAAGCTCAGGGACGACTGCTTCTGGCGGAGCTTCCCAAACAACGAGAGCTATAAGGAGTAATAACCAGGAGCAGCAGAAGGCTTTGCCTTATTCCTCTGATTCACGTACATTGGAAAAAAACTCATCCCTTAGATGCTGAGCCCAGTTAAAAAATATTCCTTTAGCACATTGCCCTGCTTCCCGGATCACGTACGCGGGGACTATGGCAGCTTGGCACTTTATCATCAACTTGCATGTGAGCATCTGGGTATCAATTCTTGTAGCAGGATCACTAATATAATCAATAATGAAGCCTCTCTGATTTTTCTGCACTTGATATTCATCTCACATCAAAGCAGCAGTCTCTGCCTCATATTTTTTCCCACCCTTTCTAGGGGGTGTGGCCCTTTCATAGGTAGACCCGTGATTTTATTGATTAATTCAATATCAATCAGGACCCTATCTCGGATCCACAAGCATTCATCATGGATTAAAGTGAATAGCTTCCTGGCCAATCGATCTGTGACATTATAATGGCCAAAATGAGGCATCTGGCATAGGTTGAGGATTCCATAATCAGCCAATCCAGCCGCCCATTGCTGGGGTATGACCGTGGTTCTGCTAGCCGTATGTATTGTTTGAAAGTATAGTGGAAGAGCCAATTCCGGAAATGATGCCTGGTTCACCAAATCGTGATCCTCGAACTTGATTTCGTGGAGCTTCCCGTAGGGATCTTCAATGACAGGGATCTCGCTAGGCGTCAAGGGAGACTGCAGATTGGTAACCAACCTGTCCAAGTTCGACGGTGTCCATGTGGTCGACCTCCATGGTCACTTGAATGGAGGCAACCAGTTAATCAGGATGGTGGGCAGGGCTTCTTCAGGTACAGACTTAGCCTGAGCATTTTTTGGTATCCGAGGAGACGTTCTATACTGACCGACTATCCCTTTTGGAGCTTTCGAAGTTTCCCCTAATTCTGGAGTTGGTCGTTTGCCTTTATCAGTGGGTGTAGTTATGGGTACATCCTCATCTTCTGACTCAATTTCCATGACATCTGGGGTCGCAGAAGGGCGGCCAACCACTGTTCAAGCTTGGAATACAAATTCTTCCTCTGGAGGGCCACTTGTGGAGGGAGGGGTGTTTTTTCCGGTCATGGTGATTTCTTTAGACAGAGGAATCACAACGTTGGACGAGGAGGGATCAATAGTGGCAAGTGAGGTTACCAGATTCGTTTTATAGCCTCCTTTTTCCGTTAACGGTTGGGTGGGTCTTACGCGGAACTTACCATCCTCCCAACGACTAAAAATCTACAAGATCGACTTCATTAATTGCCGTCTAATCATCCCTGCTAGCGGTAGCTCCAGTATTTTACTAGTTAGCATGTGGCCAACGACTCTTTTTTGTACTTCCTTTGTATCGGGTACCCTTGCCCTGATCTGTCCAAGTAGAGGTGCATCCTCCCCCAACATAATCTCATGTGTTGGGGTGTCATTGTGGTAGTGAGCCGTACATCCTGACAAAACCCTCCACTCAGGCAGGTTCGGTGCGATCTTTCGCAGTGAGGGGCTTCCTACCATGACGTCGGTGCTTACCTCACCTTTCAACTGGGTCGATTCTTTTACCTCTGCCGTCTGACCTTGAATATCTCTGATAATACATAGGCATCGCAGCATAGATACGCTCTTCAACCTATTTTTCCAACGTTCCAGTTCCTCCTATGGGCCTGATAGGTACCCATTTCCCTCTTCCACAAGAGTATTGTCCTTCCGTATAGATACCTTATATAAGTGATCCCCTTCTTCGTGTCTTCAAACTGGTTCAGTGTATCCCTGCCCTTCCTCCGGGTCTAATGGGATAATTACCTGTAGCTCATTATTTTCGAATATCATACTTCTTGCCTTCAGATTGATGACACCTCCCATTTCAATTGCCAGTCTAAGCCCAGAAGTGCTGGATAGGGGTTTGCATCATCCACTATCTGGATAACTTTGAAGTCAGTGCGTACTTTAACCCCTAAAATGCTCACCATTATGTTTGATAATTTTCCTAAGGGCACAATCTTTTGTTGATTAGCCATGCGTAGCTGTACATCAAAATTTTCGAGCTGAGGTCTACCCATTCGCTCCCAATTTTTTTGGGGAAGTACGTTCACATCGGATCCTAGGTCAAGAACAACTTGCCTGATCTCAAAATCCCCAATCTGTACCATCATTTGCATTTCCCGGCCTGTTCAGTTCTTGTACAGCTTGTGTATGTTTTTCACCCGAGCGACGGGTGGGTTCTTTTCTGTGTAGCCGTCCACCAACTCTGAATACTTGCCTCGGCCTGTTGGTTACATGGCAGCTGTATACATGCTTGTAAATCTGGCTTGAGCTTGTTCCTGTCCATCTCTTATTAGCCGCGCTCAAAAGTCATCTGGATCAAGGAATTAAATTTTTCAAGGAGAGCTCTTCCCTCCTTCGCAGCTCTTACCATTGATCCTTCTTGAGTGGTACCGGGCTTAAGAATTTCTATTTTAATCCTCTGAACATTCTATGTAGGTGTCTGCTGCTTTTCTTGAACTTTTGATACTAAGATCGGAAAATCCTCAATCAAGTGATCCCACTGTCAACAGTATTGACAGTTCTGCCAAGTAGGATTTAGATAGTCACGTGAAAAATGGCCCAACCTTCTGCAGTTGTAGCAAGTCAACTGACCTCGACTCTGACCTGTGCTACTCCCAGGGCTTCCTAATCCTGTTCTCGTAGGGGAACTTTTGCTACTGATGGATGATCAAGGTGATGTGGACTCTAATATTACTTGGTATATCCTCCCTCGGTCCTTCATCAATTGATATGTTCGACAGTTTTGCTCATCGTGGCCCACAGATTTGCAAAATCCACTCCATTGCTTCTTCACTTTTGGAACGTATGCTGCTAGGTGGGGACAGTGATTAGTATCATGCGAACCTTCCATCTGATAGTCACTACACCATAATAGCGGTTCCCTGTGCCTCCTAGTGTCTGGTGTTTGTAGCGGGCTAAGCCCTGGTTCCTTGCATAGGTTCTGGATCTCAATTTTCATAGCCTCTAACTTCCCTTGTATCTGTTGTACACCTAGCTAAGTCTCATCTCTAGGCGCTGCTTCTAGCTTCATGGCTACTTCTAATGCTTTCTCCTACGTATCAATGGTTTGGTGACCCATTGGCGTCCGCAGATGAGGTAAGAGCGCAGAAATAAACCATTCTGTATGTTGTTTATCATCATAATTGAATCCGCCTTCTCATATCGCCTTCTTTAATCGCTGATCTACTTCCCACACAGATTCGTTCGCTCCTTGTTTTATATCTTTCAGCTCATTAATGATCTGCGAATAAGACTTAGGCTTCTTGAATTTTTGTTTTATGGCTTTCTTGATTTCATCAATAGTTGCATTCACATGTTGCCCAATGTACCCCATATACCAATCTAGGGCTCTCCCTTCGAAAGCCAACGATAGCTGGACTTGCTTCATTGAATCACTCATGATATTTTGAGCTGTCCATACAGATTCACCAACAGACCAAAATCTCTCTAGATCTTCATCACCCGCACCCTTAAAGGTGGGTAATTTCAGATTCGTAGCCATATTAACTTTGTATCCTTCCTTTCGGTGCTCTGGCGTTACTTGACTGCTCTTTCAAAATGCTCCTGGTCCCGGCAACGAAACTATTTGTTGGCCTTTGGGGTCCAGACCTAGGTTCGAACGTTAAGGTTTGCCAAAAAACCCCCAGTACTACTGGCCCTTTTAGCAGTGACCTGCTTTCGCAGGTCAAAGTCTCACTCGAAGCAGTATGGGAGGGTGCTAGAACTAGGTTTCTGCACCCAGGTTCGCAGCCTCAACAGTTAACAGATGCACTGAATAATACAGATCCTAGAAGTAGAACATAGATCGCAGGAAATAACAGCCATATCTTATCATAAACATAACACAGAGGTCCGTATCCACGTGCTTGGACCCAGCAATAGAGAATACAATAGGTTTGAATTTATCAGTATTTATAGTAAACATCATATAACATTCATACCTTAACACAGAAAGCAAATAGATCACAAATACACAACAAATAGATCCAGATTCAAATACCGACAATGCTTCTCATATATTATTCTCAGATTCTTACATAAAACCCCAAACCCACCTGCGCACACAGCCTGCAGGAGTTCGCACACAACTGGACTAGGAGCTCCACGCACACATCCAGCAGGAGTCCTCCCCAAAACTCCCAAACCCACAACTATAATCCGCACTTAGCACTTACATTCAATTCCTATCATCGCTATCTACCGACTCAACAAGACATATATTTATATCATTCTAGCTTAACTTTACCATGGTCTGCAACCCATGGTTTGCGGACCCCTGGTTTTACATAATTATCTGCTTTAAAGCCATCTGGGCTTTGACCCACCCTTTGACCCCTACGCTAGACTAAATATAATCAAAATAATACCAAAAATGGACCAGTTTACATCGGTGTGGGAGACCCTGCTCCAACACTAATAATAATTGAAGATTAACTAATGATCTAATTGAAAGAAATACTGATTCACCACCCCCCCCTCTCAGTATTTCCAACATAAACTTATATAATGAGAAGAATATCATAGTGAAAAGCGGTGAAAGAATAACAGTTTTTAACTCAATACTTTGAAGTATATCTGCATGAAGTGGGTTTTGTTTATTGGTAGATCTGAAATTATGATGCACCCATGGATACAATGATGGATCGGGATCTCTAGACCTGAAATGACTATGTATTTTCTATATCTATTTATGGAATTTTTATATATGTGATTTGACGAAAATTTGCTGAAGTGAAGGGTAAGATCTAAGCTGATTATTTATTCTGAAGAGTTGTGCAGTCCTGAAATAGTTTCATATCTACATGCTAGATCGTCTCTACAAAAGTGCGTATATACGCAAGTTTGTTTCAGTGAAAGCGCGTATGGAAGTCAAGGTTTTCTGAAGCTTGATGGAGAGGTTTTTTTTTTGTTGTTGTTATATTTCTATTGTCTGTCAATGAAATGTCCATGTAGATCTGGGTTGTTTGAATGTTGTAAATGTTGCTAGATGAATATGTACAAATCTGATCAATGAGTGATTAAATATGATCAATGATGCTGACTGAATAAGGGTTATGCAAATCTGAAAATATATATGACTGAAAGCCTTAGATCTATTTCTGAGTCTGATCACATTCTGGAAAGTCTATATTCACAGATCTAAATGCAAGTTGGTGTGCAGGAAAGTGTGTCTACACACAGGTTCAATAAAGTGAAGTAGCATATGCATTTAAGACAATGAATGATCAGGGTTGAAATTAATTCTGCATGTTGATTCTGAAATCTAGGTTTATTACTGTTTTCCTGGTTACAATGATCTCACTGTTATGTTTGAAGTTTGGGTTAAGTCTACTGGGGTTGATCTATATTTTGAGTTGTGTTAAGTTGTTGGATTGAGTGTGAAAATTTATGAAACATGGTCTGTAGTGGGTCTGAGCGTTGAATACTTCAGTGTGGAAGTAGAAGCTTCCTGCCAGTATAAGCTGGTGTTATGGTCAGGGGGTTGTAGCTCCCTTCAAGTAGTGGCTGGTAACGAGATTAGGGGTTAGAGCTCCCTTCTAGTAGTAACTGGAAAATGAGAGAAGCTTGTGGCCTTCTGTAGGTAGATTCTTGTGTACTGATATGAGTCTGCATCAATACAACATTGTAAGCAATTTTCTATACAATAAATATTGAATACAAAGACGATAGCAGCGGTGGTTTTCTCTCAAATTGGGTTTCCACCTTAAATATTGGTGTTCATGTGTGATGCTCTTGTGTGATGATTTATTCTGTTATTACTGCACATATTTACTACTTAAATATCTAATGCATAATTGATTATCTGGGTTAAAGAATGTTTCTGAATGTTCATCTAAAAAATAAATTTATCTAAGTATACGCAAGTTTCTGTAGGGATTGTTGCATACATATGCTAGTTTTCATAATCAAAGTTGCATATAGAAATCAGTAAGATAAAAGAAAATATTCTGATTATTGCCAATATTTATTCACCCCCCCCACCCCCTTCTCAGTATTTTTCCCAACACTCAACGAAGGAGAGGCTATATTTGAACCTCTATGTGATTTTTTGAGGGCTGGTTTATTCCTACACGTGGGTCGAGAGGGGAGGTCTCTTGTGGAGGGTAGTTTTGGGTGTCTTAAGGAGTGGTCTTCTTGTAGTAAACATGTTGTAGCCCTATGAGTCATGTGGGTAAATGAAACAAACCTATTTGTCGCTGGGAAAAGGGGCTGAGAAGTTGTTATGGGGATAAAAAAGGTCACAACCATTATATCCCTATAAAGGTGGCAACATGGTCTCGTAGAGGGTTATTTTGTGCCCATAATTGCAGCAAGTGGAGTGTGGACAAAGGAGTGTGGTAAAGGAAGGCCAAAACTGAATATGATGTTGTGAGGGTGTTTGTGTAGGGATGACATGGAGTTGTAGGAAGAACTAACCAGATCACACTGATCATAGTAGTATAATCACCAAACAAGAGGTATGCTTGATGTGAAAGTGTCTTGTGTTGGTTCGAGTTTTGGACTAGTTTGATGGGTGGAGTATTGGATAGTTTTTTGATCATCCTATGAGAAAATTGTATCACTGGTTGTTTGGATGTTCTATCAAGAGGAGAAGTTTAATTTTTTATGTATGTCCTCTTTATCTAATGTAATTTGTAGGTGGATGAGTGTCCGATGAGAATTCTGTTGGAAGCCATGTGTAAGGGTCTCCTAGGTGATTGGATGCCCTAAGTAGGAGAATATGCTACAACAAGGATTGGTCACTCATGGAATATTGGAGGGAAGTGTGAGAGTGGACCAAGTGTGGACGTGATTAGGAATTTATGGTCTGCTTGAGAACAACGTGATATTGCCCAGGTTGGAGCTCGGTGTGCACCATCTTCATGGACTGAGATTTTTGCTAGAGTGGAAGTTTTTGAGCTCAAGGGTTTGATCAACCAGGAGAAGTTTTAAGTAGCCCGAGACTTTTGTGTGGAGAAGGAATTCTACAGCAAATGATGGGTAGTCCTCTTAACCTGTTTTCATTGTGGGAAATAGAAATATTGAAGTGATAGGTGGTAGCCCTTTGTGCCCTATGTTTGTCTTCATCGTAGCAACGCAAGAAGACCATAGTTTGATGAAGTACCTGAGCAACTGAGGCGCGGGAGTGTGTAGATTGAGAGTTGTTTACAAGTGGAGCTGTGAACAACTCAATAGGAGTCTTGATGTGTTGATGCATTGGTGGAAAAATGACCAACTAGTGAGCATATTGATAGTCGAGGTTTAGTGGCCAAATGGAATTGGAGCATTGATAGAGGTAGGAGTTGCAGATCGGGAGCCGAAGGACTAGGCAGGTACAGGGTACGACTGAGAGGAGCTCAGAGAATTGACTACATCAGCTAGATGATCAAAGTATTTTGTTGTTGATATATTAGTCATCAATGTACTGACACCAAGCCCTAATTTGTATCTTGTACTAGTGGATGATTGAGGGCCATTATCCTTAGTATGGGAGCCCTAGAATGTTGTATTACATGTTGTTTAATATAAAAAGGTTGGGTTGAAAAATGTAAAAAGTTGTCTATATTCTATGCATGTGTGATTTAATGATGTTTATATTCCATTGTGAAAATTAGTTTTGTTGAGATTCTTGGTTTGGTAGCGTAAAAAATTTTAAGATTCTATCCTAGACCCAAGATTGTGGAAAATCAACATGGTATCAGAGCATGTTTGAGCTACTTTGAGGATAGTGAATCAAAGTGTGCACAATGAAGCAACTCAAAGGGATTTATGGGTATCTAGATCATGGAACAGAGGGTTCAGTTGAAGACATGGAGATGTGGTCATGACTGGCTTAGTAGTGAGATTGGTGGTGTGCCTCATGAACAATAGTTTGTTTTAGGGAAGATTGTTGATCATGGAATTTCATTGATTTTTCATGGATGGTTGGGATAGCTCGAGGGTTTCTTTAGCTTGGAAAAGATCAGGTTGATCAAGATTGATTCATGTGATGTAATTTATATTAGCAGGCTAGAGTATTCATCATATTGTGATGTTGCATATCCAATATTGGAGGGATTTGCACAAGTAGTATTTTATGCTAGAGGATGAGTGCTTTCAGGACTAAGTCAGTGGAGATTATGTAGGCTAAGAGAGAGTCTAGCCTCAAAGGGAGAAACCATATGGAGGTTTTGGATTTTCAGGTTCATATGTAATGAGGCAAAGACACTACCGAGATTGTCAGATTCATTCTACATGGTATGTTGTAGTGATGCATGTCGAATGGGCTGATGTTGCCGGATGATGATGGTAACATCCTATTCTTGGAAGTACCTCCCTTATTAAGAGGGAGTGTTGATTTTTGTGTAGCTTGGGAGGTACTCCAAGCCCTAGGGTTTGGGTTTTGGAGGGAAAAGCGCCACAAGAGTCACTTGTGGGCTTGAAGCCCAAGCTTGCGGTTTTTCATGCATCAGGATTTGGGCCAAAACCATGAATAATATGAGCATGATAAAAATTGAGATGATAGAGCTTGTTGTGGAGATTCCAGTGCTTCGAAGATCACTCAAATCAGAGCTCTAGAAATGAAGATATTATTTTTTGATGGTTATGTGTGAGTTTGCACAAGAATTTTTAAGGTTGGCTTAATGTTATTTAGCCTTGTGACAAATTTTCAAGCCCTAGAATGACGTTAGAATAAGCCCTCTTGTTTAGTATAAATAAGAGGTGAGTTTTGTTCATTTGATCATCCATTTTTGTGCAAAATAAGGACATCAAGAAGCTCATCGGAGGAGTGAGGGAACTCAACATACTTACCTCAGATTGGATGCAGGTGAGGAAGCACTAAGCGAATAAGGAGAGGCTATATTTGAGCCTTTACATGACTGTTTTAGGGCTGGTTTATTCCTATAGGTGGGCCGATAGGAGAGGACTATTATGGAGGGAATTTTTGGGTGTCTTAAGGACTGATCTTCCTTTAATAAACATGCCGCAACCCTAGGAGTCTTGTGGGTAAAGGTTGCAAACCTATTTGTGGTTGGGACTGTTGGGAGCCAACTCTGCACATCTTTTCCTTCCATTTTATCCTATTCCCTTTATCCATTTGTACCATTAACATTAAATTCATGTTATAAAGTGCACATGTAAACCCCTTGTCATGTCTTTTTGGTGTATTTAGTCAATGAAGAATAGTCTTAGGGATTATTACCTAAGAGATTTACTAATTTAGCTATTTTTGCAGATTTGATGGTCAAATGACCATATTCGCAATTCTAGGAAGAGCTACTAATCTGGCATCGCTATCTTGGGAAGCGCTACTATTATCACCCAAAAATGAAGCATCATTTAACAAATTTAAATAGGTTCATGTGTCAAAAGTAGGGTTGTAGGATTCATTTTTATATTATTGGTCAAGGAAAATTTTAAAATTTTCTTATTTAAGTTTACCCTAAGGTCTAAACCCACTTATTTTCAAACCCCCTCATGTCACATCGCTCATCATATTCTGGAAGATTTCAACTCCCAAGGTTTCTTTACCGAAAATTTATTTTTAGCCAAGAAACCAGAGTTTCGTAGCAAGATACAATGAGAAAAGTCACTTTTCGCTATGAAACTGCTGATATTTTCATAGCGAAAATAGTCAAATTTACACTAGATATGCTACGAAAGCGCGGTTTCTTATCTGTCCTATCAGATTAGTAGTTAAGTGTAAAAATATCAGTGGGAAAGGGTAATTTAGATGCCATTTGAGTCAGGGAAGGATAAAACCAAGGTACATGGTCAGGTCTAATGTCATCATCACCAATGTAGGTATGTATGAGTCATCATTGTGTCATGAGAAAACATCAAAACTTCAAAATCTTTCCTGATTCAGTCATTTCTCATTTCTCGTTCCTTCTTTGCATGATATCGAGCTTTGAAGAGCTATTGCATTAAGCCAATGCTGTGGCTGGTGTTTTCAAGGTTTAAATTGAGCAATATCAAGCGAGGCTGAAAACTATCAAGCAAGGTTGCAAATCATCAAGCGAGGCTGTGAATACATTAAAGAGACCATGGCAGAGAAAATAAGGACAAATAAAGGTGGACAGTGTCTGAGATATGAACTAACAGATATGAAACATATCAATGAAGACCCGACAACCGTTGAACTCTTTAGAAGGAGAGGTTGCTTACAGTTTTGTGAGAAATTACAAGGCTTCCATGTACACGTTTCCAAAAAGTTTGCTTTAAATTTCAGTGGAACAACCACCAAGGTGGGAATGCTAAATCTGTCCATCACACCATAGGTTATTGCAACTGCTACAGGGATTCCAAGAGGACAGGAGAAGTGGTTCAAAGGTTTCAAGTTTAACATGGAGCAGTGCAAAGAATTTATGAAGCCTGAAAACAGTGAAATGGATCTCACCAACGCCATACCAAGAAGCTGCATAAAGGAAAACTACTCAAAATTGCTTCTCATCATCCAAAAGTACTTTACTTATGAAGGGAGATACCACAAAGTCTACTCATATCATTTCAAGCTACTTCTACACTTTATTGGTAAGATTTCCCTTGATCTGCCTTTCTATTTACATAGAAGTTTGTCAAAAATGGCAGATAAGGTCCAAGAAAAATCTGAAGGGAGTGAGACTTCATTGTTTCATCATGGTTTAATGAAAATGCTGGTTTTAGATGAAATCCAAAGGTTAGGCAGATATTGGTCATCATTTTTGTTATAGGTCAAATTGGGCACCAATCCCAGTGACCTGATTAACTGGACATCATCTCCAAAATATCAATACAAATTGCTATATGCCTTAAGTCAAGAAGAAGAAAAATGTAAAAGGACTTTCATAAAGCAAAGGTTTCCAAAGGTTTGAAGCTTATAATTAACTTGTGGGAGCTCATCAACGCAGCCTCTAAAGGGACTAAGTGCGTTGCATATGTAGGCAGCTCCATGTAAACCTGCTTTGCAAAGCACTTCGTGACACTCTAGGGTGCGTTGGTCAAATTGGGAGCAAAATTCTCCTTGTTCCGGAATCTCCACATGGCCAGTGTCTTCTAGAAGGGTTCACATGTGTCAAGCTTCGGATCCAAGTGTCCATTTTACATCTACATGGAGGGAAACATGTCTTTCCTATTATTGGAAATTCCTTAACTGATCAACTACCTTGAATTATCTATAAATTGAGGACAAATCTCAAGGAATGGAGAGGAGAATTTGAGTAGTGAAATGCTGGAGAAATTTCTATAGAGTTATGTTTTGTGTAACATTTGATTGGAGATTGCTGAAGCTATGGTTGGCTGTGGGATCATGCTGGAAGGTTTCTTCATATCAGTCTCTAGGTTGTAACCTCTCCTTCTACTATAATAAAGAATGCAGTTCGTTTTTCCCTACATGTTCATGTTTTAACTATGGTTTTCTCTTGTATAAGATCTTAGTTGTTCATGTATGTAGTTTTATTCTTAATTTATTTGGCTGACTAATTTGTTTAGCTATCTATATTATTGCATCTTTTGTTGTTTCAGTGTTCTTTCTTGCAGGAATCTTTCAGCAAACAACCGCTTGAATTTGAAACCGCTACAGGAGCGACAGAAAGGAATCATTTAGAAGTGACTGAACCAAGTAAGTTTCTAATCCTCTTTGTGTATCCCTTTAGAATTAGGAAATACAACTGTGTAGTATTTAATTTGTTGTTCTTGACTTTCAGCTGTCATGAGATGCATGTTTTATCCGTAGTACATAAATCTGCCCAACAAATTGTTGACTCCGCTGGGGATAAATTTGATTTTTTTTCTCATAGATCTAGGTGAATACAGCCACTGAATTGATTTTTATATCCACCCAGTAGATGTTACATCAAAATATTAAGCCTTTTCATAACTTATTTTGCAAATAAGGTGTGTTAATAGTAGTATTCCTTGATCTTTTTGTTTGTATACTGTGCCCAATGCACCCTCACAAGGCAGACAGTGCATTGCATAGCACTGTCTCCCTTTCAGGCCTGCATATGCAGAGCACTGTCCCCCTTGACAGACTGCGTTGGCTCCTGAAAGTGACTGTTTCCATTGAAATTGTCTTTGAAAACTACTTCAATTATGTTTTTTGTTGTGTTTTGAAAAGTTTGATCCTCTGTTGACCAGTAGTTCCTATATATTTCTCTTTCTTTTGAGTAAAATTTGTTCAATGTTGTTTTAAAAAAAATTTCATTTATCATTCGCAAAGTTTATTTCAAAGTATTTTTATAGGCGCATTGAAATCATTTTCTTTCGAAATAGGAAATTGTCGTAAATTCTTCATTTCCTTGATAGGAGAAATTGTTGTTGAAATCATCATTTTTCCTTCAAAAAGAGAAATTGTCGTTCATATTCTTCATTTCTCGAAAAGTAAAAAGCATTTGTTTATTGTTTGATGCACTTAGTTTCTTTTCTGCATTCATAACATTAAATAAACTGAAAAGAAAAACTTGCATTTGCATGTAGGATTCTGTGTTTTTGCAAAAAGGAACATTAGGAAATCTACATTTAGTTTTGTGCTCAATGTTTTCTTTTACTCATTGATTTGTTTGCTCACAAAATTATTTTCTCTCTTCCCTTTGTGGCTAGGTCTTTCATTGAAAAACTAAAAGTGAAAAGTTTGCTTATCATTCTTATTTTGCATTTAGGAATTTCTACATACATCATCGCGGTACCATTGAAAGGAAAATTGTTAAGCAAGATCAACATAAAATTAATCTCAATTTACTTAAAAACGCATTGGAACCATAATGATAACATTTAGAAGTTCTAGGCTAGAGACGTGTTCCGGTGTCGTAAAACATAACAGTTGTCGTTAACTTGTCTGCGATACATTCTGAGTGTGATACCTCACTCCACATACGTAAGTATATCGTAGCACATCCCTCGGGGCAGCGTTACAATACGATAAGTATAAAGGGGTGCTCTCACTGTGCGGTTTCACATCCGAAAATACTAATACAGACTTGGGCCTCCACGTAGCTTTGGGTATATTTGGGAGGAGAAATTTTAGGTGCTATCCATCCATAGTGAACCAATTCAACTGCCTTTAAATTGTGATACACCGAACACAACATTCGGGGAGATTTCCTGCCCATACTTCTTGGCTTGCCAGGAGGTATTCTGCAGTTCATAGTTTACTGGTAAACCCTTTTGCCTAGCATTACCCTCTTTTTATTTATTTATTTTTGGTTAAAATTTATCAGCAATCTTGGAAGAACATAGTCCTACCCCCCGTCGTTCACGTAGATTATCTTTAAAACCACCTTTACCACCAGAAGTTACTCCTGGTAGGCGAAGGCGATCACGATCTACCGAATCAAGTAAAATCCGTACCTCTGCTAAAACATCGTCACTTCAACTAGAGTTATCTCAAGTTATTTCTACATAACCTGGTTCATCTATTGTTTTCGAAACAAAGTCTTCATAGCTACCTGTGGTCACAATAAATTCAATCAGTGAGACCATACCTTCTCGAACCCAACTTTGTTCAACTGGAAGTTGATCTAGATCCCATAGTGCTTTAGGGGGGAACTGTTATTGGTCAAATTGGACATCATCCCGAGGACCAATGAAATAGGGTCTATCATCGCCATATATTTTAGTTTCTATATTCCCTAAGTGGAGAAAATATTGATCCCGAAGTTGAACAACTGGAAGTCGTTCCTGTATTGGTCACTCCACAATCAATTGTAGCTATTGAGTCACCCATATCGCACATTCAACCCCTTGAAATATACTTCGGGCCTGACGGTGAAGTTCTTCCACCTTAGTTTGATTTTGATTGAAGAAATATCACAAGACGAGACACCTTTAACTCCAACCCATTTTTCGGTAGGAGCTTTACCTGTATGAATATTTTCTTTAATCACATTCCTCTTATTTTGTTGATCTTGTTTCATTTCGAGTTCCCATAGATTTTATAGGGTATACATTGGGTCATTTGACCATGGCTAAGATATCATCCAAGACTAAACCATCTGTTTCAGCTGCGACAACATCTATTGTTGCTTCATATTCAATGTTTTTTCCATTGAATTCACCCATGTCATCATCTGGAATCCTATATGGTTCCTCTTTTATGAGTACTAAACAACTTGATCCTTTATTCACATCCTTGGTGCATTATCAAGCTGGTCCCATCAGTTATTCTCCTTGGTGGCTGGTGATTTCACAAAAATTACCCTCAGAGATTTCAAAATTCAATGAAAACCCTAGAGAAGACCCATCAACGCATGTTATAAATTATCATTTGTGGTGTTCATCAAACTCCTTAAATGATGACTCCGTTAGACTACATATTCTCCAGCACACACTCACTAGTCCAACTGCACTATGAGGATGGTTCTTTTTTCTATGTCAATCTCGTTAAAAAATGAAACAGATTAATGATGATGGTTCTTTTTTCCTATGTTAACCTCGTTAAAAAATGAAACAGGTGTTGAGGATAGTTATTTCCCTGTGTCAACCTCGATAAATGAAACAGGTTCCCATGAGGAAAGTTCTTTTCTCTTGTGTCAACCTTGTTAAAAAATGAAACAAGTGCCTTTGAGGAAAGTTCTTTTACTCTGTCAACCTCATTAAAAAATGAAACAGGTCATGAGAATAGTTCTTTTCCTATGTCAAGCTCGTTAAAAAATGAAACAAATCCTCTCCTAATTACGACGAGTCTTCCATCTGATCTCGTAAATGAACCTTCATTCCATCCAGCTATTAATAACCAGTAGTTTACTAAGTGAATGAAATGAATCTTGGGGGCATATTCTCTTGCAGGGGGCATTCAAAACATTCTTACCTATTGCACACAATCGACCATTGAAGTTCGGGGGTAAAATCAGGTTCATAGCTCCAAAATGAAAATGGTAACTATGGAATGGTAAACATAAATAGTGAAACTACTTTTATATAGTCATTTAATTATTTGCAAGTTAAATATATTTCTATGACTATAGTTTTATTATATTTTTATCATGAAACAAGTATTGTTAATCTGTTTGATGTTGCTCTGAACAGGAAATACAACTGATGAAAAGATTAGTCGTGCAGATTTATTAAAGAATGACTTGACCGCAAAGCATGCTTTTTCTCCTTATTTTTTGAGCTTTGTTAAAAATGAAAAAGGATTTGAAGCACACTTTTATCTCTTTTTCGAGCTTCGATAACAGCGAAAAAGGATAAACTGGAGTTTTCTTTTAGCTCTTTTCAGACTCCGATAATGTGAAAAGATTACCGAGCACTTGTCTTTTCGAGCTCGTTCAATTAAATGAATTGATATCTACTCAGTATAAGTTTAACCCTTTTCTAGACTGAGATAGATTATTTACGAAAAAGGAATACCTTGTTTAAACATGACCAAAGAGGTTCTTTCAGATATTATTTTATACTTTATCGGATCTGAGAGACAAATTTACGAAAAAGTTCATTATGGATTTCTCTTTCGTCCTCTTTTTCAGACTCTCTAGACATGAAAAAGGACTGGGCTATCACTGTCATTAAGCTCGTTAAATCATAAAATAGTGACGGACTTGTCGATCATGGCAAGAATCGAGTCTCATTCATCGCTAGACTCTTTAAATTATTAAATAGCGATACTTCATTCTTTATTCACCCGAAGGGTTGAATTATAGATCAAGCAAATGTTATCATCCTCAAGCTTGTTAAAAAATAATGAGGTACTGGTCAAAAAATGACCAGGGAAAAATTTGGGAAAAACGAACAATATTTTCTTTTGGTAGCAAGTCACCCTTGAACATGACACTTCCTTCACTCCATGTCCGTGACTGTTTGGGTTGGGTAATCATCTTGACGTTTCATTCACACCTATGGTTCATCATACCTTCACTTCGGTTTTGGGTCAATGCTTCCAACTCATCACAGTGTCACCGATATGTTCAAGAGAATTCATCCAGAGACATACCTCATCCTTCTGAAATACTCATAAGCCTTCATTTTCATGACCGTCATCCCTGAAAATTGCTACATCAAAGTCATACCCTTGTCTCTGAAATCAGTAACTCCATGTTTTGCAATAAGGTGACTTCCTGTCGACAACAAATAAATATCTAGGAAGTTCACTTAGAAACATCAGATTCTAGTACCATGAGGCTTGTTACAGCATCCACAAGATCCTTGCTTCTAGACCATTGACCGAAATATTTTGTTTGGCGTTCGACATCAAATCATCTATTCGTGCCTTACGAAATGTACTGCAGTACCTTGAGGGCCATTAATATTAATGGTGGTTATCTCGCATTTGTTAACATATCTGTTATAGGTCAAATTGGGAACCAATCCCAGTGACCTGATTAACTGGACGTCATCTCCAAAATATCAATAAAAATTTCTATATGCCCTAAGTCAAGAAGAAGGAAAATGTAAAAGGAATTTCATCAAGCAAAGGTTTCCAAAGGTTTGAAGCTTATAATTAACATGTGGGAGCTCATCAACACAGCTTATAAAGGGACTAAGTGCGTTGCATATGCAGTCAGCTCCATGTAAACCTGCTTTTCAAAGCACTTCTTGACACTCTAGGGTGCGTTGGTCAAATTGGGAGGGAAATTCTCCTTGTTCCAGAATCTCCACATGGCCAGTGTCTTCTAGAAGGGTTCACATGTGTCAAGCTTCGAATCCAAATGTCAATTTGACATCTACATGGAGGGAAACATGTATTTCCTATTATTGGAGAGTCCTTAACTGATCAACTACCTTGAATTATCTATAAATTGAGGACAAATCTCAAGGAATGGAGAGGAGAATTTGAGTAGTGAAATGTTGGAGAAATTTATATAGAGTTCTATTTTGTGTAACATCTGATTGGAGATTGCTGAAGTTGTGGTTGGCTGTGGGATCATGTTGGAAGGTTGCTTCAGATCAGTCTCTAGGTTGTAACCTCTCTTTCTACTATAATAAAGAATGCAGTTTGTTTCTCCCTACATGTTCATGTTTTAACTATGGTTTTCTCTTATATAAGATCTTAGTTGTTCATGTATGTAGTTTTATGCTTAACTGATTTGGCTGAATAATTTGTTTAGATATCTATATTATTGCATCTTTTATTGTTTCAGTTTTCTTTCTTGCAGGAAGCTTTCAGCAAACAAACGCTTAAATTTGAAACTGCTACAAGAGCGACAGAAAGGAATCATTTAGAAGCGACTGAACCAAGTAAGTTTCTAATCCTCTCTGTGTATCTCTTCAGAATTAGGAAAGACAACTGTGTAGTCTTTAATCTGTTGTTCTTGAATTTCACCTGTCATGAGATTCATGTTCTATCCATAGTACATAAATCTGCCCAACAATTTTTGTTTGTTAGTGGTTTTCAGTTGGATGCTATCACTCCTTCAAGAACTCCTAAACCTAGGAAAATTCCATCACCAGTAGTAGCATAATAGAATGAACCATTGGTAGCAGAACCAAGTGAACCTGCAAAAGTAGAACCAATTGAACCTATCATGATGGAAACAGAGCAATTGCAGAGTTTTGAAACACCAAATGTCCCACCTGCAAAACATAAATCAAAAGTGGCTAAACCTGCAAAACAAAAACAAGTTGTTAGTAAACAAAGAACCAAAATAATGACAAGGAGCCAAACAGTAGGTTTAGGAGAGAAGAAAGTGGCTGTAGAAGATAGAGCAGTGGCTAAGGGAAATCTAGAATATATTTTACATGTGAATGACATAGAAGAAACTCTTATAGTCCAGGTTGAGGACATAGAGGAAGGTGGACAGAAGTTAAAAAAGGCCAAATCTGCTAAGAAATTAGAATTTGTAGGAGAAGATGCATGTTTTATGTTCCAAGCAAGAAAGCCTATGAAAAGGCATGCTAGGAAAATATTAGAGAGCAGTAAAGACGTTCAACCACCTACTGACACAGTTTAGCCATCACAAGAGATCATTGACCTTTCATCACCTGCAGAGAAAGATACAGTTAGCAAATCAAAGAAAGGAAAAGAGAAGGTGATGGGAAAAGAGAAGGTGATGGGAAAGCCGCCAATACAAGGTTGAAAGATTAGGTTAAGGACCTCCAGGAGCAGCTTGAATTAATCCATGATGAATTTCAGAACAAAGGTCTAAAAATGACAGTGCTTGAAGAGCCAATAGCTCAACCCATCACAAATGAGGAAGAAATGCCTAAAGAATCATAGTGTGAGATGGTTTATGGTTTTTAAGACTAATGACATGATTAGAAACTAATTTTTTGCACTTAGAAGGCATATTTTTGAAGTTATACAAAAATTCTGGATTTTTGACTGTTTTTAGCACTTTCGTAGCATGCCTGGGCTTGAAAAACATCAAAACACTACGAAACAAATGTAGCTTTCTTTTTCCTTTTTGAACTAGTTTTGGAAGCTTTCAAGAGGTGAAATTTGTATGGGAGATATGTCTAAGTATGATTAGGACCATACCAAAGGAAAGAATAAAAAACATTGATGGTAAATGGAATTTTTGCAGCGCTACGAAAGTATGCTACGAAACTATCTTACTTTTGTAGCGTACTATGTTGGAGCTTTTTTAGCAGGTTTTGGACCATCTTTGGACAGCTGGATTCTATCCAAGTATTAGAGGACCATGAAAGAAGTTATTCAACACTTAAATATCACGAAATGAAGGCAAATTACCAGCTCAAGCATTCGTTGAAGATGAAGACTAGTTTGCCTAAAAAATAGGGTTTTGTTTCCAATTTTAGAGGATATCATTCAAGAGGTCATGTAGTGATGAATCCCATCACCCTAATTCGAACATGTGAAAGCATACTTGTCAAAGATGTAATTTATTTAGAAGATAAGGTTGTTAAATGTAATAATGAACAGTGTTAGTCTTATTAGGAAAAGGATTGTCAAGTAGGATAACTGTCATTTTGTCATTAAATAGATGTTTTATGGTTATGAAAGCTGTCATTAGGAAAAAATTCGATGAATCTAGCCAGGAGGTAGATCAACTCATGATGTAAAAAGTCTATTAAAGGACATAGAGTTGAATTTGTCAAGGGTCGGAGATTTTTTAGAAAAACTGCAGCTTATTGTAAATTGACTGTTTTCAGTAATACAAAGACTTGTTTCTTAACAAACCTGATATTCTGATTGAGTTTTTAGTGCCTACCTTACTTATATTTTCTATGTGTACTATAGCAGTGGTTTTCATCTTTAATAATCATTCATTCATGTAATGCTCTAACTTCCTTTATAGATGAATTGACTGTGTTTTTCCTATTTCATGTGTGTGTACTACTGCTAAAAACTCTTACCTTCCTCAGCTTCCATGTCAAGTGAACTTACTACTGAATCACTAAAAGTGTTGACTCCATAAGCCCAATGTTTGCAGAATGATACTATTTTCAACCTATACTCATCATTAAACAAGTTTTTTTCCAAGTAGAGTTAGCCATCTAAATACATCTTTATTCAATATCATTAACCCTTTGAGAGAGCCCTCTCAGACTGAAGAGGCTAAGCTTCGGTCACAAGATTGGTTTGAAACAGTTACATGAGATTGTTTGATTAGCATCCTATCAGGTGCAATTTTCTGATAACAACTACAACGACACAAAACTCGAGAACCTTTCCTCTGCTATCTTTCGCATCTAGTTTTGTCTATCATAATGATTGTATAATTGTAGGCACTAGTTGCTAGGATTTCAGGAACTACCATTGTAATAATTTGTATAAGAAATTCTCTAAAGCTGTGAATCGGGGGTTTTCTATGCATGGAATTGAGATCTGTAACATAAATTTTTATTAAGATTAATGCAAGTTATCTTTTTGTCCTTTTCGTCAGCTTTTTATTATATCGCAACCCTGATGAGGGAGTTGGGCCCACTCTCCTGACCAGGTGCTGCATAACTTCCATGTGTGTTTAATTTCTTTTCCTGCTTTGTTTATTTCTTTAATTGTTGTGACAATTAATGTAATTACTGTAATTCTTACTTTCCATGAATGTATTGCAAGTTTACAATTCATTTTTGATGTTCTCTCATTGCTGTTACAGTGGTTTTTTGCTTTATATAGTTTATCAAATCCACGATTAATACATAACTGTGCAATTGTCATCTGCATATATTTTTCACGCTAGCCTTGCAATAACCAACGCATTCCAAATTGATAATTACTGTGGGAAAGGGTTTGAATAAATCATTCACACTTGGACACCAACATTTTAGTGCCATTGTTAGGGAGGCTAGCAAAGGTGCAAGAACACAATTCGTATTGGTCTAAGGATCAATCTCTCGTCCTGGGGAGGGAAGTGCTACCCTGCTCCAGGTCCTGAGCGTAGTTTTTCTGTCTATTTTCTTTTGATTTATTTCCTATGGACCAATCTATCATCCTAGGGAAGGAAGTGTTACCCTGCTCCAGGTCTTGAGCATTAGTTTTTTTTGTTTCTTTTCGTTCAGCTAATTTCTTAGGAACCAATCTCTCGTCCTGAGAAGGTAAGTGTTACCCTACTCCAGGTATTGAGCGTTAGTTGTTTTTTTGCTTTTATTTTTGTTGATTTCTTAGGGGCCAATCTCTCATCCCGGGGAGGGAATTTCTATTGCCCTTCTCTAGGTTCCGAGCTTAATATATATTGATTTTATTTCTTTCTTTCTTTCTTTGTTTCAATACTCAATCTCTCGTCCTGGGGAGGGAATTTCTTTTGCTCTGCTCCAGGTCTTGAGCATAGATATTTCGTTTAAATGTTTTTCTTCTCATCAATTGTATGAAAAAATATCCGAATAAAAGGGGTATAGGAGAACCCAAAAATAGAGGAAGGAAGGATTCAAGGAGGATTAACTATATCCAAGAACTCATCGCAAAGTATAAATTAGAAGCATCTTCACGAGCCGCTGTCAGGGTAAGAACTCAGACGAAATCCGAAGGGTAGTCTGTTGTGAAACCAGTGCTGCCCACAGTATTAGAAGAACCCCATTCAATGGTAGCAGAAGAAGTAGAAAGCAGGGTACCGGAAGAAGGAATACTCATGTTGATGGAATAGGGAGAATAAGTCGCAGGTATGGGATCAGAGGAATTAAGCATTTCTAGTGAAGAAGAAAAAAATTTAAAGGAATATGCGTCACCACGTGATCTGGGAAGTGCTGTTAAATAGACTCAACCCTCTATTGAAGAACGAATTCAATCATCTATGGTAGAACCCATTGAGATCCCGAGTGAATATTGGAAAATATTCATGGCACCTACAACTTCCTCAATCAATTTCCCAATTGGGGACATTATAGGTGATGCACCGATGAAGCCCATTCCTTTGACAACATTGCTTAATTTTCATAGGCTTTCCTTTGAAGATCCAGATACATTCCTCTTTGAATTCAACATCATCTGTCAGGCGTACGATTATATAGTTGATGCTCAGAAATTGAAGATATTCCATGCTACCTTAAAGGGAATAGCCCTACGATGGTTCATGGGTTTAGGGCGGAAAACTATCTCCTCATGGGATGACATGAAAAATATTTTCCCGTGATATCAAGGAATAAATATTTAAATTCATGCAGAAGGAAGATGAGAATATGGAATATTGTGTGGAGCACTTCAAATATACTCTACAAGGTTAGGCCATAGTAACCTGGATAAGGAAATTCTAAAAATAATCCTTCTCTGGGCATTAAGGGAATAATCTCTAGATCTTTTGAACATAGTATGAAAAGAGGATATATCGAAAGAATATTTTGTTATTATCTATGAGTTTTTCATTTAGTGTTCACAAGGAGAAACAAAAAATAAACAAGGAATTTGATCGTTGAAGACATCTAGTGGGGGGGTCACGAAGGCAGAAATTGGAAATATGCTAGACAATTTGAGGATTCATATCTTGAGTACATTATTTGCTCATATGGACACATTGCAAGAAAAGCAGAAGAAAATGGAATTGGATAATACCATGGCCATATTCGGCTCATAATGGAGGAAGAAACATCCACTAAAGGAATGTCTATTAAACAGGGTAGAATCTTGTGAAATCTGTGAACAAAGTCATTCAACCAGCTCATGCCCTTCTCTTCTAGGATTGAAGGCATTCTTTCAGAGAGTGAATGAAGAGGTGGACCAAATTTATTTCATGGGATCCAAGAAGCCATGGTAGCCGCAACCAACAAATATGAATCAAGGTATGCCTCAGGATCCTTATCAGTATTTCAATAATTTGAATATTGGTCCTTAGTAAGTACCTTTTTCACCTACATGGCCCCAATATTGTCAATATCCACCATGGAAACCATGGTTCCCTCAGACCAGTTCAAACCTTCATCGTCCCAGAATTGGGGTTGACCCTCTCCTCCGGGACAATTTCCCAAACCTATGCCACAACAACAGCTGCAGCTACCTTCCAATATTCCTTCTAGTAATCCACTGCTTCGTCCTCAACTTCCCATCCAACCTAATCGAAATCCTAACAATAAGGGAGTTCAACAAGCTGACACTCTCAACCTTCCTTCGTATGGCATCTCTACCGCAGAATGTAACGAGATAAATCTGCGATCTAGTCTGGTAATGAATGCTCAGACTTCACATATCATTATTGAACAAGTTGGAGATGAAGTCACAGAACCAGAACCAAGGGTAGTTTGGGATAAACCAAACCAAGACATTCCTCAACTGACTGTTATCTAGGGATGTCAAGCTAATCCACCCTATCCTGAAAGACTAACCCTGAGTAAATAGGACCCTCAAGCAGAGTTTGAATTTTTAGGTGAACTAATTTTTTTGTTGTCAAAATTTCCCTATTTCAAGCTATGAGGGATGTACCAGTTTACACAAAAACACTCAAATAATATTGTTCTAAAAAGCCTGGAAAGAAATCAAGGGACCCTCTCACCATCCATGTTATGGGAAAGTTGTCCAACATCATGATGGGAAAGTCTATGCTTGTCAGATATGGGGATCTATGGAACCCAATCCTAACAGTACAAATCAATGGGATTGAAATCCCAAATGTAATGGTAAATTTGGGTTCCGCAATAAATGTTATCACCTCTGAAACTATGCACACATTGGGTCTTCAGAATCTTAAACCAATCCCTACTATCTTATAACTGACAGATAGGTCCACAGTGAGGCTAGTAGGGAAGCTGGAGGATATCACTTTTTCAATCAGCTCATGGCACTACCCCATTTATCTCTTGGTATTACAAACGCAGCCCCCAACTGGTGGCCACCCCTTTATTTTAGGGAGACCTTGCCCTACAACCGTAGATGCCTATATTGGGTTTTGGTCCAGAAATATGGTTATATCTAATCGGAAGGTCACAAAGAATCTCTTCCTTTATCCTCCCGCAGAACCAAGCCCATCAGGGAAACCATCATTCATATGAAACCCCTACCAATGGAAGGATCAGAACCTGAAAACGAAGAACTCAGGCCAATCCTTACCATTGGGTAGGCTATTAAATTTAAAGTAGAAACAGAGGATGACGCCATTAACACTTTCATCAGTGATCCCTGTTCTATTTCTGACTCAACTTGCCAGATCTTGGAATCTGTCATGAGATGTAAAACGCAGGAAAATATTGAACAAGAAAACAAAATTGAGAATATACTTACAACTTCATCTCATGATAGTATCCCCATTGAAATCAAACCAGGGAAACCATTTAACAATGACCCACATCTTTGAGATTCCCAGACAAATCAGCTCCTAAAATTTCCTAAATACCATAAGGAAGCCTTCGCCTGGGATTATACAAATATGATGGGGATCCCTGTCGATTTATGCACTCATCACACACGCACACACACAAATATATATATATATATATATATAGTAAATAAGATTTTTGACCCGTGAGACAACCCCATAGAAGAATGAACCCCATCTTAAAAAACACTGTCAAAGACAAGCTTCAAAAGTTACTGGATGTGGGATTTATTTACCCCATCTCGAACAACCATTGGGTGTCCCCTCTGGTTATCATTCCTAATGATAATGGTAAGTGGAATATCTATGTGGAATATAGGGAATTAAATAAAGGAAGTCATAAAGATCATTTCCCTTCGCCATTCATTGACCAAGCCCTGGATAACTTGGCTGGGAAGAAGTTCTTCTCCTTCTTGGATGGGTTTAGTGGGTATAATCAGATCCAAATATCCCCTGAGGATCAAGATAAAACCACCTTTACATGCCTTTGGGGAAATTTCGCATACCGAGTCCTTCCATTCGGTCTTTGTAATGCACCAACAAGATTTCAGAGGGAAATACTGGGAAATTTTTTTGATCTAGTTGATGACAGTGTTAAGATTTATATGGATGATTTTACTCCATATAGCGAGTCATTTGAAGAAGGATAGGAAAACTTAGAAAAATTACCCAAGAGATGCAATCAAACCCATGTTTCTCCGAGTACAGTCAAATGTCACATGATGAGGGAAGAGGGAATAGTTCTGGGACAGTTTCTCTTGGCTGCTGGAATTCAAGTTGATCCTACCAAGTGTTGGGAAATATAAATCATTGTTAAATGACTAAACAACACACATTTAATTATCAATCCAGGGACTCCTTTTTATTCCAATGACAGTTGCACTGTCTGTGCCGATACACCAACCAGAAGCAATTCCAAAGAAAATAAATCATTGCTGAAGTAAATGCTGGAAATAAATCACTCGTGCAGAAATAAAAGGATCTACAAGATTGGAATCACACTTCAATTAATATATTCTATCGTGCCACACAGTAAGTATTCAACTGGTGTCTCTAATATCAAATTTGTAACAACATATAAAGTATTGAAATTGAAGCGGATATATTCTCAGCTGAACAACAACAACAACACTCTATTGATACATAAACTGAAATAAAATTACATACACACAAATACTTTAATCATTGCAATCCCTGCTAAGAAGGAGTGCCCTTCCTCCCTAACAAGGCATAGGTAGAGGAAGAACTTAATGAAAACTAATTAGAATAACGCATGTAACAACAATAACAGGATAATCTGTATTGATCTGAACACAATTACAGAGCCAAAATAATTTTTTTCTCCGTTAACCTCTCGACCTCTTGGGTCGAGAATTATATAGTGGTTATGTTGGCTCAAGGGGCCCTCACCCAGGTTTGGAGGTTAAGGTTTGCCAAAAAACCCCTATACTACTGGCCCTTTCAGCAGTGACCCGCTTGCGCAAGCCAAAGTCTCACCCGAAGTAGTATGGATAGTCTGCAGCTTGCAATAGAATCAACATATAATTCAGATCCACATTAATCATAACCAGAGAGATCAACAATATCAGATATCCGCAATACTTCGCATATATTACTTATCAAAAAGCCTCTTACATACCCCAAAATCCCACCTGCACACACAGCCAACAGGGTCCGCACACAACAGGACAGAGGATCTCTGTGCACACAGCAAGCAGGATTCCTAACCCAATACCCAACAACCCAATCCCAGATCTAACTATTTGCACTTAGCATCAATCTCTATTCATCCCTAACTATCGACTCAAAAAGGTTCAAATATTTATACTACTTTAGACTACACATCCAATGGTCCACAAACCGTGGTTTGCAGACTCTTGGTCTACACTTGACCCGCTTACAATGCATTAGGGGCTTTGACCTGCCCTAAAACCCTTGCGCTAGACTAAATATAATCAAAACTATACAAAATGGACCAGATTCGTAGCTTTGTGGGAGACCTTGTTCCAACAGTCCCCCAACACAATCTTGTGACTTGTCTCGAGTCACGGTGGTTGGAGGTCCTCCATCTTCATCTGAAGCTGTGCAATGCCTTTGCTTAGTGGTGAAAGTACCTATTCTCCTTGCGCCGAGGCCTCCTGAGCTATCGCTACCAACAACTGTGTAGTAGGACCGTCTGTAGTAGTTATGATATTTTTGAGTGTCTGCCTCTACTGTCGTGGGGTTTCTATGTCATCTCTATGGTATTCCAGGTACGTCATTCCCAGTACTTCCAATTATGGCCATGTTCCCCGCATAGCCTGATTTTACTCCTATGTTATGGTAGACAGATTCCAACTACTTTGGTAATATAGTCATTTGATGTGATATGGTTTGAGCCTACTACCATTGATGTAACCCGGAAGCAGATCACCGTGCAGGGTGGCCAACCTGAAAACTCCTCCATTCGTGATTTCCTTGACTGTATAGGGGCCTAGCCAGTGCTGTCAAAACTTTCCTGGGTGTTTCAAAAACTGGCTATCATAGAGGAGTACCAGGTCATCTTCTACAAATTTCTTCTGGCGGATATGTCGGTCATGCCAGGCCTTATCACGGGTCTTTTGAACTTGCTGGTGAAAGTTAGCAATGAACCGATCTTCTTCTAAGGCCGTAAGTTGTAGTAATCATTTTTCCATGATATCAGATTCAGCCATGTTTGTTTCCATGATATCAGATTTAGCCATGTTTGTGAATGCTGTGATACGTAGACTAGGTACAATGTACTCCATTGGCATAATAGCCTCCTTGCCGTAGACCAATCTAAAGGGGGTTTTTCCTGTTATTTTCTTGCAAGTTGTACAATAGGCCCATAGGACCGATGGGATGTGCACGTCCAAATCACTACAATCATCGTTGTAGACCTTCGTTAGTGCCTATTCCAGGATTTTATTAAAGGCTTCTACAACCTCGTTTTCCTACGGGTGATAGGGAGTGCTTTTTGCATGGTGAATCTGGAACTCTTCAGTCAATGCTAGGATAGTTTCATTAACAAAGTGTGTGCCTTGATCACTCATAAGGATCTTTGGGCACCCAAACCGGGTTAGAACCTATTCAGAGATGACGTGTGCAATAGTATCTGCAGTGCAATCCTTGACTGATTGTTCTTCATCCCATCTAGTCATATAATTTGTGGCCGTGATTATGTAGCGCGCAGCCATTTTCTTCCCTGGGGGATTAATGGGTCCTACGAAATCGATGGATCATTTATCAAAGGCTTGTAAGGCCATTTTCGGTTGTAAGAGCATTACATCTCTTTGTTGGAGCAAGGTCTCCCACATCGATGCAAACTTGTCCAATTTTGTATTGCTTTGGTTATATTTAGTCTAGCGTAGGGGTAATAGGGCGAGTCAAAGCCCCAATTTTTTGTAAAGCGGGTAAATAGGTAAAACCAGCAGTTCGCAAACCACGGTTTGCAGACCATGGTAAGTCTAGGCTAAATTGGTATAAATAGTAAGTCTTTTTGAGTTGATAGGTAGATGATGGTAAATAGAAGTAAGTGCTAAGTGCAGATTGTTAGCTCTGGGTTTGGGTGTTTGGGTCAGACTCCTTCTGGCTGTGTGCATGGAGCTCCTTTATCCTGTTGTGTGCGGACCCTACTGGCTATGTGCGCAAGTGGGATTTTGGGTTTATGTAAGAGTTTGCAGATAATATATGAGAAGTATTGCTGGTATTTGACTCTGGATCTATCTTTTATGCATCTGCGTTCTATGTGAATCTGTAATAAGGTATGAATGATATGTGTTGAATGTTGTAATTGCTTATAATATTGGATCTGTTGTGCACACTTTAATTTCTATATTTTCTGGGCCAACGCACGTGGATGCGGATCTCTGATCTAGATCTGTGATATGGTAAATCTGTTTCTATCTGCGTGTGATATTCCTTTTTTGGGAATATCAACAATATACTCATGTATAAGAAAAATTGCGCAACAAAAATGCAGATCAGGGCTTGGATCATCTTATATAAGCTATGTGGGACTTATATATGAAGTTTCATCAAAAGAAAATCAGTTTAGATATACTAAACAGATCTCCCACAAACTAGACTAGCTGAAAAGCACCCAAAGAGGGAGGTCGCAGCTAAATTCAAACCCTACTCCAGAAATTGAACAGTTTTATTAGATATTTAGGGGGGATCAGAAAAATATCATCTTATGGAGTGTTTCAGATGTATATCTCACCATTTTATAAACATTACAACAATCATTACTTCAGAAGTACCACTAAATGGGGAAAAAGCACTATTATTGGCCCAAAAACGTTATTTTCTGAGTATTGAGTTATACCAGTAAAAAATAACAGTTGTTTCCCTTAGAATAGACAATATAGGATCTGCATGCAAAATGGTTTTAAAAACAAATTCCTCTAGCCTAGTTAAATAGGCCTTCCATGCTCAAAACAGCTTAAAATTGACAAAACCCCAAAATTGCAAAATGCCGGAGCTGATGCATAAGAGACTCCGCAGTCTAAGAGAGGTTAAATCAGAAAATAGAGAAATATATCTGATAATCATATTATATTTCTCAATGAGGCATGGAAACAGAGATCTAATCTCATTTACATGGATCTTAAGATCACCCAGCAAGGGTTTACCCACAGATAATGATATACAAGAAGAGTAGCTGCAAATCTATGACTGAAATAACATTGTGTGGCTTTTTCTCACCACAAAATAGCTGATCATACATAGAAATGGTTGTATACTCCTTTGCTAGACTCCTGGGAGAAATATTGGGCTTCCTCTTGGGAAACTAGCTCAAAACAATGGGGTTTCACCCCCTTCCACTGCACATCCTACAAAATAACGTAGTTTCCTGAAGGGACTACATAGATACTAAATAATAGTGCTTGGCCCAACACCAGAATGTGGAAAATTATGCTCATGAACTCTCCTTAGATCCCTTGAACAAGCTCTCCAAGAAAGAGTAGGGAAATCCCCACAAGAGGAAACCCTAGCACTAAACACTGTGGAAATATTAGCTAAACAGCTAAGGAATGTAGTGTGTTTGAATAGACCACTTGAAAATATAATATCCAATCCGATCCTCAAATGGTTTCCATCTCTCTATTATATAGAAAATGAGCTTCTCCTCCTAGGGTCCAACTCCACTAAGGGGTTGCTTCCATGCTAAGCTTCCTCATCTAGGATTACACTGCCACATTAAGTGAAGATCATATAGATACAACGCAATTGGATTTATTCAAACTTGACTAAGTTCATCCTCTTAGGATCACCATTGATCGAGTCTCCATGCCTTGTCCCCTTTCACACTCAAGGTATCTTCCAATTGATTTGTTGAATTGGTCTCCATTCACATTGAGCTGTATTATTTATGGATCCACTCTTTGAAGATGATTTGTGTTGATTTGGTCAACTTAACATTGTACACACATGTGGATACTTGAGCTGGTTATTTCATGGTCCCTTTTCACATTGTGAGGGAATTTTATTTATGCTTGAGAGGTTTTATGAGCCTCTTTGCTCAATTATTCATGCACTTGAGTTTGTTGGAAAAATTAATATTCCTCTTAGTTGTGAACTAAGTTAGGAATATTACAGTCTCCCCCTCCTAAATTTTGCTTGTCCTCAAGCAACTGCAAGGGTGCTTCAAATTCTCCTTCATTCTCTTGTGGCCCTTCCATCCAAAGTCTCCATCATTGCTTCAGATTTTTTGCAAAAATGTTTGTCTTCCAATGGTTCCTCCCAAGTGTACAAGTTGGCCTTTGGTGAATAAACCCAAGGGCTCTCGTCATGAAATATTGGAAGGTTGATGGGGAGAACTCCTTGCTGATCCATGGCCTCCTCAAGATAGGAGTGATGAAAATCATGGAGCACTTAATCATCAATGAAAGACTCCCCTCTCCATGCTATCATCCAAGTAAAAATTATTTCCCTCCAAGATGGCAACATATGATATATCTCCTCCACCTTAAGCTCATGCAAATAAGGTGGGCTAAATGGCTGAACATGATAGGAAAAATATCCTACCCCCCCACGCTGTCTCCCTCTCCACTTATGGCAAGTGTAGAGTACATTCTAATCTTGGGCTGCAATAAGGTTGCCCTTCAGTGGAAAAACAAAGATTGGATCTCCAAAGATCCTTTCTCCAAAGTCATGGATCCTGCTGGCCCAAATCATTCCATTCAAGGTGAATGGCACATCATTACCATATTTCATCCAAATCAGAAAGTTTCTGAAGGTTATATTGAAGTGAGGATGATACATATGGTCTCTATGGTGGGTACAACGCAGTTTCTCTAACTGCTGATTTAGAATATCAAGTGGCAAGTTTCCCTCCAAAGAATTTTCAGCTATGCATGTCAACTCATCTACTATAAAGTAGTAAGCAACAATGTATATCAGCTGCATACAATCAGAACAATAAAGCACTTGCCCCAAGTCATTTAGAGATGGGTTATCATCATTACAAAATTTGGTCCTAAAGTCACCATGAAACCCATGAATAATCTTGCCCTCTTGTGGAGCAATGCATTGTTTACAAATGGTGAGAAAATAAAAATTCTTAATAGAGTAACTGATAAGAATATAGATGTATTTCTTACCATCCATCATGTGAGAGCTGAAGATGAGGTCCATGAGTGAGCCCTCCCATAAGAATCTCCTCATAAAATTCTGCAAGGAAAGAGGATTCATACTTCTTTGGGAACACTCCATCAATAGAAACATGCTCTCAAATGACAACGTTGTAGGCTTTAGTAACAATGCTCTTGTCACTTCATGACTTCTCCTTTTAACATTCCATATGAAAAAACCATCCACCTTCATGCTTTTATGTGAGAGGATCCCCCCCCCCTTCCTTTATTGTTGAAAGGTAGCCTCTTTTCACTTTGGATGTGCCATACATTCCTCTTGAAATGTTGTGATGAGTATGGAGAGATTTCAACCCATACTCTCCCAAAAGTAACCATAGCAACAAGGAATCTTGTTTCCTTCTTACATTATCAACATGTGGATCATGGAGAAATGTTGTAATGATGGACATGTGGGATGCCTCATCAACATAGTACAAGCTAGCTCTTCCATTCCACATCATGTGGGAGTTATTCCTCCCCCCAAACCAAGATACATACTTGAAATACATCTCAAACAAAACTACATGTGAATATATGAGACATACCTCAAACATGGGTAAATAAATGGACATAAGATTCAACATATGATGTCCAAAATCTCTTTTTGACAGCCACAACAACCATGCCTTATTCTCATGCATCCTATCAGTGAGACATAAAACTTGAGATGAGAGAATAGGATTCTTTGGGTAGTAGCCAAAATTACCCCCAAGCAACCAACGCAGCCATGCTTCTTGTTGGCCAATATCATAGATCTGCAAATGTTTTTGAAACCTCTTGCTACAAACTATCATCCATTCATCCCAATGTGGGTGATGGATCTCATTCTACAAATACTTGATATCCTCCCATTGTAGGACACCAACCTCTTCAAGTCTTTGAATAATCTTGCACCTCATGAATTGCTGAAGCGCATCTCTCATGGGATCTCTTGATGAGACCTCTTCCTTGTGCATGGTCCCCCAAAACCAATGATGCCTTGCACCCTTTTTTAGTAGGAGTCTCTCTTTGAGCTGAGGCATGCTCATTCAGAGAGTGTCATCTAGAGAGGAGAAAATGTCTCTCATCTCAAGATGTCTACCCCTTGTCCTCTCTCCCTCCATTTTCTCTTGTATGAAGTTAATATCTGAATACTCCCATGAGGAATGGGTCCCTCTTTCTTCATTTCTACTATTGGACAGTGCAGTGCAACCTTTCTTCATTAGAGGAGTAGTAAGTGATGATCCTGGGTCATACAAAAACATATTTCCACAACCATCCGAAATATTTGCTGAAATAATAGAAAGTGGAAATGCAATCATAACTTGTGGGATCTTGGGAACACCTTGCATGTCTACAAGAGTTCTTCCTTTCACTGTATTGGCTTCCTCCAAGGTTATGACAGCGTTGATATAAGTGTCTTTGCAAGCTCTAGGTTGGCACTTGTACTTTGCCAAAAACCCACTTAGAATCTTGTGTTCTAGATGATATTCTTGCTCTTCACTCCCTCTATGAGAGAAAGAAGTGCATGGGTCTTATTCTTTCTCTTGAAACCTCATAAAGGTCTCATTGCAGCTTCCATTTTCTCGAAACCCTCTCAGAGCTTCATTGCATCTTTCCTTCTTTTTCTGCTCCTCCTCCTTGGAGAGGTTCTTCTTAGATCTGAATATTGATGAGAGTAATATCATCCTCTCCATGTTTCCAACCTCTACTCCTTTTCTTTAATTTTCTGAAAGCTTGATCTCACAGGCAGTGCCAGAGATCATGCTTTGATACCACTGTGATATTCCTTTTTCGGGAATATCAACAATCTTCTCAAGAGAAACGTTGTATAAGAAAAACTATGCAACAGAAACATACATAAAGGATTGGATCATCTTATATAAGCTATTTGGGACTTATATATGATGTTTCATAAAAAAAAATTAGTTTAGATATACTAAACAGATCTCCCACAAACTATACTAGCTGAAAAGCACCCAAAGAGGGAGGCTGCAGCTAAATGCAAACTCTACTCCAGAAATTGCACAGTTTTATCAAATATTCAGGGGGGATATAAAAAATATCAGCTTATGGAGTGTTTCAGATGTATATCTCACCATTTGATAAACATTATATCAATCATTACTTCAGAAGTACCACCAAATGGGGAAAAAGCATTATTATTGGCCCAAAAATGTTAATTTATGAATAGTGAGCTATAATAGTGAAAAATAATGGTTGTGTCCCTTATATAAGACAATATATGATCTGCATGCAAAATGGTTTCATAAACAAATGCCTCTAGCCTAGTTAAACAGACCTCCCATGCTCAAAATAGCTTAAAATCGACAAAACCCCAAAACTGAAAAATGTTGGAGCTGTTGCATAAGAGACTACACAGTCTAAGAGAGGTTAAATCAGAAAATAGAGAAATATATATGATAATCATATTATATTTCTCAATGATTCATAGAAGCAGAGATCTAATCTCCTTTACACGGATCTTAAGATCACCCGGCAAGGGTTTACCCACAGATAATGATATACAAGAAGAGAAGCTGAAAATCTATGACTGAAATAACACTGTATGGCTGTATCTCACCAAAAAATATCTGATCATATAGAGAAATTTCTATAGACTCCCAGGAGAAATATTGGGCTTCCTCTTGGGAAACTAGCTCAAAACAATGGTGTTTCACCCCCTTCCACTGCACCTCCTGCAAAAAAACGTATTTTCCAGAAGGGACTACGCAAATAATGAATACCAGTGCTTGGACCAACACCATAATGTGGAAATTTCTGCTCATGAACTCTCCTTAGATCCCTTGAACAAGCTCTCCAAGAAAGAGTAGGGAAATCCCCACAAGAGGAAACCCTAACACTAAACAATGCAGCAATCTTAGCTAAATAGCTAAGGAATGTTGTGTGTCTGAATAGACCACTTGAAAATATAATATCCAATCCGATCCTCAAATGGTTTCCGTCTCTCTATTATATAGAAAATGAGCTTCTCCTCCGAGGGTCCCACTCCACTAAGGGGTTGCTTCCATGCCAAGCTTCCTCATCTAGGATTACGCTGCCCCATTAAGTGAAGATCATCTAGATACAACGCAGTTGGATTTAGTCAAACTTGACTAAGTTCATCCTCTTAGGATCACCATTTATTGAGTCTCCATGCCTTGTCCCCTTTCACACTCAAGGGATCTTCAAATTGATTTGCTGAATTGGTCTCCATTCACATTGAGCTATATTATTTATGGATCCACTCTTTGAAGATGATTTGTGTTGATTTTGTCAACTTAACCTTGTACACACATGTGGATGCTTGAACTGGTTATTTCATGGTCCATTTTCACATTGTGAGGGAATTTTATTTATGCTTGATAGGTTTTATGAGCCTCTTTGCTCAATTATTCACGCACTTGAGTTTATTGGAAAAATTAATATTCCACTTAGTTGTGATCTAAGTTAGGAATATTACACTGCAGAATAGCCTTGTTTACTAGATCTGTAATATTCTATGCATTATATATTTTTTCGAGGCTGCGAACTAGATCTACATTCGTAGATCTGTGCACAGCACATGGCTTGGCTTACCTACTCTCTTTCTAGGTGTAGAAGCGTGGTTCTAGCACTCTCCCATACTGCTTCGAGTGAGACTTTGACTTGTGCAAGCAGGTCACTGCCGAAAGGGCCAGTAGTATAGGGGGTTGTTGGCAAACCTTAACGTTAAAACCTGGCTGAGGACCCCTAAAGCCAACACTCTTCATGACGGCCTTCCTGTTCGTTGACACATATCGCAGGCCCTATAATAGTTACGAGAGTCACTATGGAAGGTAGGCCACCATAGCCTGGCCCGTAAAATCTTGTGCGTTGTTGCCTTGCCCGCATAGTGACCTCCTACGATTCCATCATGAGCTTCTGCCAAGACGGCTTGTCGTTCGTGCTCCAGAACATACCTGCACAACACTTCATCAACACCTACTTTATACAAGTGACCTGTGATGATGGTAAAATCTGTCGCCCATGTGACTAGCTCCTTCTTTCGTTGTACTGAGTAGTATGTAAATGCCATACCAGTAGTCAGGAACTGGATGATATCAACGAATTATGCGTCAACAACCTTAATAGAAAACAACTGCCCATCTGGCAGTCCATCCTCTAAGCTAGTAGGTTCTTCACCTATTTCGATGCGAGATAAGTGATCTGGTCCAGCTTTTATCTTCCCTGGTTTGACTATGATCTCGAAATTGTATTCCTGGAATAGCAGCAACCATCTGAAGATCTTCCCCCCCAACACAGGCTTGTTCACCAAGTATTTTAAAGCTGAATGGTCAGTAAAAATTTTAGGGTATCCTCCTAATAGGTAGTGCCAATATTTTTGTAGTGCTTAGACCATGGCCAACCCTTCTCATTCCATAGTGGCATAATTGTGCTCCGCACTTGAGAGTTTCTGGCTAGCGAATGCGATCGGATGATCAATATCTCCGGCACCAGGCTGCATAAGGATTGCTCCCAAGGTTATCGCGGAAACATCTACGTGAAAATGGAATTCCTTTGCCCAATCAAGAAAGATAAGAATAGGAGTAGAGACCATCTTTTCTTTGAGTAGCTCAAAGCTCTTCTGACATTCATCATCCCAAAAAAATGATACATCCTTCTTAAGCAGCTTCTCCAAAGGTGTTGTGATTAGTGCGTATCCCTGAATGAATTTTATGTAGTAGCATGTGTGTCCCAGGATTGAACGCAATTTTTTTTCAGTTGTTGGGATAGCCAGGTTGATGATAACGACAACCTTTACTAGGTCCACCATCAGTCCCTGCTGGCAGACTATATGCCCAAGAAAAATCCCAATGGGTCGCAGAAGATACACTTTTTGATATTCAGGGAAATTTGGTGCTTGTGGTAGGCATCCAACATTAGGCGCAAATTCGATACATGCGTTTTTACTAAGTCAAAGACAATTCAGTCATCAAAGTACACTTCAAGAAAATTGTGGATGAATTCCTTGAATACAGCAACAAAGACATGATAAAATAGCAGGAGAATTTTTTAGTCCAAACGGCATCATAGTATACTGGAGAGATCGCCATTCTGTGGAAAAGGTGGTCTTGCTACGATCCTCTAGGGAAATTTAAATCTGATGATATCCGAAGAACCCGTCTGTAATAGAATATACCTCCTGGCCGCCTACACTATCCAGTATTTCATCATAAAGTGGTGTCAGGAAGGGGTCATATACACAAGCATCGTTTAATTTGCGCAAGTCCACACATATCTAAATTTCTCCTTTAGTTTTATTTTCTAGACGACCATCGGACTTACCCAATCTGACTGTTCCACCGACTCAATGATACCTGCGGCGAGCATCTTATCCAATTCCTCTCTAACATTTTTTTTATACTTGGGATTCAACCGATAAGGCCGCTGCTTTATAGGTTATGCATCTGGTTTGAGTGTGATGTGCTTAACTCCAAGGTCCCCAATGATCCCTTTGAGCTCCGAAAATTTGGTTGGGAATAATTCTTGGTATTCGGTGAGCAATTCGGCCACCCTGCTGACAATGTCATTATCCAAATAGTCACCAACATTAGCCAATTTAGGTTGTTCTACTGTGCCAATATTGACTTCCCGTAGCTTCAGCTGTTTCGTTACATCTATTTTTTGTAGTGAAGGTCCTGCAATGGCCCGTTCACCCTCTATCTCTAGGATAGAGATACTACGCAGATTGTCTTCACCTTCTTCAATAGCGATACTGCGGAAATCGACAATGTCCTGCATTTGCATGTCCCACATGGGCCCCCCAATTTCTGTGGAGGAAATAGATTCACCAAACATGTAGGAATCAATATCCTGCAAAGCCTCATCCAGCACGTCTGAGCCCCCTATTAGTCTAAAGGTCCTAATGAAGTCATCCTACAAGTTTTTCCATTGATAGGTACGTTGATGTAGCTCCGCATCCAAGTACCACGCAGTTGGGATCAGCCCTAATGCATGAATAAACAAGTGAACCCATTCCTTAGGAGTCTAATCCTACCATTTCTCCATCCAAGCAAGCACGTGTTCACGCTGATTTCCTGGACCAAGGAATTTTATAATTCGCACCTAAGCCGGGGCTTCGAATCGTAAGACCATCAGGTCCTGACATCTCTCCCAATCTGGGAACGTCTTCCTATGTGTTTCCCACCATCTTGCCGGTGTTGCTCACAGGGCCAGATTAAGGGCCCACAACCTCCATTATTTTCGAACCTCAGCTTCAAATTTCCACAGAAATTACCTTATATTCCTAGAACCATCAAAGTAGGGTAGCTCTCTTACCTCAGTGGATGTGCAGCGAAATGCAGATACATCATGCAATCGATTTTTCCAGTTTTCTATTTTTTAATCGGAGTTGGATAAGCATTCACTCTCCTTTTCCCAACAGAGCATACCCTCGGCCATAGGATTGACCCAGTCTTGATCTTTTGCTGTCAGCTTATAGATATGGTCTAGTTCTTCTTCTGCCCATGATGGATCGGTATATCATTCCCCTTTTGCCAGATCTAATGGTATGACCACCCGCGTTCCTTCAACTTCGAACACCATGCTGCGCTTCTTTAAATTAATGATGCTGCCCATGTCAATGGCCCAATCCAACCTCAAGAGTGCCGAGTAGGGGTCTGTGTCCTCTTCGATTTGAATGACTTCAAAGTCAGCCTGTACCTTAACTCTGGTGATATCGACAACCACCTTTGATAATATTCCTAATGGTACTATCTTTTGCTGGTTGGCCATGCGCAGCTGAATATCGGACCATTTAAGCTTAGGTTCACCCATGCGCTACCAAGTTTTCTTAGGCTATATATTCGCATTGGATCCTAAGTCAAGAATAACCTAATTCATCTCATATTCTCCGATTTGCGTAGTCAACCGCATCTCCCGAACAATGTGCCTTGTTTGTTTATACAGCTTATGGACTTCCTTAATTTTCATAACTGGAATTGTCTTACCTGCGCAGTTATCTATCAAGGCTTGGATGGTTTCTACAGCTCGTTGGCTGTGGAGTAACTTCATACATGCTTGTAGGAATGACTTAACTTCGTCATCCCCTTTCATGTGTGCAGGTTGTTGGAGGGTAGATACTTCTGCGTTAGCAATCCATTTGCGAGCCATGACAAAAGCATCCTTTTCTTTAGGTAAGTCCAACCCCTCTTGCTTGACGGGCACTTTTTGGATCAGAATTTTTGTCTTCGCTTTCTCCGCACTCCCACCCGTGGCCATACCGTTGCATGTTATAACATTAATAATTGGCCTTTTTCTTCAGAGTTTAGCCTTGGCCCTTTGTACATTATGTGTAGACATCTATTGCTTCTCCTTTATTCTAGCTATAAGAATTAGACAGTCTTTGACCACATGGTCCCACTGTCTATAGTATCTGTAGGATAACCGAGTCAGTTTCGCACAATCCCTCGCAAAGTGACCTACTTCCCCATAGTTGTAGCAGACTAGCTGCCCTCGACCCATGCCTACACTTCCTCCTCACCCCCCACTCCTGCTTCTAGTTGGGGAGCCTTCGATATCTGCAAGAGATCTCGGTGACGCCAGATCTGACTATATTCGATATATGCTTCCTCGGTCAATCATCAAATCGTACGCCCTGAATTTCTGCTCATCATGTCCTATAGATCTGCAAAACCCACACCACTGTTGTTTCACTTCAAGGATGTAAGCGGCAAGGTGGGGGCAGTGGTTGGTATCGTGCAATTCGGCAACACGGCAGTCATCGCACCATAGCACCAGTCCATTCAGTCCCCCATCTTCTTGGGGCCATAGAAAGCTGGGCCCTGTTTCCTTTTCCTTGCGTAGATTCTGGATCTCGACGTGCATTGCTTCTAGCTATCCTTATATCTGCTGTACACCCAAATGAGTATCATCCCTTGGCATAGCTTCCAATTTCATGGCAACCTCTAATGCTTTCTCTTGTGTGTCAATGTCTTGGTGACCCATAGGTACCTGCAAGTGTGGTAGCAACATAGCAATGAACCAATCTGTATGTTGCTTGTCATCATATTAGAATCCTCCTTCTATGATTTCTTTCTTTAACTGCTGATCCACTTCCCATACAGATTCAGATGGTCCTTGTTTGATATCTTTCAAGTTGTTTACCACCTGAGAATAGGACTTAGGTTTTTTGAACTATAATTTCAATGCAACCTTAATCTCATCGATAGTTGCTTTCACATTTTGGCCGATGTATCCCATATACCAATCCAGAGCTCTCCCCTCAAAAGCAAGGGACAACTATGCCTATTTCATCATATCGCTCGCTACATTTTGGGCCATCCATACTGATTCTGTTACGAACCAAAACCGATCCATGTCTTCATCACTCATGCCCTTGAAAGTAGGTAGCTTCAAGAGTGCATCCATATCGCCCTTGAGGTCTCGGTCATTTCTTTTCTTAGGTTTTTAATCCGGCCTTGGCGTTACCCGATATCTCTTAAAATGCTCCGGGTCCCGACAACAAAACCATTTGTTGGCTCAAGGGGTCCTGACCCAGGTTTAGAGGTTAAGGTTTTCCAACTAACCCCTATACTACTGGCCCTTTCAGTAGTGACCCGCTTGCGCGGGCCAAAGTCTCACCCGAAGCAGTATGGGAGGGTGCTAGAACCAAGTTTCCGCACACTGAGAGAGAGTAGATAAGTCAAATAGTTTGGCACTTATTAGATCTATGCAGTCAGAGATCGTTCACAGCACTTCCAATGAATAATTAGAGCACAAATTTTCCAAATCTAAATAACAGGCTTGCATCCACGTGCTGATAGCAAAGTAAAAGCATAGAAAAATATATTCGCAACAAACTTAATCAAATCACAGATACAGTAACATAACATAGATACTTTGTAGCTTATAAACATATATAGTCTGCAGCTTGCAACATAATCAACATATAATTCAGATCCACATTAATCATAACCAGACATATCAACAGTATCAGATATCCGCTATACTTCGCATATATTACTTATCAAAAATCCTCTTACATACCCCAAAATTATGCCTGCGCACACAGCCAACAGGGTCCGCACACAGCAGGATAGAGGATCTCTGTGCACATAGCCAACAGGAGTCCTAACCCAATACCCAACAACCCAGTCCCAGATCTAACAGTTTGCACTTAGCATCAATCTCTATTCATTCCTACCTATCGACTCAAAAAGTTTCAAATATTTATACTACTTTATCCTACGCATCCAATGGTCTGCAAACTGTGGTTTGCAGACTCTTGGTCTACCCTTGACCCACTTACAATGCATTAGGGGCTTTGACCCACCCCAAAACCCCTGTGCTAGACTAAATATAATCAAAACTATACAAAATGGACCAGATTCGCAGCTTTGTGGGAGACCCTATTCCAACAGGTTACATCAGAAAATAAAGGGATAGATCAGTCATGAGAATCTTATGATTCTCATGCTGATCGAAATAGAACACATATATTTATAACCACTTCCTAATAAATTTCTGACTAGAAATAAAAGATTACAATGAAAACCTCCCGTAGGCTGTTATCCCAAAAATACAATGCTAAACAACTTCTACAGCTATCGTAATAGGACCGCAGCCATAGTGTAACAGCTAAAGGAAAGATCAGCAACAAGTGTCGACGATATCTAGTCAGTGGTACAATTGTATCAGCGGTTAGCCAATGGGTCTGTAATAGCAGTGTGTAACAACAGTTTGTCGACGGATCTATAACAACAAGGTGTAACAATATCGCTTTACTGTAACAGAACGCTCTTTACTTCTCTTGTGGACATTGTGCTCAGGATCTTTGGTGTTATAAATGACTCTAGAAAGACAACACAAAGACCATCGATCTTCTCTAAACATTCACCATCAGTTAGTCATAAAAAGGCACGATATATCATAATAATTGGTGAATTGACAAAGTAATAAAAACAAGGTGAAACAACACAAGTTAGGATAGAAAGGTAAGAAAAAGAGGCAAATATACTCCCATTAGTTATGGTTATGAGGCAAAATAAGGGAAACAAGTGTAGGAAAAGTGTACAAAACTGGCACCCAACACCTCCCCCCAACTGAAATACTTGCATGTCCTCATGAAAACTCATCTCTCATGAGAATATCTTCGGTGCAGGTCGGTGACATCATAAGCACCAGCTGTATCTTCATCTGCAGATCTATATCCGTGATTAGCCATCAATTTTCGTACCCAGGACTCTGACTCATACTTACTCAATTCATAATTGGTCTGGTAATCCTCAATTGCCAACGAGATCAAATGAAACTTGAATCTAAATCCCATCCACAAAGCACCAAGGGATTGTACAATCTGTGCATAAGCCAGTACATGTGTAACAACCACCACAAAATTCTGGAATGAGAATGGACCCCCCTTCAATAGCTTAGCACTGCTGGCTTCCGTGCGTTTCAAGCACCCTGTTAAAGCTTGGCTCTTCATAATTGAGAACTGATTGAGGAAAAAGTTCACAATTCGTCTTCTATGAGTGGTAGTTGGTTCTTTAATCCCAGGGGTAATCAGCATTCTCCTGAATTCTCATCTCAACTCGGTAGCCTGTCTTGGTTCTGCCCAAACCCACAATGACATCTCATCCTCATTATTATCCATAGATTTAATGGCCAGATGCCATTCAATCTGATTCTTCATGAAGGACACAAAAGCCCTCAATTGAAGTTCTCCCATATAGGAGACTATTGTCACAACCATATGCATACTCACATGTTCACAAATAATATTGTGTAATAATAACTCACACAACAAGCTTTTCTCATCAAAATCAGAGGCACGGAAAACATCTAGAAATGCATGAGTGGAAGAAAAAAATAAGGTCTATCCTCCATAATGTATTTCATTTGAAATAATAAGTAATGTTCCCATAGAAATATAGGATAGGATGGGGAAGGCCGCCTAAAACCCAGCAAGTTGAGGGCGAGGTCATGAAGTTTCTGCTTATCTATAGTGAGGTCTCGAATCTGATCTTGTAATGGCAGCAATTGTTCTTCCTTTTTCTTTGAAGATTCCTTCTTCTTGTAATTCTCCCATCCTTTCTTAAACTTTTATTTCATCCATATTTCATGTAAAGTGTCTATTTCTCTTTGATTTTCCTTTAGCGAAATCGTCCCCTCCTGAAGGGAGATTTCTTCCTGTTTCCACTTTTGTAATTCTGAAATTAGAAAGAGTTTCTCATAACTCCATCCCGAGATGGGACTCAGAGTTCTCCTACATTCAATAGCTTCATCAACAATGGGTGTACCAGCCTCTGCTACATGGGGTTGTTCCACCTCTGTTGTTGGTTCTTGTGTAAAAGCAACCTCCTCGATGAGTTCTTGTGTGTCAACCCCTTTGTTTCCACCTAGAGTAGCCTCTGTGTCCATTGTTGTTTCTTCTACAATAGGAGTGGCCTCCACAGGTTCTTGTGGGTCGGCTTCTAGGTCAATTATAATAGGAGGCTATGCTTTAACTGCTGGTTCTTGTGTAACAACAATATCATCAGTAGGTTCTTCTGTAACAACCTCCTGTTGTTCTGTTTCTATTTCTATTGGGCTGATATTTTCTCTATGGGCCTTATATCCCCCTGCTGTTAAGTTTTGAAAACATGTCATGCATACCGGCACCAGTATTTCCTTCCCTTCAGATAATTTACGCTTTAATTCTTCGTTTTCCTTTCTTATACTTTCAATTTCTAAAACAAGGCATTGGTTTCATCCTTACCTAATGAGGAGGGTTGCCTTTCTTCTTCTAAAACTTCCACTTCCGTCTGCTTTTTGGACGTAGGAAAAAGTTCTGCAGGTATGCTGACTTTCACTCTATTTTTTGGTCTTCTATCCCCAATTGGCTCATCAATAGGCATTTTCCCAATCCTAATTCTAGTAGGCCGAGTCTGGGTTTCCACCTCTACCTGACTTCCTCTTGAAGTCGTGTTTCCCCTGGCTTGTCCTCGACCTCTTTCGCTTGAATTCTTCCCAAGTTTTTCCTTGCTAGCCTAGGACATCCAACACAATTAGCTTAATGAGTCTGTGATTAGTCACACATGCCTCCGGGTGTGCTGTTGTTTTCACTGCTGCCGCCATATGCTTGATGTTCCCTAACAAATAGAATGGAAGATTAATTCTTTGTTGGTGTCGAAAGTGATTAAGCAGAGGAAAGTGATAGTTGAACTCTATCGTGGATCTTCCCTCACAAGTGATATATTTGATCAAGCCCAGGGAAACACCTTCACAAGGATGAGGAAGTGACAAACTTTCAATTCCTCTCCCTTTCTTCTCTAGTTTTTCTTCCCCTACTAGGAAGTCTTCTTTCAAGGAGGGGTCATTTATTTTGCTTTTAAACCACCTTCGCCCCTCTACTGGAAATGAAGTTACCCGCTCTTCAGTCACCTCCACTTGCATGCCCCTTACTCGGGTTTGATTATTGTTCAAGTTCTAGGAAAATTCAATTTCCACCTCCTTGTCTGAGCCTTCAAGCTTCTGGAAAAACTCAATCCATCCAAAATCTCTGAATATATTGTAGGCTTCTAGAAAATTATGCAGGGCATCCATAGAATCCGGCTCGTGCCTGACCACTGCTCCACCCATCTCTGATGTTTGTTTCTAGATTTTCTTATTTGTTGTTTAGCCCCACTGTAACATCACTGTGTTTCTAAATTCATTGCTTCTTGGCATCTCTGCTTATCCCAATCGACGATTTAACATTAAGGATGCAAGGTTTCAGTCGAGGAGGTTGATGGGAGGAGATGGATTTTGTAGATTTACCAAATCGTACCTCACACTAATATTCATAAATGGCTCATTATGGAAAGTAATGGGATTTCATATACACACTCTTTTCCAACTGGATTCGGTCATCATTGGCAATTCTGTTATTAATGAGGTGCATGCGGATTTAATAGATATTTATGATTACGGCCTTTTTGCAATGATTTAAATTCATATCCCCTCCCCCACCTTAATGGTGATGGCCTCCCACGGTCGTCACAGGAGTATCATTATTTTTCTAATTAATGACTAAATCATCAATGACAATGTTTACCTTTTTAATGACATACCTGAGGTGACGTGGAGGAAGATGTAATATTCTCGATGGGAAATCAACAGCTTTTACACCACTGAAGAAATCCTTTGTCGGAAATATGAACAAGGCTATTTCAGAGATGGAATGAGTGGGAATTTACCAGATATGTCACCTCTAAAGAGAGGATGAGATCTGGAGGCTATCTGGTCCCTTCTCAGGCTCTGTCTATAGCTATGTAAATATTCCTCCTGGGGAAAACTCAGGGAGCAAGAAGAAAAAATGCATTTCCAGCCATGGATGCAATAAAATACTGAAATGGACTCTTGGATCCCATAGATACAACAAATAACAATCGAAATCCAAGAATAGAGCTAAAAAAAATCAAACTAGGTGGGCTAAACAGACCTCCCACACTAGTGTAGCTAAAACTAGTGAAAAACCCCAAGACTACAAAATGCCCGAGTAGCTGCTCAAGGGACTGCGCAATATAAGAGAGTTTTTACAAAAAAAATGATAGGAGAATCATATATCTACTCATATATTGATAAATAATGTGGTAATACAAAGATATAATCTCCTATACAAAATACAAGATAACCCGGCAAGGGTTTCTTGTCAAACACTCAATACATAAAATGTGATATTCAAAAAATGACTGAATAATCACTGAAACACTAAAGTAAATGAGTGAAATAGGCTGAAATATGTCTGATATGATGTATAACCCTCAAGGGCTTCCTCCCATGAAAGGATGAACCTCTCAATCACAAGGAAACACTGCAACGGAGCCACTGCAATGGAGCCACCAAACCATGCAATGAACTCTGCCTCAAAAATAACGTAGTTCCCAGCTACAACTGCAATGGAAACTCAAGGAAATGTGTGGTATGATACCACAGATCTTAAATCATCTCTAATACCCTCCAAATAGATCTCCTAATGAAAGGAAACCTCCCTCCAACAAGAAACTAGCTCAGAAAGTGGGATTCCAATCCCTTTCCACTGCTGCACCCAGCAAGACTGCACAACCTCCTGCAGAAACTACGCTGATGAAGATGGCTGAAGCTTGGCCTGAAAACATGATGTGGAATGCCGAATAAAAACTCTCCAATGAGGTTTCCTCAAAGGAAGAGGTGGGATTCCCGTTCGGGAACACCCAAGTGCTAAACAGCACTGCTACTCTGCTAAACAACAAGAGAGAGAAAATTTCTAAGGAGACAAGAAAAATGATCTCAAACATAAATAACAATACTCCCATCCTCTTCCTCATATAGAATACGAGTTTTCTTGCCCATGGGCCCACCCACTTAGGTCTCTTCTATCCAAATATGCACCTCCCTCCAAAATTGTGTTATTTTTCCTAGGGTTTCTTCTCCTCCAAGACTGCGTTGTTGACCAAGTCAAAGAAGCTTCATTTTATCCTTGTTCACACATGGAGGTGTTTTATTTTTCTTGAAATAATGTATCCTTTCACCCTTGTATTTTTTTTATCCTCCTTAGGAGACTTATGGGCCTTTCTACCCATTTATTTTTCCGACTAGAGCTGCTACAAACTCTAATTCCATTTGTTTTTGAGCTCAAAATTTTGGAACATTACAGTCCTCCCCTCCAAAATATTTTCTTGACCTTAAGAAAATGCATAGGGAGAGAAAAAATTTCCTCCCCTCCTCCTCATGTGGCCTCCATCAATAGCCTCCATCACTGCATCAAGAGAATCTGTAAATAAGCTGTCATCCAATGCTTCCTCCCAAGTGTGCCAAACCAAAGTGTCTGCATCAATCCAAGGTGGAAAGTGTCAGTGGAAACATGCTATATGTCTCATGGCCTCCACAAAGTAGGAGTGATGATCATCATGGTGAATGAGTGCCTCCCTCATCCATGAAATCATCCAAATGAAGTGAGTCACCCTCCAACATGGTAACTCATGAAAAGTCTCTTCCACCTTGTGTTCCTAAAATGAAGGTGGGCTGAATAAGCAAACATGATAGGCAAGAGGGCCTATCCTATGCTGTCGTCCTCTCCACTCATGATAGGTGTAGAGGGCATGCTATTCTTGGGCTGCAACATGGTTACCCTCCAATGGCAAGTAGAAGATTGAGCCTCCAAGGACTCTTCCTCCAAAATCATGAGTCATGCCAACCCAAACCATTCCATTCAATATGAGTGGCACATCATCACCACACGGCACCCAAATCAAAAAATGGCTGAAGGTTATGTGCAATTTTGGATGATACATATGGTCTCTCTGGTGGATACAGTGCAGTCCTCCCAACTGCTGCTTGAGAATGTCATATGGCAAGTGTTCCTGCAACAAGTTACAAGTTGGATATGTATGTTTTAACAACATGGGGAAGTAAGCATCAATGTATATCAGCTATACATATATAAAATAACAATACTCTTGCCAAAATTCATGTATAAATGGGCTACTATCATCATAAACATTGGCCCTAGAGTGACCGTGAAACCCAAAAATATTCTTGCTCCTTTTGAGGGCCAATGCATTGTGCAATCATGGTGAGAAAGTACAAATACTCAATAGAATAATCAACATGTACAAAAATGCATTCTCTACCATACATAGTGATTGGGATGAAAGTGAGATCCTCCAATAAGTCCTCCCATGAGAATATACTCATAGAGATTTGCAAGAACAAAGAATACCTCCCCCCTTTGGAATATCTCCTCCATAACATCATGCTCCTATGTGACAGCGCTGTGGGCCTCTTTAATAAGGCTCCATGACATCTCCCTTTGACATTCCATATGCCAAAGTCATCCACCATCATGCTGCTAAGTGAGAAGATCTTCTCCCTATAGGGAAGCCTCTCATGATCCTCCAAAATTGAAGGGTAGCCTCCTTGCACCATGAATGTGCCTTCCTTCCTTCCTGAAATATTATGAAAAGTATGGGAAAATTTCTGCCCATACTCTCCCAAGTGCAACCACAGCAACAACAACTCTTGTTGTTGCCTCCTCTCTCCCCCATACAAGTTTTGAAGTAAGGTCATGAAGGTTGACTTGTATGATGCCTCCTCAAACAAACCAGCCATGAAGTGCCTCCTCCAGTTCTCCAGGTTTTCCCTCCCACAAGAAGAGAAAAGATATGCTATGGCATTCATGGTTTGCCCATGGCTCCTCCTGAAATGTTAAACATAAAAAGTTGGGAGAAGTATGATCCCAATGGGCATCCTCCCTCTCAATCCCACTCTCCACACAAAGCTCCCCATGAGCATATACATATCAGCAATATAGGGAAGCAAAATATCATGATAATAAGTCTCCAAGTGACAACTGGAGAGTAAACATGGTTCCCCTCATGGATCCAGCGCAGTGCACCCTTGGCCTGCATTAGAACAGAAAATAACAAGTGCTCTTCTAGCCACTTGTTTGTTGCCACCAATATCTCAAAAGATACAAATATTAAAGTGCAAGATGGTGTTAATGGTGCACACCAAGAGACATGTGGCTTCCCCCATGACACCTCAAAAGTATAGCCAAGATCAATGATACAAATAGCTGCAAGTACATCTCTATACAGTATACAAGAAAGGGCAATCCTTCTTGTTATATCATGCTGCTCAAATAAAGGAAAGAAGTATAATACAGAATATGAGAAGATACCTCCTCCATTATGTACTTGAGCTCTTGAGCTGAGATGGCTCAACTGAGAATTCTTCCTCACTTCCAAAGAGTAAGGAAATGGCTGTGATCTCCTGAGAGACAGCGTTGGTGATCTAGAAAATGGTGCTCTCCTCATGCTGCTATCTACCACTTTGACATTCCTCATTCCAAAGCCTTCCCCCAAAGCCTTCACCCCTCTACAATCCAAGAGTGGTGAATCCAAAGACAAGATGACTTCCCTCAAGTTTGAATCAGGTGGCCTTCCTGGTGGAATGCCTCCATGCAGTGAGACATCTATGTCTAGGGTAGACTGGACATACGGTTGGGAAACCTTGCCCTTGCTCTCAAAGCATAGTACAGTCTGCCTCCTCCTTGCCCTAGCTTTCTGGAATAGAGAAGGGTTCTTTCTCCTCATCAACTAATGCTGCTCTCCCTCCCTACCTTCCCCTTCTAGTTGTAATGCCACACAATCCAGCTGCTCACTGATTGTGTTTGGACCTTCATGTATGAGATCCGGGGGACTTCCTTGAAAATATGCAAGAATCCCTCATGTGGGAGAATATGATCCTCCCTCCTCTGCATGAGGCACTAGATGTGCTCTAGATATGACAACGTCGTTGCCTTCTTCTTCAATAATGTGTGTGGGCAACCTTTCAACAACTTGATTTTGTGAAAAAGAGACCCCCATGTCCTCTTGTTCAATAATATGAACTGAAGGTCTTACCTCCAGCAATGTGTGATGCAAGATATCAGCTCCATTCCTACATCTCAAGATAGACTTGGGCTCTTGACTGCGCTATGCACTATGATGTGTAGCTGCATGCTCATCCTCAACATGTGCAAATCTAGATTCTGCTCTAAATTCCTCCGCCTTTGGAGATCCCATCTCCAATCTTGTTCTCTCCAGATCTCCCTAAAAGCTCTGCATACATTGTGGAAGAAGCTTGGTCAGCTTATCTTCCCTTCTTTCTGCACATACTGAAGCTTTCTGGTTTCTTTCCACCTCTTCTTTCTTTGAAATGTAATGGCTTGAGATCTCATTGCAACCTTTCCCACTTTGCAACCCCCTTGGAATCTCAATGCATTTTTCCTCTTTTTCTTGAGATCTGATGATGGATGAGAGTAAACTCAGCTTCTTCATCCTCGAGCCCTTTTCTTCTGAATTTCGAACTTCACAGGCTGAGCCAAGTTAGAAGCTCTGATACCACTGTAATATTCCCAATGGGAAATCATCAGCTTTTACACCACTGAAGAAATCCTTTGTCAGAAATATAAACAAGGCTATTTTAGAGATGGAATGAGTGGGAATTTACCAGATATGTCACCTCTAAAGAGAGGATGAGATCTGGAGTCTATCTGGCCCCTTCTCAGGCTCTGTCTATAGCTATGTAAATATTCCTCCTTGGGAGAACTCAGGAAGCAAGAAGAAAAAACGCATTTCCAGCCATGCATGCAATAAAATACTGAAATGGACACTTGGATCCCATATATACAACAAATAAAAATCTAAATCCAAGAATGAAGCTGAAACAAATCAAACTAGCTGGGCTAAATAGACCTCCCACACTAGTGTAGCTAAAACTAGTGAAAAACCCCAAGACTGTAAAATGCTGGAGTAGCTGCGCAGTCTAAGAGAGGTTTTACACATAAAATGATAGGAGAATAATATATATACTCATATATTTATAAATAATGTGGTATTACAAATATCTAATCTCCTATACAAAATACAAGATAACCCGACAAGGGTTTCTTGTCAAACACTCAATACATAAAATGTGACATTCAGAAAATGACTGAATAATCACTGCAACATTGAAGTACATGAGTGAAATAGGCTGAAAGATGTCTGATCTGATGTATAACCCTCAAGGGATTCCTCCCATGAAAGGATGAACCTCTCAATAGCAAGGAAACACTACAATGGAGCCACCAAACCATGCAATGAACTCTGCCTCAACAATAACGCAATTCCCAGCTACAAATGCATTGGAAACTCAAGGAAATATGTGGTCTGATACAAAAGATATGAAATCAGCTCCAATACCCTCCAAAAATATCTCCTAATGAAAGGAAACCTCCCTCCAACAAGAAACTAGCTCAGAAAGTGGGATTCCAATCCCTTTCCACCGCTGCACCCAGCAACACTGCACAACCTCCTGCAAAAACTACGCTGATGAAGATGGCTGAAGCTTGGCCTGAAAACATGATGTGGAATGCTGAATAAAAACTCTCCAATGAGGCTTCCTCAAAGGAAGAGGTGGGATTCCCTCTCGAGAACACCCAAGTGCTAAACAGCACTGCTACTCTGCTAAACAGCAAGAGAGAGCAAATGTCTAAGGAGACAAGAAAAATGATCTCAAACATAAAAAAAAAATTCTCCCATCCTCTTCCTCATATACAATACCATTTTTCTTGCCCTTGGGCCCACCCACGTAGGTCTCTTCTATCCAAAGATGCACTTCCCTCCAAAATTTTGTTATTCTTCCTAGGGTTTCTTCTCCTCCAAGACTGCGCTATTGACCAAGTCAAAGCAGCTTCATTTTATCCTTGTTCACACATGGAGGATTTTTATTGTGCTTGAAAGAATGTCTCCTTTCACCCTTGGAGTGTTTTTATCCTCCTTAGAAGACTTATGGGCCTTTCTACCCATTTATTTTTCCAACTAGAGCTGCTGCAAAGTCTAATGTTCCATTTATTTTTGAGGTCAAAATTTTGGAACATTATAGAAGACTTTGAATTGGTGGCGTCCTGCTTGCAGTGCTCATGTTTTTGTGTTTGGTCGGCATGATTATTTCTGTTTATGGAATGAATCATAAAGAACAATATTCGTGGCTATCGAATGTTACATGTGTAACGGCCAAGACCACTGTTAGATTATTCTAAAAAAAACATAATAATCATAAGAAATTGGTACAAAAAAAGAAATTACATGAATACCGTCATCCTATGATATAGATCGGAAAGGGAAGATGATGTTTAAGGAAGAAAAAAATGGATGTAACAGTTGCCACAAGAGTGGTTTTCAGCTGTTACTGACTGTCTGACTGCGTCCCGGAAAGGGGTTTTCACAGTTAGATTTATTTTTGTTTTTGTTTTTATATTTTTATTTATTTATTTATTATTTTAACAAGTGTAACAACTACCACAAAGGTGGTTTTCAAGTGCTTCACTTATTGGAATTTTAGTTTTTAAGTCTGCACAGGAGAATGTTCCCTTGCTGTCGTAACAGGAAGATCAGAGTCTGCGACAATGTTGACAAATGATTCCTTCGAAGCAGGTTGATGATATAACCTTAGACAGTGCCCATTAACAAGTAACGACATCTTAGCAATGTCAATGGTGACCAATTGTACAGTCCCATTGTCAAAAAATGTATCCACTTCGTAAGGACCTAGCCATCTGGCACAAAGTTTTCCTTTGAAATATTTGAACCTTGAATCGTACAAAAGAGCCCGATCTCCATTCTGGAAATTTTTCTTCTTTATAAACCCATCATGCCATTTGGCTCTTTTTTGCTGAATGATCTCTGTCTTTTGAATGGCAGCCAACCGTTTCTCTTCCAACTCATTGAGCTGGTTCAATATTTGAGTTTGTGTTGTATTCAAATCCAGATCAACTTGGAATGCTATTCTTAATGTCTTTATTTCAAATTCTATGGGGAATAAGGGATTCTTACCATACACCAATTCATATGGTGAGAAGCCTGCAGTATTCCTCCATGTTGTCCTATAAGCCCACAGTACCAATGGAAGTTTCTCGGCCCAGTTTCTTTGGTGGCTAGCTACTGTCTTTGTTAAGATTCTCTCAATGACTTTATTGGTGCTTTCTACTTGACCATTTTCTTGTGGATGATATGGTGTAGTGATTCTGTGATGAATTCCATACTTTTCAACCAACTTCTTGATAAAATGAGATATGAACTAAGGCCTCCCATCTGTCACTATCTCTCTGGGTATCCCAAAGCGAAAAAAAATATATTGAAACAGGAATTCTGAAACAACCTGCTCTGTTGCTCTAGTTAATGCCTTTGCTTCGACCCATTTCGTGACATAATCGGTGTAGACCAATATGTATGATTTTTGTTGTGCTGAAGGATTAATTGGTCCTACAAAGTCTAGGGCCCATTTATCAAATGGATCTATCACTATCTAAGGCTATAACGACATCTCATCTGATTTCAGAGGCCAACCCATCCTTTGGCAGCTATCACATCCTTTCACAAACTTCTTGGCATCCTACAATATAGTTGGCCAGTAGTACCCCGTTGGGAGTATTTTATGTCTTGTCCTCTTGTCAGCGAAGTTTCCTCCACAGGATTCCTCATGAAAATCCTTCAATATCTCAAATACCTCATCTTCTCTAACACATCGCCTAATTTGGAAATCTGGCCTGGTGTGATAGAGATTGCCTTCTATCCAGGAGTAGGTAGCACTTTGTTGTATAATCCTCCTTCGTTCCTTCGAAGACAATTGGTGTGGGAATTTTCCTGCAGAAAGGTAATTGGATATATCTGCATACCATGGTGAGTGAGTAGAGATGGAAAAAATATACTCATGTGGAAAATAATCCTCAGTGGAAGTGCAATCATCACTTATAGTTAATCTAGAAAGGAAATCAGAAACTACATTATCTTTTTCGGGTTTATCTAAAATAGTGATGTCAAATTCTTATAACAACAATAACCATTGTGTAACTCCACCATTAGTAATAGGATTGTTCATTAAAAGTTGAATTTTAGCATGGTCAGTGTGTACAAATACTTGGTACCCAGTGATGTAGTGTCGGAATTTGTTGATAGCATGCACTACTGCTAGGAATTCCTTCTCAGAAACAGTGTAGTTGAGTTCTGCTGGAGTTAAGTTCTTGCTGATGTAATAAATAGAATAAGGTTTCTTCTCCTCCAGCTACCCCAAAACAATGCCCATAGCCATGTCAAATGCATTTATAGAAATATGAAACAACAATTCCCAATTTGGTCCTCGTAAAACAGGTGCTGCTATTACACAATTTTTCAACCTTAAAAAGGCTTGCTCACACTTCCCTGTCCACACAAATTACGCATCTTTCATGAGTAATGAAAATAGGGGAGATGCAATCTTTGAAAAATTCTCTATAAAACTCCTATAGTATCGTGCATATCCCAAAAAATTACGTACCTCTTTTAGAGTCTTACGGGTCAGGATTTTCAAGATTACCTCAATTTTTGCAGGATCTACCTTGATTCCATCTGCCTAAATGAAATGTCCCAACAAAATTCCCTCGGTCATCATCATGTGTCATTTTTCCATTCTTAGAGCAACATTATTTTGTTCACAACGTTCCAAAACTTTTTCCAAGTTAGCTAATGCTATCTCAAAGGCATCCCTGAAGGGTGTAAAATCATCCATAAAGTTTTCAAGACGGTCGTTCAAAACATTAGAAAAAACACCCAATAGTTCTATTTGAAAGGTTGCTAGTGCATTACACAAGCCAAAGGGAAGGACTCTGTATGCAAAAGTACCCCATGGGAAAGTGAAGGTTGTCTTGTCTTGGTCTTCCGAGGAAATCTGTATTTTATTATAGCCACTAAAACCATATAGAAATGAAAATAATTTCTTTCCAGAAAGAGTATCCAAGACCTGATCAATGAATGGTAAAGGAAAATGGTCCTTTTGAGTGGCCTTGTTAATCTCCCTATAGTCAAAACAGACTCTCCATTTTCCATTCTTCTTCAAACATATGACAAGCGGGGACACCCATTGACTACTAGAAATGGGGTAGATGAAATTAGCATTAAGGAGTTTCTGCAATTCTTCTTTCACTATCTCCTTAAGTGTGGGGTTAATTCGGCGTTGAGGTTGTCTAATTGGTTTGGAATCCTCTTTAATGTAAATGCGGTGAGTGCATAGGCCAGGATGTATTCCTTTCATATTAGTATAGTCCCATGCAAATGATTTTTTGTATTTTTGTAACAGCTGTATCAACAATCTGTTTTATTCAATAGTCAGGTTAAGATTGATATTTAAACATTTTCCAATTTCAATTTCAACGGGACTGCTGATATTAAGTGGAGTTGTTTTCAAATGTTCAATAACTACATCATCTTCCTCATCCTCTTCTCCCAAATCTCTAATGCAGGAAACAGAGAGTGAATTACTAATAAAACCATTAATGATATCATCCTATGTTTCATCCTTAACGTATTGTTCTTTTCCAAGCTTGAGAAGGGGTTGGGAAAGATCAGATTCAGGTGAAAATTCATCCCACTAGGGACTACTCGATTCCATATGAGGTTTTTTTGGAGGATAAAGGTTTAGGTTCTCAGTGGCCTGTCCATTTGAGATCGCCATAGACCTGGACCTACATTTGATATATGTGTTTGCAGTGGCCAACCACAGTCTTCCCAAGATTAAAGGATGACCCTCTAGGTTGGATTTGGTTTGTAAAATGAGAAATTCAATAGGATAGTTCCAAGAAGCCACAGTGATAACCACATCTTCTATCATTCCCTCAGGCTTGACACAGGACCTATCTAATAATTCAAGCACCGTGGGTTTAGGTCTAAGTCCATGAAGTCCTAGAGAGATGACGAGTTCTTTAGTCATATCATTAATAGCTACCCCTGGATCAATCAAAGTATTGGTTATGGGATGATTGTCAATATGGACAGTCATTGCAGGGTTCCATTGGTCATTATATTTAGTCAACAAAGGCTGATCAATCATAAGATCAGACAATTTTCCCATGACATGGATGGTAGCAGGGTCTTTAGGTTTCCTTCCAGGTCTTTTGACGCATAGATACCTCACTGTTTTAGCATAGATAGGAACTTCTTTAAGAGCTTGTAATAGTGAAATTCGCACATACAAATTTTGCAGCTCCTTGAGGAATTTGGATTTAGGTTATGAGACCAGCCCAGTTTGAGTTAATATTTGAGGGTATGGGCAGTTCTGAATGATAACATCTAATTCAACTATCACAGATGTACTAGCCTTACTTGGATTGGCTGCTATAAGAACAAAAAACCCTCCCGAGCTGGTTGGTACAGAGGTAACATCAGGTGTTGTATGTAACAGCTGCCTCAGAATCGTCCATATCCTTCCTGGGTGATTCACTTTCTTCGGTAATAATGGGGGTATGTTCAGATCTGATTACTTTCCCTGATCAAAGTCAAACCTCATTAATTCTGATAAGAGTAATAAGATAATTCTGGAGGGTAACCAGAGCATCCATGCTCTGGGCTGCCTTATTATTTAGATTGGGGTTAGGTTGCACAAGTAATTGGGGTCGAACAGAAGGTGTAGGATTTTGAATAAAAGGAATTTGTAACTACTATTGTTGCATTGGTATTGGAGGGGGTACTTGACCTTGGCCATTTCCTCTCCATTTCTGACCCCAAGGATTGGGTTGTGATGGAGGATATTGCATTGGTGGAGGAGATGGCCACTGGTTCCATGGTGAAGAAAATTTTGTTGAGGAAGGAGTAGGATACTACCATGGATATCGCTGACTATTATAAAAATTATTCCAAGGATAAAAAGAGGAAAAATCTGAAGGTATACCTGTAGGTCGCAGCTGCCATGGTCTCTTTGATTCGATAAACTAAGAAGATTGAACATCCTCACTTGATTCTTGAAGTACCACCTTCAGTCTGGGAAACTCAAGACATTAATTTGTAGAGTGCACCAACTCAAAAATGTTCAACAGACTGATGCTATTATATCCACATTCTCTTTCCAAATGTTTCTTTTCGCATCGGGGACATAATATTGCTAAGGCTGCTTCAGCTTCTTCTTGTCTTTTCTTGACTTGTACCGTAGTGATCTGGGCAGAGAGAGTGCTAAGGAGGTCGGTTTTAAAATCCTCAAATAATTTCCTGATCTCTGTTCTGGTTACCCCTGCACTTGTGAATTTCTGTATCTGAAGTGAAGGGTCTTGAACTGGAACTCTCCCCTTGATTTCTCTTCTTCATCTATGCAGGAAAAGCTTCATTCTCTCATCAAACATTTCTTGCGATATATCTCCTTTTCCTATTATGTTCAGATGTTCTAGACAATCATCTCTTAAACCTCTTAAGAATATTGGCTTTATAATTTATGGATCTAAGTTACTAAACTTAGACCTCTGTAAATTGTAGTGAAATTTCTCTATATAGTCTTCCAGGCTCTCCTCCTCCTTCTGTGCAATTTTGAAAAATTCGGGCTTCAAATCCCTGGTTCGACAGTAGTCCTGTTACTTAAATAGGAAGGCCTCTCTCATGTCATTCTAGATTCAAATCGTGCCAGCACCCAATCTCATGAACCATCTTAATGTTGATCCTTCCAGAGTAGCAGGGAATAATTTCAGCTTCTGGGCATCTGAAGTGTATTCATAACCTCTACACAGCACATTGAATTCGAATAGAAAGGTATCAAGATCTTCAATAGCCATCCCCTGAAAGGATGGTAGGTATGATAAAGGGATATTCTTCATAGGAGCCTCATCCCGTGTTTCTACTATTGGGAATTCAAAAGTAGCAGATCTATCTGTCTTGACATTATCGTCCCCCATGGATGATTATTCCTGATGGGATGAACTTCCCTCAGAGTGTACTGGAGATTGACAAATAAAAGTATCTGGCTGCTCTAGGACAAAATGTTTAAAAATTGTACCAGTGTCTAACTGATGATCAACTGAATGTTGTTCCTCAGGTCCCTGATGATCCCCACTGGTCTCTATGTGTCCTTCAATTCTCAGATTCTGATCAATAATTCTCCACTGTTGTTTTGAATCTATAGTTTTGATATCAAGAGTGGATATGATGTTCAAAGGATGGTGATTTCCAGACACGGAAGACAATGATGGTCCAAGCCTTGATAGGGTAACTGATTTCTGTGGTCCTGTCTTCCTATTATCTCTGTATGACGTGGATTGTTCCTTTTCTACCCTTGCAATCAGATCTCCAAAGAATGTCTTCCTTCCCAAATATGCACTCTTCTTTTCCTTCTTATGAACCCTCTTTCCTGTAGTCAGTAGAGTGGGGGGTGTTTGTAGATGTTTATGTTGTCCTACCGGCACACATGGGCCCTATGTGTATCAATTCATCCTATAAGTGCTTTAGTTTCTACAGCAGTGAGCCCGCCCAAGTTTGTTAAAGCGATGTGTAGGTTCTTACCTCTCATCTTACTGCCCAATGACTACATAACTGAAGGCACCTTAAAAAACACCCAAAATTAAATTTCTAAGTGTCCCAACAAGACATTGGTGAGCCCGCTCAGGATTGTTAGAGGGATACGTAGGTTCTTACCTCTTGTCTTACCTCTTGGAAATTATGTCACTAGAGACACTCTAAGAAAAAAAAATGCTCAGAAATTAAACCTCCTAAGTGTCCCAGCAAGACATTGGTGAGGCCTCTCAAGTTTTTTAGAGTGTTGCGTAGGTTCTTACCTCTCGTCTTACTGCCAGAAAATTGTGTCGCTGGAAACACTCTATGAAAAGACACATAAATTGCACTTCTAAGAAACAATTATGATTGATTGGATCGTCACTTCCATCCCCAGAAATGACGCAAAAATGTTGGGCTATATAAATCATTGTTAAATGACTAATCATCACACATTTAACTATCAATCCATGGAGGTCTGTTTATTCCAATGAAAATTGCACTGTCTATGCCGATACACCAACCAGAAGCAATTCCAAAGAAAATAAATTGTTGCTGAAGTAAATGCTGGAAATAAAAGGATCTACAAGATTGGAATCACACTTCAATTAATCTGTTCTAGTGTGCCACACAATAAGTACCCAATTGGTGTCTCTAATATCATATGTGTAACAACATATAAAGTATTGAAATTGAAGCTGATATATTCTCAGCTGAACAACAATAACAACACTCTATTGATACATAAACTGAAATACAATTAAAAATACACAAATGCTTTAATTACTACAATCCCTACTAAGAAGGAGGGCCCTTCCTCCATAACAGGGCGCAGGTAGAGGAAGAACTTAATGGAAACTAATTATGATAACAAATGTAACAACAATAACATGATAATCTGTATTAATCTGAACACAATTATAGAGCCAAAATAACGTTGTTCTCTGCTAACCTCTCAACCTCTAGGGCCGAGAATTATATAGTATTTACATCAAAAAATCAAGGGATAGATCAGTCATGAGAATCTTATGATTCTCATGCTGATCGAAATAGATCACATATAGTTATAACCACTTCCTAATAAAGTTCTGACTAGAAAATAAAATATTACAATCAAAACCGACCTTAGGCTGTTATCCCAAAAATACAATGCTAAACAACTTATACAGCTATCGTAATAGGACCACAGCTGTAGTGTAACAACTAAAGGATAGATCAACAACAAGTGTTGACAAGATCCAGTCAGCAGTACAACTGTATCAGCTGTTTGACAACGCGTTTATAACAACATCGGGTAACAGTAGTTTGCCGGCGGATCTGTAACAGGAAGGTGTAACAACATCACTTTGCTATAACAACACCCTCTTAACTTCTCCTGTGGACCTCATGCTTAGGATCTTTGGTGTTATAAATGACATTTGTAAAGACAACACAAAGACCATCGATCTTATTTAAACATTCACCATCAGTTAGTCATAAAAAGGCACGATATATCATAATAATTGGTGAATTGACAGAGTAATAAAAACAAGGTGAAACAACACAAGTTAGGATATAAAGGTAAGAAAAAGAGGCAAAGATACTCCCATTGGTTATGGTTATGAGGCAAAATAAGCGAAAAAAGTGTCGGAAAAGTGTACAAAACTGGCACCCAACACTAAGGTAGAGGTAATATTACATTTTCATATACCCAAGACACCCACATAGGTACGTATTTTTATTGGTTGCGATGGGTATTATAGATGTTTTATAGAAAAAAATTCTATGATAGCATCTCCACTCTTTTAGTTGTTAACTAAAGATGCTGAATTTTTGTGGACAGATTATTGTGAAGTGGATTTTATGAAAATCAAGGAACTTGTTTGTGGAGCTACGACCTTGCGAGGACCAGACTGGGCACTCCTATTTCACATCCATACCGATGCCTCTTAGACAGGAGTTGGGGTAGTTCTAGTACAATAGGAAGATAAGAAGCCATATGCAGTTTATTATGTTAGCAAGAATTGGACTGCTGCTGAATTAAACTACATGGTAACTGAAAAACAATTCCTGGTTGTTATTTACTCCATCAATAAATTTCAACACTACATTACTGGATATCTTACTTTTGTGCATACCGATCATGCAGCAATCAGGTATTTTATGAATAAACCTATCACCCCTGGTTGCATTACAAGATGGTTACTATTGATTCAATAATTTGAGATTACAATAGTAGATAAACCAGAGAAGGATAATGTAGTTGATGATTTTCTGTCTAGATTGGATACTAATGACGAAGGCACACCTATAGAGGATTGTTTTCCATATGAGCATCTTTTTTCAATTTATACTAATACTCCTTGGTATGCAGATATTTATAACTATCTTGCTACAAGAAAGGTGCCTTGTCACTTGTCATATAGGGAACAATGGAATATTATTCCTCATAGTGCCTGATATTCTTGGATATCAGGACATCTCTTCCATACAGGGGTCGATCAAAAAATCTGATGTTGTGTAGTAGAGGATGACCTCTATGAAGTCTTGAAGGTTGCTCATGATGGTCCTTGTGGAGGAAATTTTGCAGATAAGAGGACAGGGCATAAAGTGTTACTGATGGGATATTATTATCCCTCTATCTTCCAAGATGCATAAGACTATGTCTGAAGGTGTGACAGTTGCCAACGGATGGGTCAACCTGGTTGATCAGATGAAATGCCATTACAGTCCCAAGTAGTTCTTGAACCTTTCAAAAAATGGACTATCGATTTCGTTGGTCCTTTTAACCCACTTTCACATCAGAAAGTTCATATTTTGGTCTGCATGAATTCTGTAACCAAGTGGGTGGAAGCCAAGGCTATTGTGAAAGCAACAAAGCAAGTTGTTTCAGATTTTCTATTTGAAGAGATTTTTTCCTGATACAGTGCTCCAAGAGAGTTTTTTTCAGATGGAGGCGCACAATTCAAATCACATATGATAGAAAGGCTTATGCAGAAGTATGGAATTAAACACAGGGTGACATCTCTGTATCATCCCTAGGTGAATGGTCAAGTGGAAAGTATGAACAAGGTGTTAGAAAACATTATCACAAATACTGTGGCAAGACATCGTCGAGATTGGGCTGAAAAACTTCCTGAAGCTCTCTGGGCATACAGAAAAACATGGCAGAATATAACAGGGTTTTCACCATTCGAGTTGGTTTATGGGAAATCCCCCTTGTTTCCGATAGAATTTGAGATTAGTATGCTCAGAACAGCTCTTGGAGTAGGAATTCATTTCCTAGATGCCTAGAAACACCGATTGGAACAGATAAATGAATCAGATGAAATCCGCTGAATGGCTATTCATAAAATTGCTGTGATTCAGTAATAGAGAAAAAAATGGCATGATAAATTTATTAAGAATAAGGTGTTTCACAGAGGAGATTGGGCATTACTCTATGATTCCCTTTTTAAGGATTTTAAAGGAAATATTTGCTCTCATTGGATAGGACTTTATGAAGTTGATGCGGTGTTTGACAATGGAACTATCAGACTTGTCACAATTTATGATACACATGCCTCTTTCATAGTAAATGAACATTGTCTGAGATTGTATCACTGCCTAGCTTCTAAATATGCCTTCATTAAACATCTCTCTGATAAATTTGGTTTGAAGGTTGTTAGTGCAAAGAATTCTTCCTCTGCATCCTTGAATTAAAGAAATAAAAAAATCCATATATATATATATATATATATATATATATATAATATTGTTACTTCTCAATTGTTGTTTTTGCAGGAAATATTACTAGTGTGCAATTCTGCAGAGATTGAAAATTTTCTAAGTACCCAGTGCTATTACTCCTCCAATGTTGTTACTCCAGAAAATTTTCGAAGTGCCCAGTGTTGTTATTCCTTCGATGCTATTACTCCTCCGGTACTGTTACTACATAAAATTTTCTAAGTACTAGGTGTTGTTACTCCTCCGATGTTGTTACCTCGGAAAACTTTCTAAGTGTCTGGTGTTGTTACTCCTTCGGTGCTGTTACTCCTTCGGTGTTGTTACTCCTCCGGTGCTATTACTCCTCCGATGTTGTTACTCCGAAAATTTTTCTACGTGTCCAGTGTTGTTACTTTGTAAAATTTTCTAAGTACCCAATGTTGTTACTCGTCCGATGTTGTTACTCTAGAAAATTTTCTAAGTGTTCAATGTTGTTACTCCTTCGGTGCTATTACTCCTCTGGTGTTGTTCCTCCATAAAATTTTATAAGTACCTAGTGTTGTTACTCCCCCGATACTATTACTCTGGGAAATTTTCTAAGTGTCCGCTACTGTTACTCCATCGAGGCTGATACTCTGCTGAGGTAAGTTGCCAGGTACGTGCCCATCGACTTTTGCAGATTTGATTAAACATTCCATTAAAAATACATTGACATGACCATGGACGGTCGTTTATTAGTTGGGGGGGGTGTTGTCATAACTGAAATGATGGCACAATCAAATCATAATAATGATTTTCTGACATCACCATCAAAACTTGTGCCGATAGTACATTCCATGATTCTCACCCCATTTCACACAATTATTAAGATGCATCGGGACTATACATAAGTACGTTTTGTTATTTAATAGTACTTTCCAATTCTACAAAATAATTACCATCATCATCCACCATTATTACCATAATTCACCATGATTTTTCTCGTTTTCCGAAAATTCACGTACCGTATTTTACTATTACCATACTTCATTTTCTACCATACTATCACCGCAAAAGTTACCTACTGATACTCCCTCCCAATGGTCCTCTACTATTCCGAAGTGCTGTTACTAAGCTTTTGCAAAATGGGTGGATTGGCCATGAGACACGAAATAGAAAATACAACTCTAGCTCGCAGCAATGTAGCCATATGGCAGGTCTTTGTAGACACAGGTTGGGATGTGTATTTTGATAGGTTGCAAGGATTTGATGAAACAATTACAACTGAATTTACATTGAACCTGGAAGGAAACTACTCCAGAGTGCAGGGTTTGGAAATTTTTGTCACAGAGGAGGTCATCTCAGTGGTCAATGGATTACCACAGCAGGGGCATAAATTGTTTTCTCAGAAGTCTCCTTTGTCAGAATTCCCAGATTTTTTTTACAAATTGGGGAAACAACGGCTTAGAAGGGAAGGGGATATGATCGTAAATCTTTGCCATATCCATGGGGCGAGGTGGCATACACTATGATTAGATATATAACCTGTGAAGGGTGACTCACCACTCCATTCAAATACCATTGCAAGCTCTTGGCTCATCTTCGGTTTTGGCAGGCACAAATTCACTTACTGGATATGCCTTTCTTCATGTGGAAAAGTCTTCAGCTGATGGCACAATCTACCTGCCAATCCTAACAGGTATTAGTGGTCCTTACAAATCATGGGTTGGTCTGGTTACTAGTAATGCATGCGCTGGCTCAAATCCATGTGCCTCGGTAACAAATTGTTGAATTATCAGAGGAAGAACTTGAGGCCATAATATCTTCAAGGGAGGAGGACAAAGTAGAAGGAATGGAGGTAGAAACAATGGACACAGAAGAAAATACATTCGATGTTGTCACACAAGAACCAGCATCGCTTGTGGGTTCAAATGGTACAAAATTAATGGAGATAGAGGATGAAGTTGATGTTGTTCCATAGGAATCAACATCGACTGATAGTGCACAAAAAGAATTGACACCAGTCAGAGGATTGGTAAGTGATGTTGTCACATATGAAACAACACCACTTGTCGAAGAAAATTTGGAACCTGAAGGAAGTAGTGGTGTTACACAAGAACCACCACTAGCTCAGACGAGCCATGGAATTATATAAGAGATAGGTCCTGTGGCCGACACTGCTCCATAAGAACCAGTGTTGACTACTGGACAATGATACGATACCAAAGGAAGCTTGGTCCAATCAGCAAAAAAATAAGGTGAAGGGAAAGAACCTGAGAAAATACATATGGTCGAGATAGAAATTGAAGAGAATTTTCCTCATTCCCCGTTTCTTGCAACCTTACCAAAAGGGGGAAAGAAGTTTTGTTCCCCTCGGCATTCGGTGGAAGAAAGACTTGTTCCTCTAGTTCTAGTGTTTGTCGGAATGATTTTGGATACAATGGCTCGTACACCCACTCAAGAGCCAGTGCTCATTGGTACATAGATGGAGAAAAATGGAGAGTTCGATGTAGAGATACGAGAGCCTATGCTGATGGGAGGTCAAGATGAAGAAATGATGGCTAATGCTACCTAACCAGAAGAAATTGGCCTTACAGAAGGTGACCCACAGGGGTCGAAAATAATTTATGAGCCTTTAAAAGAGGACCTTGAAACAAAAAAAGTGTAGAGAGGATACATCGAGGGTATTTCCCAAGTGTCTACAAAAATCCCTAAACTAGAAATAGAAAACGAAGAGACTTCTCCCCAAGTGGGGGAACAATTTAGAGAGGTTATGGTGAAGGAGGAGCTAGTTAACATGTTTGTTGAAAGTATCCCACCAAATCATGAAAAAACTATGGGGAAAACTAAAGAAGTTGATGTTAAGCAAGAAATTATAGAAAATTGTGCAAAAAGAAGACCTCCTCTCAAGGAAAGATACCAGCTTGAATTTAAGTAATTTATGCAATTAAAGATGGAAAATTGTAAGCTAAGGAAGCGGGTATCGTGCCTATAGAAGAAGGTGAGGATATATAAAGGAAGGGTTATAAAGCCCAGGGTTGAGGCTATCTCGTCAGCAGTACAGACAGAGGAAATTCCCACGACCTCTACTACTGCATAGACTGAGCCTATTGAATATGTGTTTGAGGCTCGAGAATTATTTCTATCTTCTAGAATTCAGAAGTGGAAGGCACCCACTCCCTATTTCCAACAAGGAACGATTATGTTAAAATCCCACCAGGAAGAGGTAAGGAGCGTTTGTGAGTAGGCAACCCAGACTATTACCAGGTATATAGACCAGTTGGATAAAGAAAAACAAAAGAAGGATAACCAACAGAAAAAGGTTGAGAGTTTAGAAGAGAAGGTGCCAGTGTGGAAGGCTGACAAAGAAGAAATGTTTACCTTGACACTACAGGTAATGGCTTTCCAACCTCCTGCTCATATTTACACTCTATTTCTCCATGATAAATTTATTTTCTTTTGTCTGGAGAGCATCCGTAATGAGATCAGTCATGAAATTGAATACCCAATACAGTTTCTTCGTATCTTGAGGATTCATGATGTCGTGAACCATCATTTCATGTGTGAATTATACATGCATGATTATTTCTTGAGTGATGATCAGACCTTTAATCCAGTCCCATTTGTGGGAGATGTCTAGTTGAGATATTTTACCTCCTACACCATTAATCAGGTTAAGTGGAAAAATTCTTTCGACACATTTGAAGAAAACCAAGCCACAAATCCACTTGCCCTAGGAATAGAGAATGGTCATTTTGTGAACATTTATAACAATCATGCCACCTTTTTACAGATTGAGGGAGGTACAACACAAATTTTGGAAACACAAAAATCGTGTACTAATCTATGTACCAAACAGGTGGTTACTTTCCAAGATGAGGCTTGGGACAATTTCTAGAAAATATGGATGTTGTCATCGTCAACTCTCAGAATCTGAGAACCTTTTGGGGCCCCTGATAGGTATGACCTCGCTCAACTTCATGCTAACAACAACTGTTCCATGAAGAAAGGTTCATGATAAACCCCTCGTCATGTCTTTTTTGTATATTTATTCAATAAATCATAGTCACTAGGATTATTACCTAAGAGATTTACTAATTTAGATATTTTTGCAGATTCGGTGGTCGTATTTCCATATTCGAAATTCCAGGAAGAGCTACTAAGCTGGAAACACTATCTTGGGCAGCGCTGCAATGGCACAACAGCTCCAGAACCTTTAGTCTACTATCTTTCTCATCTATTTTTATCTATCATAATGATTCTGTAATTGTAGGCACTAGTTGCCACGATTTCAGGAACTGCCATTGTAATCATTTGTATAAGAAAGGCTCTGAAGCTGTGAATTGGGGGTTTACTATGTAGGGAATTGAGATCTATAACATAAATTTTTATTAAGATTAATGCAAGTTATATTTTTTTCCTTTCCATGAGCTTGTGATTATATTGCAGCCCTAATCAAGGAGTTGGGCCCACTCTCCTGACCAGGTGTTGCATAAATGTAATATTCCAATTTTAATGGAATATTGATTTTTGTCATTTTTACCTAGGAGGTGAAATAAAAATGGGTAAAGAGACCCATTCATTGAATAAGCATGAATAAAATCCATCACAATGTAAAAAGGGATCATCATGGAGTGGGATTTCACACCCTCATGTGTGAAAGAGGACAATTGCAAGTGGACAAGGTCTAGTTGACCAAAGCCAACAACGCAGGAATAAGAGGTGGATGCCACTTTGTGGAGCAACGCAAACATAGTGGAGGAATATTATTTGGTCGAGGAAACTTCTAGAGGAAGGAGGGCCCAAGGATGGAGACTTCATTGTGTTTAAATGGAAGGAAAGGAAACCATTTGAGGTTGTTCAGTGTTTTACATTTCTTGTCTGATTAGACATAGTTTCATTCTCCTGCTGTTTAGCGGGATTGCAGTGACTTCGGGCATGAGGGAGTCCTGTTTATGATTTCCTCTCATTATTTAGGAGCTCATGAAGGATTTCACTTCATTCCCCACATTTCGGCATTCAGGACAAGGCATCAACCATCTCCATCTGCACAGTTTCAGTAGCTGGGTGTGCAGTGTTGTTGGGTGTTGCTGGGGAATATTTCTCCAACGCCATTTCTGAGCTTATCTCTTAGAGGAGGAAGGTTCCACACCTTCGGGAGGTTATTAAGGGAGTTTATTGAGCATATTCCACTATCATTAGCATATGTTCAACCACCACTATCAGATACAGCTCAGAACCTCTCATAGACTGCGTTCTTCTTGGATCAGATTTGCAGTGAGGGTGTTGTAGATAGTTCAGAGGGTGAGATATTTGGTGTAAGGGACAGCCTTGCACTAGAGAGATCCATTAGAGGAGGTCTCTTCATCAGCTATATCCATTCATCCTCCTCTATTCCATTCCATGTATTGAGTTGCAGCTACTACCCTGAAACTCCAACATTTTTGTAGTTTTGCATATTTCAGCCAATCCTTCTAGGATTAACATGAGGTAGTGATTGGGAGCTTAGATCTTCTCTCCCAATGATGTATGAGCCATATCTATGCATTTCCATGTTGTTTTACATTCATTGTAGCAGTCCTCCATATATGACTGTGCAGTATCTTTTCATGAGTACTCTGCTATAGAGCATTTCATATTTTGGCATGTATGTTCATGGGAGGCTTATTGCCTTGATCATTTGATGCACATTGAACTCATTTGCTGCTGATATGTATTAATAAAATGGCTCAAGGGTTTGCACACATTTTGGTATAATGTTTATTCATTGCTCTTTCTATTTTATGTTTTGTATTACTGTAGCTGCAATTTTGGGATATCTTAAGGTATTCCCAACCTTGTTGATTTTGCCTTATTAGGAATATTACCTTTCAATAGGATTTGTAGACAGATTCTACAAGAGGGCCAGCTAGCCTCCAGATCTCGCAGTCTCTTTAGAGGTGACTTATCTGGTAAATTCCCTTGCATTCAATCTGGAATAAATCAGATTGATTTTTGATATTCCTGAAAAAGGAATATTACAGTGGTATCAGAGCATAATCTTGGCTCAGCCTGTGGATTTCAGCCAAGATGCTATCCAGAGATGAGAAGAGGAAGACTCCATTATGTGGAGTAAGAAAAGGAGATGAGCTTGCCAAGCTTCTCCCTAAATATATACAGGGCTTTCATGGAGGCCACAAGCAAATGAGGAGGGATATATTTGAAGAATCTCCACAAGGGTTTGGTTTTAAATCAAACTCTAGATTTCCATAGGGAGAATGTGAGCATGCAACCACATCCCTTGATGCACAGTGTAGTCACATGTGTAGTTTTGTCATGAGAGATATGGGAAAAGAAGGAGAAGTGACTAAGGGGAAAACCCTTAGAGATTTTCTGGAAGAATATGAGTCTCCAACTCAGACATTCATAAATCATTTCACTTTTACAGATTTTTGCAAGTCCAAGGTGAGGGGGAGGCAGCAACAAGATAGATTTGTTCTATCTACCTTCATAGGTTCACCTACATGTTCAGCCAAGGCATGGGTAGAGGAGCTGAAGACCTTCTTACAACAGCACAAGGTTTCCGAAGAATATGCTACCAGGATTGCATTATTGCAGTTTAGAGGTAAGGCCTATGCATGGTGGATATTTGAGTCATGTTATTTAAGGAATTTAAATACTTCTTCCTATGCTAGATTCATTAAGACAATGATGGAAAGATTTGATGGAAGAAGGTCTGAAATACATGTTGGGAAGCATAGAAAACTTAAAACCCTACATGTAATGGAGAAACCTAAAGACTCGGATCCACTTCAGAACATTGATGATGGGGCTTATATCTTGCATCACACCTTGTTAGAGGCAAGGTATCCATCTCATATTCTTACACATGAGAGCATGGAGATCTCTTTTTCAAAAAGGGATCAAATTTTGGAAGGGTTGCCCTCACATGTTGATGGGAAAGAGGGCAATAGCACTGGTATATCTAGAGTTGATCTAGCACCTCAGGTAGAGGAAGGAGGAGTTGTTGCTCCAAATAGAGGGATTCTTGTATCATTGCAAGGCATTCCTCAGGATCTCACATGGAGAGATCAAGGCACAACTCATGATACACATGTGCCATTGGTGGTAGGGTGTAGAACTATGGAAATAGAAGGAGGAGATAGGGGAGATGATCAAAATCATGTGATGAGGAGCACAAAACCATGCCTATTTTATGAGGTTGATGCACCTAAGAAGGTGATTGGATTGTGCAGTAGAAGCATGGAGGGTTTTCCCCATTCATACATCTAGTCATCTCTTGATGATGATGTCTCATTGCTTGGAGACATTACACCGAGAAGACCACTCAAGCAGTAGAAGAGGATGGATGCTTCACATTTGGAGGCACCACACATTGATGTCAGGGAAGTGGAGACATTGGGAGAGATTGGCACAATGCTGGGAGTGATGGATGGACTCAAGGAGGAGAGATGCATTGTCTCAAAATCATCTACACCTACTTCCATTTAAGATTCTGCGTTGTGGCAGAGACAACAAAGGAAGGATAACAACCTTCCTACTTGCATATTTGACATAGGAGGTGTCAAAGAAGATGACAACCATATGACATGTTTTCTTCATGTTGGATCATCAGCACTGTCACTATGGAGGATAGATCCATGTTGTGGCTCCCAACTCTTGGCTGAGTATTCCAAGGATCTTTTTACTTGTATGGTATTGGATGACCAGCTGCATGTAGAGGGGTATTCAATCAAAGATGGGGTCATCTATTATCATAGTAGGATCTTCTTGTCTAGAGCTCCCAAGCTCAAGGAGAAGCTACTATGATCAGCTGATGAGGATTTCCTTTTCATCCATACATATTCTATGATGTTCATACCACACCGTTATGGAGGGGTATTTTTGGGGAGGCTTTGAGGAGGAGATGTATCAGCATTTGATGAGATGCATGGGACATGTAAAGATGGAGGAGATACATAAATCTATGTAAGAGTTATCACAACCACCTCTTTCCTCTTGGGGGATGAGAGGAGACTCATCTAAGAGCCACTCCATTTACATGAGCAAGACATATGGTAAGGGTATTGTTTATTTTCACAATGATTTGTATAGCATATATATGCATCCCTTAACCATACATGTGTAGGATGTTGCTCCAAGCAGGAGCATTATTTTTTCTGAATGTCATGGTCTATTTGAGGCCATGAGTAGTATTGGTAACCACTCCCTAGGAGGACTTAGGGAGAGGAGATACTATGGAGGACATGCTCACCGCACATCATACAACATTCACTTCCTCTGAATTGATGAGGAGATTGGGCCAGCAAGAAGGTGGTTGGGGGATCACATTCTTTCAGTCTCTATTGCAGTTGAGGTCCAGACTGCGTTGGTTGCATATGAGGGATCACTACCCTTCACATTTTCTACATATGACAGCCAACATGATCTTTATTCTTGGTCCTTATGCTGCTGATTTTTCTACTTATGTTGGGAGCATGTTTGGAAAAGAGACACATTGTATGTGTGTGTCCTGTGGGGAAGAGGATTCCCTTACTTTTTGCAGTACATGTTCTGATCGAGCATGGGTGATGATGTGGCCACCATAGTTTAGCTTTTGATCCAGCATGAGGTGAGCCATGAGGTTGACTTGATGCCATATGTTGATGATTTCCAACTCATCACCTGTGAGATGATTTGGGCTAGCTTGTCTCATTACGTTGGGAAAGAGACCCTTAGAGGACTAGTTTCCATTTTTCCACTTGAGGGAAATATTATTGCAGCCCGAGATCAGCATACACTCTACGCTCATCATGAGTGGAGAGAAGGACAGCGTGGGGTAGGATATTTTTTCTACCAAGATCAGATTTGCATCCCACCTACTTTGCATGAGCCAATGGTGGAGGAAAATTTTCAAGAGTTACCATGTTGGAGGGTGACTCATTTTATATGGATGACTACTTGGGGATGGAGGATACACATGGGGATGATATTCCCCAACACTTTCAGACTCCACACCTCAGGGGAACCTCAGAACAGCGCCTTATTGCTTCCTTGAGTATTTTTCTCACTCATGATGATGGCCATATGGCTAGCTTGCATGCTTGGTGTTGGGTTCCCATGTTTTTGCCAGATTGGCAAGACCAAAAGATGAGACAACATTAGAACCACTTTGGGGCCCTAGGATCTAGCCCTCTTGGGCCCGGAGAGGGATCTCTCCAATAAAACAAAGAATGATATATCTTTGGAGCTCAAAATGAGATGTTAGGCTAGGTATGAAGCACGAAGGGAGGTTTCAAAATGATTGGGTTGGTTATCGGGTTGGTCGTAGGATCACATACTGAGAAGGTAATGGGAAGAAAGGAGCAGAGCAGTAGGAAGTTTCAGAAAAAGAGGATGGGTTAAGGCATTGCCATCCATTGGGCTATGGAGTCATGAAAGGAGATTACTTGCAAACAACCAAGCCAAGGAATTCATAGGGCAAGTCATATATACTAAAGGATGTTTGGGATAGATGATGGAATGGAACTTTAAGGAGGAAAGGTGAAAACAAAGGGAAGCTTTGAGATCAGACCAGAGGTCATCTAACTCTAGATCTACTTCAGCATACTCTCAAAAGGACAACACATAAGATTTAAACATAGGACTAGGCCTGAGATCATGGAAGGGCTTTTAACCTTAAATGCTTCGACACCAGTTCACGAGATCTTGGGAAGGCCAACCTGTTGAACAAGGACCCCGGTGGACCAGCCTTACACTAAATCCCCGGTATCCCAAATCCTCGAGCTTGAACCCAAAAAAGAACAACCAAGCAGCAAACTCTGAGTTCACACAACAACTAGCAGTGAATAACCGCTACACTGCTTAAACCACATGAATTCACCCTCAGATCTCACTATCAGCAGAAAACATTAAAGGTAGGGAGAGCAGAAACATAGGGTACCATGTGTGGGCAAATCCTATGTTATATTTCTGATCTGTACCAGAAGACCAATGAACAATGTGAAAAAATGTAAATAAACGATGTAAAGAGAAAAACATCACCCGTAGTAATAGACCAGGATCCTGTGAAATTTGCTTGATTAATTGATGCAAAACCAGTCACATACACTGAGCTCAATGGCTAATTACAATTCTAACTTTCTCCTCCCAGCCTACTACATTACAAACTACTCTGCTACTCTCTCCCAAAACTGTTTCCAACTGTCCAAAAATGAATCCCTACAACTACAATAGAAATAACGCAATCCAACCCTTTACAATGTGTTCTTCAGGGGTTCTTATAGGAGAAGGATAACAGGATTAGGTGATGCACATTAACTCGATCCATTAAGACAGAGTGGCGGAGGTGTTTCGTGCCCACTCTGCTTAATAGTCCAGTGTTGTACTTGGTGGTCTGGTCTGGAGTCTTTGTCAGGTTGGATTTGACCTCTGACGTTTCTTCGAAGTTATTTCTGGCTGTAAGGCTCTCTTTTTTGTCTTTTGAAGCAAGTAAGGTGACTAAAGGTCTTCTGGGCTTCCATACCTCCATTATTGTTGCCATTACAGTCTTTGGAAGTTTTTTGTCAACGAGATGGCCTTTGGGAGCTCCGGGAGGCATGGAGACTTCTGCTGCGGGTGCACTGTTCTGAGAAAACATACTGCTGATGCTGAGGGAAGATATGACTTGTTTCATGTGCTCTTTTTAATCTTCAGACTGCACCTTAATTCCTTGATCATGGGCTTAGGTGCTGGATATTCAATTAGCTGGCTTTAATCCACTTAATCTATCTCTGCTATTACACTGACCACTGCTGAAATGTGCTCTTTGTGTTCGGTGACTGCGATTAAGAGAAACAAAGTGAAAGACCACTTTGGTGGAGACCCCGCACAATAAAACAAACCAATTATAAAATCCAGGGTGGTGGCAGAAGAATGCTTTTAAGCTTGAAGGAATGGTGGCGTGACTGTGGAAAAGAGTCTGAAGTGGAGATGTCAATATGCAGTTAGGCAGAGAAATGAAATAAACTTTAATATGGAACATTAAATTTCAATGCAGGCAAATTACAAAGGTAATGAGTGAGAATGCGATTAAATGGGCTAACATAGTGGGACCCAGAAATGGCAGAGGGCGATTTAACCTAGGCCGTTAGATCATCAAGGCCCGACGGTTGCGATTGGATTGGAGGAGTCCAATCAGGGGACATATGGCGGAATGAATGCGAATATTGGCCGTTGGTTCTTATGGATTCAACGGCCAGGATTGCGTCGGAGGGTCACAATCGGGAGGGGCAGAGGATGGCATAGTTTAGAATTTGCGATTGCAATCGGAGCGAGGATGCGAGGGCCGTCAGATTAAAAGTGGATCGACGGTGGGCATGCAATCGGAGGGGTGATGAAAGGGGGATGCAGGCGCGATGGGACTTGCGATGACCGTTGGATCTGTTTCAATCAACGGCGGAAATCAACTCAAAAGCCGACAGAAAATAACGCCATTGCATCGGAACTTTGGGCTTTACAATGGAAAGCACGTTCCGCTCTGATCCTCCGATGCGATTGGCGCCTTAGACAAGCGCTTGGTCTTAGCGCTCGGGCTTATGGAGGGGAAGTGGTTAGGGGGTTGGCCGAAAGGGGCCAGGCCTGTCATAGATGAACGTGGGTCTTAGGCCTATTTTAAATGCATTTTAAGGCCAAAGATGGTAACGATAGGGGAAAAAAAAGGCTTTATGAGGAATTAAGGGGGGCAACAAGGGGAGGAAAACATAGGCTTAATAGGCATTTTCTTCACAACAGAGAGGCTTTTAAACCAGGAACAGTGGTGAGGATTCATAAAAGGTCAAAGGCATAAGGAGGCTTTCAAGGATGATGTGTTTTTGGAGGAAATGCATTCTTTGAAGGCTCGAACAACATTTTATCCCCCTGTTTGCTTGTCAAAAAATTCATAGGGGGCTAACAGTGGCTCCACATGGGGATGGCTTCTTCTTGAAGGAGTCAAGAATTCAGAAAATGATCTTTGGAGTAGGCTAGATTCCTGGTCCTTAAACCGTCTTTCTTCCTTGATTTAGCTTCCATCAATCATGAAGACATATATCAGCAGCAAACATTACTCAAAAAGCTACCTACCCAGACTAAAGTCCTAACCTTTTTTCTTTTGGGTGCATTTGGACTAGTAGACCCTTTTACATCATCAATTATTTCAAACAGAGAAATAAACCTACTCTATTTCTACCCTTATTTCTCCATGAGACCAAATTATATTGTTGGCCTCATAATTTTCTCTGCCTACACTATTGTCTGCTAGGATTAAACGGTCTAGCAGACTTCTTCTCTACACTCTAGGACAGAAATTGAAAATCAGTCAAGCTGGGATTAGACTGTCTAGCTTCCTGGACTTCGAATTAATTAAAAACAACTAACTACATGCTCACAAATTGAGCTTTATTGAGATTTTCCTACCTACCCTACTCTAACTGGAAAATTTGCAAGTCTAGCTTACAAACATTGTCTTCCAATGCAACCAGTCCATCAAGTGATCCCATGACTGGTCTTTCTTACTCATCTCCTTGAGAAAGCTAGATAGGCAGGGCCACTCCCATTCTCTTCGTTCCTTAACAACAACTCTTAAATTTTTTCTTGTTGTTTGCATCATGCTGCTCGAAAAGGCCTTTGATCCTTCTTCAAATGTTTGCAGGAAATGATCATAAGGATCATGAAAATATACCTGGTTGTGAATATTTGGTAGGCAGGCTTCAACTAGGACTTCTTCTTCTTCCACTGGATCAAGAGAAAGACTCTCTTGGGAGAGAGAATCTCCTTCATCTTCTTCATCGTCTGAACTGGAGGACTCATCATATCTTGCAGCTGTGTCCTCTTGGAGCTCCAGTATGTTTTTCTCTGCTAGGTTGAGCTCTGTGAAAAGATCTGTGAATTCTTGAGCAGGGGTTTGTTCCATCGCTTCCTCCTTTTCAAGAGAAGGCTCGTTATTTTCATTCTGCTCAAGAATCTCTTCTTTTCTTTCCTCCTCATCCTTTAAGATGAAAGGCTACTGATCTCCATTCTCATGACACTCATCACTGATACTTTCATAACTTTCCCCATCAGTGTCATAGATAGGCTGACTTGGTTCAGTCAGACATACTGGATTGTCAGCAAGTCTTTCTTCGTTCAGATCCACAGAGGATTTTTCTAGATCTGCATCAAACTCAACAGAAGAATGAGCAAGAGTGTCCATCCTATAGAAGCTTTCATAGGTGGACTGCCGGTCCATATCTTCTTCCGTCAACAGAGAGATGTCTCTTTTAGCATAGACGGAAGAAAGACAGTCCTCTGTTTCTTGTACTGGCTGATCTGGAGGCTAGATATCTTCTTGAGCCTCTTCCATGGAACCTTCATTTGTGCTAGTAGGGAAGTTCCACTCTTCTAGTGGAATCTGCGATGAATTACCAGTCAGAGTGGGGGCCTCTATGTGTGTTGGTTCTTCTTCTGCCTTAGATTCTGCATCTTCCATGTGGTCACTTGTTTCCTCAATGCAGTATTTCCTGTTAGTTTTTGTCATTAAGCCTTTATTTTCTCTAATCAGCATGGTACAAGACATGGGTAAGTAATCAGGCAGCTCCTGATCACTTTCTTCTATAGATCCTTGAGTATCATACATGTCTTGCTCATTTTCTAGGTCTAGATTTTGTTCTTGCTCTGAAGGAAGCATGGGCTGCTCTAAATAATCATTTTTTCCATTTAAATTAGCCATATGCATTTCCAGCACTTTACCAAACATGATTACTATTCCATTTAATTGATCTTCCAAAGCATCAAGCTTTGCATCTCTGTCCATGTCTGGATCCATGTTTCTACAAAGAGGTCACTGCGTCTTCTCAACTAGTTCAGAGTCTTCTACCAGTGGAGTCATAGGTATTTTATGGATTAGAGAGTGTGGAGTTGCTAGGTAGATGAATTTGGATGTTTGCAATAGGCTGTTGTCCACCATCAGGAATGAAATTCCATTCTAACGGCATTAGTCTGAGTTGTTCCCCAGTGGAGTCGCCATTATGTTAGTGATGACAATGGGACACAGACCAATGTTAGCAGTTAAGGACTCTCAGATTTTTCCCCAGCAGAGTCACCATTATGTTGGATTCCCATGTTTTGGCTAGATTGGCAAGACCAAAAGATGAGACAACATCATAACCACTTCGGGGCCCTAGGATCTAGCCCTCCTGGGCCCGGAGAGGGATATCTCCAATAAAACAAAGAATGATATATATTTGGAGATCAAAATGAGATCTTAGGCTAGGTATGAAGCACAAAGGGAGGTTTCAAAATGATTGGGTTGGTTATCGGGTTGGTCGTAGGATCACAGACTGAGAAGGTAATGGGAAGAAAGGAGTAGAGCAGTAGGACATTTCAGCAAAAGAGGATGGGTTAAGGCTCTGCCATCCATTGGGCTATGGAGTCATGAAAGGAGATTACTTGCAAAAAACCAAGCCAAGGCATTCATAGGGAAATTCATCTATACTAAAGGATCTTTGGGATAGATGATGGAATGGAACTTTAAGGAGGAAAGGTGAAAACAAAAGGCAGCTTTGAGATCAGACCATAGGTCATCTAACTCCAGATCTGCTTCAGCATACTCTCAAAATGACAACACATAAGATTTAAACATAGGACTAGGCCTGAGATCATGGAAGGGATTTTAACCTTCAATGCTTCGACACCAACTCACAAGATCTTGGAAAGGCCAACCTGTTGAACAAGGACCCCAGTGGACAGGACTTACACTAATTCCCCGGCATCCCAAATCCTCTAGCTTGAACCCAAACAAGAACAACCAAGCAGCAAACTTTGAGTTCACACATCAGCTAGCAGTGAATAACTGCTACACTGGTTAAACCACATGAATTCACCCTTAGATCTCACTATCAGCAGAAAACATTAAAGGTAGGGAGATCAGAAACATAGGGTACCATGCATGGGCAAATCCTATGTTATATTTTTGATGCATACCAAAAGACCAATGAACAACGTGAAAAAATGTAAATAAACGATGTAAAGAGAAAACCATCACCCGTAGTAATAGACCAGGATCTTGTGAAATTTTCTTGATTAATTGATGCAAAACCAGTCACATACACTGAGATCAATGGCTGATTACAATTCCAAATTTCTCCTCCCAGCCTACTACATTACAAACTACTCTGCTACTCTCTCCCAAAACTGTTTCCAACAGTCCAAAAATGAATCCCTACAACTACAAAAGAAATAATGCAATCCAACCCTTTACAATGTGTTCTTCAGGGGTTCTTATAGGAGAAGGATAAGAGGAGTAGGTGATGCACATTAACTCGATCCGTTAAGACAGAGTGGCGGAGGTGTTTCATGCCCACTCTGCTTAATAGTCCAGCGTTGTACTTGGTGGTCTGGTCTGGAGTCTTTGTCAGGTCGGATTTGACCTCTGACGTTTCTTCGAAGTTCTTTCTGGCTGTAAGGCTCTCCGTTTTGTCTTCTAAAGCAAGTATGGTGACTGAAGGTCTTCTGGGCTTCCATACCTCCATTATTGTTGCCCTGACAGTCTTTGGAAGTTTTCTGTCAGCGAGATGGCCTTTGGGAGCTTCAGGAGGCATGGAGACTTCTGCTGCGGGTGCACTGTTCTGAGAAAACGTACTACTGATGCTGAGGGCGGATATGACTTGTTTCATGTGCTCTTTTTAATCTTCAGACTATGCCTTAATTCCTTTATCACGGGATTAGGTGTTGGATATTCAATTAGCTAGCTTTAATCTGCTTAATCCATCTCTACTGTTACACTGACCACTGCTAAAATGGCCTCTTTGTGTTTGGTGACTGCGATTATGAGAAACGGAGTGAAAGACCACTCTGGTGGAAACCCTGCATAATAAAACAAACCAATTATAAAATCCAGGGTGGTGGCGGAAGAATGCTTTTAAGCCTAAAGGAATGGTGGCATGACTACGGAAACAGAGTCTGAAGTGGAGATGTCAATATGCAGTTAGGCAGAGAAACAAAATAAACTTTATTATGGAACATTAAAGTTCAATGTAGGCAGATTGCAAAGGTAATGAGCGAGAATTTGATGAAATGGGCTGACATAGTGGGACCCTGCAATGGCAGAGGGTGATTTAACCTGGGCCGTTAGATCATCAAGGCCTGACAGCTGCGATTGGATCGGAGGATTCCAATCGAGGGACATACAGTGGAATGAAGGTGAATCTTGGCCGTTGGTTCTTGTGGATTCAACGGCCAGGATCGCGTTGGAGGGTCACAATCGGGAGGGGCAGAGGATAGCACAGTTTAGAATTTGTGATTGCAATCGGAGCAAGGATGCGAGGGATGTTAGATTAAAAGTGGATTGACAGTGGGCATGCAATCAGAGGGGTGACGAAAGGGGGATGCGAGCGCGATGGGACTTGCGATGACCATTGGATCTGTTTCAATCAACAGCAGAAATCAACTCAAAAAACGACAGACAATAATGCCATCGCATCGGAACTTTGGGCTTTATAATGGAAAGCACATTCTGCTCTAATCCTCTGATACGAATGGCACCTTGGACAAGCGCTTGGTCTTAGCGCTCGGGCTTATGGAGGGGAAGTGGTTAGGGGGTTGGCCAAAAGGGCCAGGCCTGTCATAGATGAACATGAGTCTTAGGCCTATTTCAAATGCATTTTAAGGCCAAAGATGGTAACGATAGGGGAAAAAAAGGGTTTATGAGGAATTAGGGGGGGAACAAGGGGAGGAAAACAGAGGTTGAATAGGAATTTTCTTCACAACAGAGAGGCTTTTAAATCGGTAACAGCAGTGAGGATTCATAAAATGTCTAAGGCATAAGGAGGCTTTCAAGGATGATGTGTTTTCGGAGGAAATGCTTTCCTTGAAGGCTCAAACAACATTTTATCCCCCTGTTTTCTTGTCAAAAAATTCATAGGGGGCTAACACTTGGGAGGAGCAGTATGGGAATTCATTGAAGAGACATCATCTCATTTCCTTGGAAGAGATCATCATATGTGGATGCTACAGTAGGAGGGGAGGACATCCTTCAGTATATCCTTACAGTTGCTTGAGGACAAGCAACTTTTGGGAGGGGAGGACTGTAATATTCCAATTTTAATGAAATATTTATTTTTTGTCATTTTTACCTAGGAGGTGAATAAAAATGGGTAAAGAGACCCATTCATTGAATAAGGTCTAGTTGACCAAAGCCAATAGCGCTTGGATAAGAGGTGGAGGCCACTTTATGGAGTAGCGCAAACATAGTGGAGGAATATTATTTGGTGGAGGAAACTTCTAGAAGAAGGAGGGCCCAAGGATGGAGACTTCATTGTGTTTAAAATGAAGGCAAGGAAGCCATTTGAGGTTGTTCAATATTTTACATTTCTTGTCTGATTAGACATAGTTGCAGTCTCCTGTTGTTTAGCGGGATTTCAGTGCCTTCGGGCATGAGGGAGTCCTGTTTAGGATTTCCTCTCATTCTTGAGGAGCTCATGAAGGATTGCACTTCATTCCCCACATTTCGGCATTTAGGCCAAGGCATCAACCATCTCCATTTGCGCAGTTTCAGTAGCTGGGTGTGCAGTGTTGCTGGGTGTTGCTGGGGAAGATTTCTCCAACACCATTCCTGAGCTTATCTCTTAGAGGAGGAAGGTTCCACACCTCTGGGAGGTTATTAAGGGAGTTTCTTGAGTAGATTCCACTATAATTGGCATCATGCCAACCACCACCATCAGATACAACATAGACCCTCTCATAGACTACGTTCTTCTTGGAGCAGATTTGCAGTGAGGGTGTTGCAGATAGTTCAAAGGGTGAGATATTTGGTGTAAGGGTTAGCCTTGCACTAGGTAGATCCATTAGAGGAGGGATATTCATTAGCTACAACCATTCAGCCTCATATATTCCATTCCATGTATTGAGTTGCAGTTGCTACCCTGAAACTCTGGCATTTTTGTAGTTTTGCATATTTCAGCCAATCCTTCTAGATTAACATGAGGTAGTGATTGGGAGCTTAGATCTTCTCTCCCAATGATGTACGAGCCATATCTAAGTAGGTCCATGTTGTTTTACATTCATTGTAGTAGTCCTCCATATATGACTGCGCAGTCTCTTTTCATGAGTACTCTGCTATAGAGCAGCATTTCATATTTTGGCATGTATGTTCATGGGAGGCTTATTGCCTTGATCATTTGATGCACATTGAACTCATTTGCTGCTAATATGTATTAATAAAATGGCTCAAGGGTTTGCACACATTTTGGTATAATGTTTATTCACTGCTCTTTCCAGTTTATGTTTTGTATTACTGTAGCTACAATTTTGGGATATCTTAAGGGATTCCCAACCTTGTTGATTTTCCCTTATTAGGAATATTACCTTCTAATAGGATTTGTAGACAGAGTCTGCAAGAGGGCCAGCTAGCCTCCGGATCTCACACTCTCTTTAGAGGTGACATATCTGGTAAATTCCCCTGCATTAAATCTCTGGAATAAATCAGATTGATTGTTGATATTCCTAAAAAAGGAATATTACAACAAATTATGTGTGTGTTTAATTTCTATTCCTATTTTTTTGTATTTCTTTAATTTCTATGACAGTTAATGTAATTACCATAATTCTTACTTGCTGTGAATGTATTGCGAGTTTACAATTCATTATTTTTTTTCTTTCATTGTTGTTACAGTGGTTTGTTTCTTTATATAGTTTATCGAATCCACGATTAATACAGAACTGTGTAATTTTCATCTGCATATATTTTTCACGCTAGCCCTTCAAAAACCAACACATCCCAGATTGATAATTAGTGTGGGAAATGGTTTGAATAAATCATTCGTACTTGGACACCAACAGGGACAAGGGGTGGAGAGGTTTTTCTGTGTGATAGAATAGGCCATAGTCCTTAACTCCCTACACAGGTGGAAGTGTGGTCTTGTAGGGTTTTTTGTGCCTAGAATTGTAGCAAGTGGACAAGGGATTGTGGTATAGGAAGGTCGCAACTAAATATGATGTTGTGAGCACATTTGCATAGGGTTGACGTGGAGTTGTAGGAACCAATAACTAGATCACAGTGATCATAGTAGTCTAAGCACCAAATAAGAGGTATGCTTAATGTGATCAAATTGTCTTGTGTTGGGTCGAGTTTTGGGCTAGTTTGATGGGTGGAGTGTTGGAGAGTTTGGTGACCATCTTATGAGAAAATTACATCAGAAATTGTTTGGATGTTCTGTAAAGAGGAGCAACATAATGTTATAGGTATGTATGTCTGATTGAGATGATGTAATTTTTAGGTGGATGGGTGTTCGATGAAAAATCTATTGGAAGCCATGTGTAAGGGTCTCCTAGGTGATTGGATTCCCTAACTAGGAGTAGATTCTAAAGCAAGGATTGGTCACTCATGGATTGTTAGAGGGTAGCGTGAGAGTGGACCAAGTGTGGATGTGATTGGTAATTTATGGTCTGCTAGAGGACAATGTGATAGTGCCCAAGTTGGAGCCTGGTGTGCACCATCTTCATAGACTGAAATGGTTTCTAGAGTGGAAGTTGTTGAGCTCAAAGGTTTGATCAACTGAGAGCACTTTTTAGTTTCCTGAGACTTGTGTGTGGAGAAGGACTTCTACAACAGATGATGGGCAGTACTCCTAGCTTGTGTTCATTGTGGGAGATGGAAATATTGCAATGATAGGTTGCATCCCTTTGTGCCCTATGTTGGTCTTCATCAGATCAATGCAGGAATACCATATTGGGCTGAAGTACCTGATTAGTTGAGGCACAACAGTGGCCAGATTGAGATTTGTTCATAAGTGGATTTGTGAAAAACTCAACATGAGACTCGATGTGTTGATGCGTTGGTAGAGAAATGATCAACTAGTGAGAAGATTGATAGCTAAGGTTCAGTGGACAGATGGACTTAGAGCATTGATAGAGGTAGAAGTTGTAGATTAGGAGCCGGAGGACTGGGCAAGTACAGGTTATCGCCGAGAGGAGCTGAGAGAGTCAACTACATCATCCAGATGGTCAGAGTATCTTGTTGAGGGTAGATTGGTTGTTAATGGATTGACACCAAGCCCCAGTTTGTATCTTGTATTAGTGGATTATTGAGGGCCATTATCCCTGGTATGGGAGCCCTAGACTGTTGTATTATATGTTGTTTAATATAACAAATTTGGGTTGAAAAGTGTAAAATGTTGTATATATTTTGTGCATGTGTGATTTACTAATGTTTATATTTTGTTATGCAAAGTAGTTTTGCTAAGATTCTTGGTTTGGTAGCATCATATATTTTAAGATTCTATCCTAACCCAAGATCATGGAATATCAACAATTTTTTCTTCAAAAATTAATCAAAAAAAAAAAATGATGCTGTCTCTAGATCTCAAATAGTTTCTTTTATATATGCCAACTCACATATACAATTGGACTGGAATTCATATACATTAATTGTATGGACCAACTCTCAACTTCATGTATGAATAAACTAACTTTCAACTATAATAAAGACATGTATGGTTTGACCCTGAAATAACATGTTGAAGTTTGCAACAAAAAACAGTGAAATTGGCATCCAGAAACAACATTTAGCATCCACGCCTAATGCATTAAGCTCCTGGTTTCAATAAGCACCTACACTAGGGTGGGACCCACAAGGTTATTTTTGGTGCATGTCTATTTTTATTATCCCTTAATTTAGATGGAAATTAAACTGTAATCTATTCTCAATGTGGACTTGAATGAGTTAAATGAAAGTGATAAATTCAGTTAGCTAGTGGATTTTGAGTTAGAGGTTGGTTGGTGGGACATGCAGAGTAATTCTATCTGTAACAGATTTCTAAGTGCAGTGGTGCATTAGTTAATGCAGGTTGTAATCAATTTAACTCAGTTAAGTGAGTTAAACTTAGTTGTGCTAGTTGTAACTATTTGATACACTAGTGAGAAATCAAGTGAATTAAATATTAATTAATTCGCATGCAGTGATCTCACATGCAACTAATGTTTTACTATTATTAGCTGCATGCATGTCAGATCCAGTGGAGACCTAGTTGAGTTCTAGGTGAAAGGGAAGTTGACTATCAGTTGTAGGATTATCTTCTTGCACAAATGCAGGGAAACACCCATTGGAGTGCCCATGATACTTGCACAGTCAAGGTAGGCAAGAATTCCATTCATTCAGGGATATTTACCATCAGGGATTGCGCAAGCAAGGCAGTTTGTCTGGAGGCTGAGAATTGGCTATGTGTTGGTCAGTTTTTCATATGACAGCGTGAGAAATTTAGCTGATGTACTGAGGGCTCTTGTGAGAAGAGTTTTTTATGTAATTGTTTCATGATCCATGATTAATATAAAATAGAAGATAGTGGGTTTTTTAGCTATACGCTTTCCCTGGGAAATTATCTGTGTTGTGTGTGATTGATATTTCTTCATGTTCATGTGATTAGTGATTGTGTTTTTAATTACGCAAAATATTTGTAGAAGTGATTCAGTATTTAACTTTAGTAAATTGTTAGATCGGGTGAATCCAAGATATACATTCTTGTTGTATAATTTCTACATGGAATCAAAGCACCGGTTATTGCAGAAGTGAAGCAGGAGTTGAGTTTGTGACTGGATAGAATTCAAATTTGCAAAAAGACTTTCTTGGTGCTACAGCTGATTGAAGATCAAAATCGCTTTCAATGGCTTGAGGTTAGAGTATGCACTCGAGGGCAACTCGAACTACATTTCTTGGAAGGATGGGATATAGCTAGTACTCGAAGACAATGGATTGAAGGAATTAATTGACAAAGATGTTCCTAAGCCAGATGTTGTAGATGCTGCAAATCTTGATGCATGGAAAAAGAAAGTGGTAAAGGTGAGGAGGATCCTGTTGGAGGGAGTACGAGATGATGTTGTCTCAAGCCTCCATGGGAAATCCACACCATATGCAATGTGGAAGGCTTTGACGGATTTATTCCAAAGCAGTAGTGACGATAGGAAATTGGCGCTCAAAGATAAACTCAAGAATATAAAGATGGAAAAGAACGACAATATACTGCTATACTTCACAAAGTTTATCCAATGTCGGGATGAATTTGGTAGTGTGGGAATAACTATCATTGATGATGATTTAGTGAGCCTAGCTCTCATAGGAATTCCCAAGAGTTGGCATAGTTATCAAGACTCTGTCAATGGAAGGGAAAAGCTGCCAGATTGGGAATGACTGTGGTCGGATTTGGTGCAGGAGGATTTTAGACGGAATACCAGAGATGGATCTTCATCTACGAATGAAGATGAAGAAGATTGTGCTTTGGCTGCCAAGGTGAAGAAGGGGAAGGGGAATAAATTCCATTCCAAATCTGAGGCTGGTGAATATTGCAAGGATCACAACATGTCCAAGGTGAAGTGTTTTCATTATCACAAGCATGGACATTTTGCCACAAATTATCCACAAAATAAGAAGAACAAGAAGGCTTTTGGATCTACAGATGGTGAGGCCCTTTCCTCGCAATTTGAGCTTGAATTCTCAATGATCACATGCATGGTGTCAAGTGCATTGGGATCGGGGTGTTACTTGGATAGTGGTGCTTCCTTTCACATGACGGGAGACAAGAAACTTTTCAGTAACTTGGAGGAGAAGGATCTCCAGATGCATATTGAAATGGGCAACGACAGATGATACAGTGCTACCGGGATTGGTACCATTACCTTTCAGAGGGAGTCAGGTAAAATATTTCAATTAAAAAATGTAATGCATGTACAAGGTTTGAAAAAAAAATTAGTCTCAGTTGCAATGTTAGAAGATAGAGGTTATGATGTTGTTTTCAGTGAAGGAAAATTTTTCTTGCGACATAAAGAAACATTGCAAGCCAAGAAGAATGGGATTCGAGTTAAGAATATCTATAGAATTGATGTACATGTGATTTTTACAAAGCTTCCTACAATTGGGAAGTGTGAGAAATCCATGCAATTGACCCTTGAGAGGGAGCTGGATTTGCATGCAGGTAAGAATGAGCCTCAAGATGTGGAGCAGCCACATGCGAAGGATCATGGAGTGGGAGAAACCACTCATGTAGAGAAATTTTGAACCAGATGGGAAGAGGGAGTGCATGCATATATACCACTAGGTGTGAGGTGGGGAGACTTGCATGATTAATCCCAAGAAGAAATTTTCGCAGGATCCTAGAGATGGTGGGTCTCATTGATCGTACCTGGCTACGAGGAGCCCACAGAGTATCAGTAGAAGGATCAGTTAGACTAATGCAGTTAGATGTAGGGAGGACATGAAATCAAAGTGATAGTGTAAGATACTGGAGCGCAAATTAGAGTTGGCAACAAGTGCAGAATGCATGGATGCAGATGTTAACAACACAGAAGATCCAGTAGACATGTGCAGTAGGTACCAACAGTGAATATAATTTGATGACAGATGCATTATACTAATTCAGTTGTTTGGAGGCTATTCAGTTTCGTAAGTGTTTCATGCAAAGGTTGCATTTGTGAGAAACACTGGAGAAATGTTGCATGCAAAGGTTACATGTGCGAGAAACACTAGAGAAGTGTTACATGCAAGGGTTGCATGTCACATGCACGGAGTTTCATGTTTCATCCAAGGACATTCCTTTCTTGTTGAGAGGGAGTGTTGAAGTTTGCAATAAGAAACAGTGAAAATGGCATCCGGAAACAACATTCAACACCCACTCCTAGTGCATTAAGCACCTAGTTTCATTAAGAACTTACACTAGGGTGGGTCCCACAGGGTCATTTTTGGTGCATTTCTATTTTTATTATCCCTTAATTTAGAAAGACATTATGTTAGTTTCCCATGATTTGGCAGATTGGTAGACCAAATGGACAGGGTAACATCAGACTAGTCTTTGGAGTCCTAGGACCTAGCCTTCCTAGACTCAGAGAGGGCTCTCTCTATTATGTGCAAAGATGTGAACTTGTTTTCTTTTAGGGTTGATTTTAGGCTAGTTGTTAAGTGTAGGGTTTGTTGTTTGTTTGGTTAGGTAAGATGATCAAGTAGGATATGTGGAGTGAGAGGTTGTCAAAATCATTGGGCTATGGAGTCTATGAAAGTCATGAAAATCTCAACAATGAGTCAAAGTGCATCATCGTGAAAATCTAGAATGGTCAAAGGGTTTTTAAGGTTATGTGTGAAGTTAAATGAACATTAAGTTGGTGAACAAGGTAGGGCAAAGGGCAGTGAAGAATCCTTTGTCAAATACCCATTAACAAGAAGGTCTCAAATAATGATAAGCAAAAGATACTAATCATGAGGTAGGGAAAACCATTAGCTCAATGACAATACTTGAACAAATAGGCATTCAAGCTAAACATTCCAATTAAATATAGAAGGCAAGAAACTCATTTAACTTCTAGTGATTTCACCTTCAAGCTTTAGAAAACATTAAGATGACAAATGACTTTAATTCATGAAGAGGGAACTCCTAAACATCATAAATCAAGCTACAAAGAACTTTGAGGCAAACTTCTCAAGCATGGACAAAGGGCATGATCAAAACATGGCCTCTTTGTCTAAACCTAGCAAGTATTACTTTCAAAGAGAGATTCCAAAAACAGAGTTTTAGATAGTGTCAAATAAGCAGGGCTAACCATAAAACATATTTGAAAACTACTTTCTTAAACCATTGATGAAACAAACAAGCTTAGGTGGGCCTAAGGAGTAGCTAAGTGTTACACCATTTTTTGGTCATCTAACCTTTTATCATTAGATGGACCCAAGTACACCATGTAAGACCAGTTTTACCCTAAGTAAAACTGCTTTCACTATGTTAAAATAGGAAACCCCAAAAGGAAATATTAAACAAACCTATATTTGTTTGATTTTCCTCATGGAATAATTAATTAAACCATAATTTAATTATTATTCTGAGTCATGTTTAACCCAAAAACAAAGAAATTAATTAGATAAACCTTTATTTATCTTATTAATTTCTAGGAATAATTATTTAAATCTTATTTAGATAATATTCCTTGTTAAATATGACCAAATCACCCACAAATAATTAAATAAATCATTGTTTATTTGATTATCTTCCAACCACTTCCTTAAAAAGATAAATAAATCATTTATTTATTTATTTTTGACTAATCGAGGGATTTGACCCAAGTCAAAGACCCTTTCCCTCCAACAAATATAATAAAATATTCCATAAAAGGTGGATCTAGATTTGGTTAACATTATTTTAATCATGCACCAAGATCTAGAATGACCCAATATTTTGTTATAAATAGGAGGGTTTTCCCATCATTCTTCACCTTTTGTTGCCTATTAGATCACTCTGGATCTATACACTTGGTCTCATTTTTCATCATTTGCTCCCATTGAGCTTCATTTTTGCATTGGGTTTTCTACACCTACTAGAGAAAGAAAGCTTAGATCTGAAGTGCTGAGGACTACAAAGAACCCATCCCATTGAGGAGAGCTGGATACACCTTCTTTTTTTCCTCCCAGGTGCCCTGTAATACAAAATTCTTTCAAAAAATCATGTTCTTGTCTTGTCTGTTGGATGCATGGAGCAAACCCTTTATTTTACTGCTTAATGTCTTTCCATTTATAGATCTGTTTTTTGCAGCATTTTTACTACTAATCGCAGATCTGAAGATGTTTGGCAGCCTCTATTGTTGTTAGGGCTATTAGTTATGCGTAGCTAAAGTGGTTCTTTTTCGTACACTTCGACGAAGAATACATACTAACAAATGGCGACTCCACACGGGTTTTAAATTACGACCATTGTCGTTTTCCATATTCCTGCATATCCAGCTACTTCAGGCCCTAGGGCTTCTTTCCAGCTGCTTATTTTTCCTCTTTTTATGTCATTTTTCTCACCTAAAACCCTAAAATTTTAAAATTTCTAACTTCCGTGTGTTTCTGGCCCTATTGCGCAGGTAAGCGACACCAGCCGCAACTGAGACGGCAACTTTTCTGAAAATCTGCCGCCGAGACAACTGGAACGGGGGGTCGCACTTTTTGGCCCATAACCTGCGACCTGGAGCTCCAGGTCGCACTTTTCTGCCCATTTTCTGTGACCTGCACTGAAAACAGGTCAGAAACTGCGACCTGCCAGTTTTTCAGTGATTTTTCTGCAATTTTTCTGGGTTCTGCTGCAGCTTCTGTCAGGGTCTTCCAGCCTCTGTCTCAGCCCGCCTTGACCAAGATCTGATCTGTTTTTACTCATATAAGTGGGAACCCAGCCCCTTAGGGCTTTAGTACCCTCCACTTTTTGTGGAAGAGTTTTAGCTGTTTCAGCCGTCGGTTTCAGAGCTTCAGCCCCCTCTTTTCCAGATCTGTTACCTCCTGTTCAGATCCATTGAAATCAACCTCTTTTCCTTTCAAATCACCTCTTGTCGTTTTGTTTGGACCTCCTTTCGACGGCCTCCGCCTCACCCCCTCTGGTTTTTGCTGATTTCCTTCCCTTTTTCCAGCCACCTTGCCTCTGTCTCTTGGCTGTGATCTGCACCTCTTGCCTGCAGCTTTATCCTCCAGATCTCTGTCCCTCTTGACCCTAGATCTGTTGAGCTCCCTTTATGTGTGTTTTACATAGTTTTTCCCTTTCTTTTCAGCATAGTTGTGAGAGACCCACCTTCTTGGGTTAGATAGATGCATACGTAGCTGTTATTTTTTCTGTTATTTCAGTATTATATTCTATTCTCTGTAGGTTTATTTTCAGCTACGCAGCACACTTTTTCTTGCTCTCAACAACGGAAAGGGTTTAAAAATTAAAATTAACGCACGCCACACACTAACCCTAAGTGAAGAAGCGCCTGGTTAACACCGCCTGGCAAAGACTCTAAAATCAATTGTCACTGCACCTTATCTGCCCTTGACCTTTCTTGATTCTGTCCCTTCCTGCCCTTGTCGGTTTCCTTCTTCCTGTCATCATTGCGCCCCCAAGGCGCCTTTCCCGGAGACTTCTTGGCCTTCACCCTCAGTTTCCGGTTGATCGAACTGCTCCGCACCGCCGTCGTCAAGCCAGTCCACCTTCGAGTCCGCACTTCGACTCCTCTCCTGATTCATCGGGTCCCCCTTCTCCTTCTGGTTCTCCCCCTGTTACCTTCACTATGTCTGGTCCAGGGCCTAACGCTAGCGGTTCTCCTGGCCCCAATGCTGGCCCTACTTCTAGCGGAACTGCCACAACCACTACCCCAGCCACCCCTGTGCTGCCGTACATTGCAGGCCTCAGCCTCCCCGATTTCCATCAGTTGATTAATGACCCCATTCACCACCATGCTACCTGGCCCGCTATGCCCACCAAGCTGCCCTCTGATATCCCTAAGTTCAAGGGCCTTAATGGAGAAGATCCAACCAATCACGTCCGGTCTTTCCACATGTGGTGTTCCTCTAATTCAATTACTGATGACTCCATCCGTCTTCGTTTGTTCCAATGCACGCTTACCGGCGAAGCTTCTAAATGGTATGTCGAACAAGCCACCTCTTCCCATACCACGTTCGAGACTCTTGCCCAAGCCTTTTTTTCATACTTCCAGCTCCCTCTCAGATACGACACTGGCACGGAGCTCTTGACTTCCTTTAAGCAATCCTCTTCCACACGCCTTTCTGCCCATGTTCAGGAATGGCGACGAAGACGGAGCTTATGTCGAGCCCCTCCCTTTGAAGATCGGGTTTACATGGACTGGTTCCTTTGCACCCTTCCGTCTCCCATCGGCAAAGATGTCGCCTCTCACTTTCCTCAGACTAAAGAAGCCGCCCTCCAAATAGCCTTAAAATATGACCTGATCTACGCTCAATCTGGTTATGTTTATACCGTCCTTCTTGACATCCCCAGGCCCGGTGGCGCTAACGCCCTGGGGGCATCTCATTCCGCTGACGGTATCGTTGGATCTCTTTCCCATCCATCTGCTCACCCTCCTATGGGCTATGGTCTCCCCTAGGGAGGGGCCAGCACCTCAAGCACTCTTCCCCCTCCCGGCAACATGTATCCAGGATACGGCATGCCTCCTCCTTTTGCCCAACCTCCTGCTTACCTCAATGTCGCCCAACCCAACCCTTACCTTTATCCACAGCCTGGTGCGCCAGCTCCTCCAACATATGCGCTTCCGCCTCCCTTGCCTCCTCACAACCCGCAACAGCACTTACAACCCCCTCCAGGGCAAGTATTTGCACAGCAGGGCGCGATTAATCCCCCTTCTTCTCAAATAAGGCGGAGAGGCAACCAGAACCAATCTTCCCCTGGTAACCGAGGACCCAATTCTGGTGTGGACCCTAACACTAGCAACCAGCAACAGGGCCTTCCGCCCAAGCCGGACAGGCCGCTTCGCACAAATAAGCCCTGTTCGTGATGCGGTGTTTACGGTCATTACACTCACGATTGTCCTCTCTTACCCCAGATGCGGCAGATGTGGGAGTCTCAAGCCACATTGCGCGGACAACACGCCTCCCCTCATGCTCCTCCTAATGTGGCCACTACCCAGCCAGCTGTGTTCACTGATCCTTTCCCTCAACAGGGATTTGTGGCTACCCAACCGCCCGACAGCCAGGTCGCCGCCCCCCCCTCCATTTCTGGTTCCTCTGATTACCAGATCCTTATGATGCACTCCGATCCTTCCCCATCCGTCGATCTTCACCTTCAAACTCGGTCTCGCCAGTACCCCAAGCCTCCTGCTCAGTCTGCTCCCGAGCCTCCCTCTTCAGGTTCTACAGAGCCTCTTTTGACATCCAGTGGCCCCTTACACATCCCTCAACCCAAAGTTGAGGTTCATCCAAAGATTCCTAAGGGCCCATTACGCCGAAATGCTACTTCCGGTCGAGCCGCTCAGTCGTATAGTATAGTAGATGATTTGGTGCAATCCCCTGCTGCCATTTCCACACTGGAACTCCTCCAGTCGTGCCCTTCCCAAAAGAAGGCTCTACTATCTGCCGTTGGCGCTGTCGATCCTGCTGATGACCAAATGATTGTTTTCGACGCCACTCAATCAGATCACCCTCCCCTCCCTCCTTCCGTCGCCTTCCAAATCCCAGTCAAGATACGGAACGCCATAGTTTCCCGGTGTATAATTGACGAGGGGGCATCCACCTGCGTGATGTCCGCTTCGGTTTGGAAGCAACTCGGATCCCCTGAGATGGCCCCTTCCGCGATCACCCTTAGAGCGTGGGATGGTCATGCCTCCCAGCCCATTGGCCTGTTTCGTAACTGTCCCATCACCCTCGCCGGTAAGACCGTTTGCGTTGACGTCGAAGTCATTGACGCCCCTCTAGACTACAACATTCTATTAGGGCGAAGCTACACCTATGCCATGTCTGTTGTCCCATCCGTGGTTTTCCGCAAGATTTCTTTCCCACATAATGGGAAGATAGTCACCATCGACCAGCTATCTTATCATGAGCCGCCGTCCCAGACCTCCTCCGAGACGACCATCTCTTCTGTAGCCAACAAGCAAACCGTCGATTCCCTGACCAGTGTCTCCCCCGGCGTTTACAAGGACTCCTCCCTGGTTGGAACTTTTCCTTGTCTTCCCCCTCCTCCTATCCCTGATCCCAGCTTGTCAAATGTTTGCATGATGCAATCGTCTCAGGCCACCCTCAAATGGCCTGCTTCGGCTAGTCCGCAACCGCCCCTTCGCCCTCCGCAACCCGCTCCTAGCCATACTTCTCCGCCACCCAGACCTCCTCCTTCTGGCCTTCCTCCTACATCTGGTATCCCTGAACCCCTTTAACCCCCTGGCTCGGTTCCCCCTGGCCTTAACCATCTCGGAGCCGTCCCTCCTGGCCATTACCCTGCTGGACAGATCCCCTTCCTGGCTCCCCCTCCCGGAGTATTTTCTGTCCCCGTCATGGCCACCCTCTCTCTCCCTACTCTGTCCATCAGCCTCCCCGTCTGGTACATTGACCCTCCAGCCGCTACCCCTCCCGATCACCCCAAACCTTACCTTGCTTTGACACCGGTTAAACCAGTCCCCCTCACCTCTTCCAGGCCCCCCGCGCCTCCACAGAACCCTGTGGTGCCAACCCCTCGAAAGAAAGGCAAAGCTCGTAAGGGGGCAACCAACCAGGACCAGGCTGCCCCGACAACTCTTACCTCCCCACGACCACCAAAGCCCGCCATCCAATGCGCTTTGTGTGATATCGTCGGTCACACCACTCACATGTGTCCTGAATTGCCGCACCTCAAGCTTCTGGTCAACGAGACATTCCCCGACTCTGATATCCCAGAAGTCTATGTCACTATCCCCGACTCTATCCAGAAACTCAAACACTTGCGCACAAACCACCCTTGTGCCTTGTGCGATTTTCAGGGCCATTACACCCACCTCTGTCCCCGCCTTGACGAGTATCGTGCCTCCTTGGACATGTACCGCCAATTCCAGGCCACTTCGATCGGACCAGAGGGCATTCCTACTCCCATTCACATTCCTCCTCCCACTATCGAGCCAACGGAGCCCTCAACCACCATTTTCTACCTCTCATCATCCTTGCGAGATAGTTCACCGGCCATTCAACCTACCGATCCTCTCAGCTCCTCCGCTGGCCTTGGATCTGTTGATATCGCCCATCTGAGCCCTTCTCCTCATGATGACCCGTCCCACACCACTACTTCCTCGGGTGACCCATCTTCCTCCAGTCTTCCCATCTTCCAATCTGATGAAGACATTTTGGAAGCCATGACCAATCTCGACTTTCCCTGGGACGATATGCACCATCGCGCATATTTCCTCCCACAGCAGTACCATGACCAATACGCTGTGGAAACCAAAGACTTCATTCCTCATGCAGTCGATTGGTTCAAAAACCCTATCCCTGCACCTGATGCTTTCGAAGAAGGAAACATGGCCAATGTATCGCCTACCATCAAAATTAACATTTCAGTCAAACCAGGCATCGAAGAATACATCACCTTGGGTGCCCAATGCACCCCAGAAGAGATTGAAGCTTACACCAAGCTTTTCAAAGAATTCCACGATATATTTGCCTGGTTCTATTCTGAAATGCCCGGACTCGATCCTGCCATTGTCGAACATCATATCGACACATGGCCTGATGCCAACCCAGTCCGAAAAAAGATGAGACCCATTCATCCTTCCCGACGTGACGCTATCAAAGCCGAAATCGATAAGCTCAAGCAGGCTGGTTTCATTTACCCCATTGAATACACCACTTGGGTGTCTAACCCAGTTCCCGTTCTCAAGAAACAAGGCACCATTCGTGTCTGCACGGACTTTCGCGACTTGAACAAAGCTTGTCCCAAAGACAACTTCCCCACACCGTTCCTCGACCAAATCATTGACGAGTGTGCGGGGCATGAGGTCCTATCCTTTATGGATGGTTTCTCCGGATACAACCAAATTGCTATCCGTCCTGCTGATCAACTAAAAACCGCGTTCATTAGTCCATGGGGAACTTTTGCTTACCGGGTCATGCCCTTCGGCCTTAAAAACGCTGGCGCCACCTTCCAACGGGCCATGTCTTATTGCTTCCACGACTTAGCTCATATTATCCTTGCCTATTTAGACGACCTCACAGCGCGTTCTAAGCATCGGGCGCAACACCTACACGATCTGCGCACCATTTTTCTTCGATGTCGCAAGTATAATATCCGCCTTAACCCGTTGAAATGCGTTTTTTGCGTTCCCGCCGGCCGTCTCCTAGGCTTCATCGTGTCTAAGGATGGTATCACTCTTGAACCTTTGAAAGTTCAAGCCATTCTTGAACTCCCCATTCCGCGTACCCTCCGCCAGCTCCAAAGCCTCCAAGGCAAAGCTAATTTTCTTCGTCGGTTCGTCCCTAACTATGCCACCACCGCACACGGGTTCCTTCGACTCCTACGCTCTCACATCCCATTTGTTTGGGATACCTATGCTCACGAGTCTTTCGATGCCCTCAAGCAGGCTCTCACATCTACTCCCTTAATTCGCCCTCCCGACTTTAATCGGGACTTCATCCTATATATCTCCGCTTCCACCTATTCGGTCGCTGGAGTCCTTATCCAAGAGGATGACCATGGCATTGAGCATGTGATCTACTATGTCAGTAAGAACCTTGTGGGACCCCCTGTCTCATACTCCTATGACGAGAAATTAGCGCTGGCTATCGTGTTCTCAGTCCAAAAACTTCGTCATTATATACTTCTGCGCTCCACCAAGGTTGTGACAAATTCTAACCCTATGGCTTTCCTATTGAGTCGTCGTATCCTCACTGGGAAGTACGCCCGTTGGGTCGTTATTCTTCAAGAATTCGACCTTGAATTTGTCACCCCAAAAAGTAAGAAAGGCTTAGCCCTCGCTGAGCTCATTTCTGAACTACCTAACGGATCGCAAGACCCTCCCGTTAATGAAAATTTCCCTGATGAACACCTGTTTGCCATTACTTCCGATGACCCGTGGTACGGCGATATTCTTACTTATTTGCGAACCCAAAAATTCGCCCTCCACCTTGAACGTGAGGCTCGCCGACGTATCCGACACCAGGCCCCCCGATACCTTCTTATCGGTGATGACCTCTATCGTCGCGGGATTGATACTGTCCTTCGTCGTTGCCTCACACACGCTGAAGCTGAACAGGTCCTTAATGCCTGCCATAGCGGCACTTGCGGTGGCCACCTCTTCAGTCTTGCTACTGCCCAAAAAATTATGTGCGCCGGGTATTTTTGGCCTTCCCTCTTCAGTGATTGCATTGAGGCAGTCAAACACTGTCCCAATTGCCAACATTTCGCCCCTAAGGCGAGAGCTCCATCAGCTCCCCTCCATCCGGTCATCTCCACTGGTCCCTTCTGTAAATGGGCCATCGACTTTATGGAGTGTCGCCCGCCATCCTCTGCTAGCCACAAGTATATCATCGTGGCGGTTGACTATTTCACCAAATGGGCCGAGGCCATGCCAACGTTCAACAACACGGCAGCTACCGCGGCCCTCTTTTTCTTTAACCATGTTATAGCTCGCTTCAGGGTTCCCAAGCAACTGGTCTCTGATCATGGCAGACATTTTGAAGATGAGATATGGCGTGAGCTATCCTCACTGTTGGGTTTTGAGCACCAATATTCCTCCTCCTATTACCCCCAAGGTAATGGCCAAGTTGAAGCAGTCAACAAAACCCTCAAGACTATGCTTCAACGCACGGTGAATAAGCACAAAACCAACTGGCATCTCATGCTTTTTCCTACCTTATGGGCCTATCGAACCTCTGTTAAAACCGCCACCGGGTTCACTCCATTCCACCTAGTTTTCGGAGAGGAGGCAGTTTTACCGATCGAGTGTGAAATTCCTTCTCTACAGCTAGCCGTTGAACTTCTCCCTGACACCCAACCGCTATAACAACGACTTATCATGCTTGAGCGTGCCTCCGAAGACCGCCGTGTTGCCTTGCAAACCATGGAAGCGGCCAAAAAATGCACCAAAGCTCAGTATGACCGAAAATTCCAGCCTCACACTTTTCACGAAGGCGACCTTGTTCTAGTATATGACCAGGCCCATGATGTCCTAGGTCATGGCAAGTTTGACTCATTATGGCTAGGCCCTTACATCATTAGTAAGGATCTTGGAAAAGGGGCACACCTCTTAGAGGATTTCGAAGGCCATCCCCTTCCTAACCCTCGCAATGCACTCTATCTTAAGCAATATTACCCTTAGCATTTCCCCTCTGAAATGCATGTTTTATTTTCTTTTAGATAGCCAGCATCTGTTTTTTCATTCTCCCTACTTCACCAGGACCCATTTCGTCCACACGAAGTTACCTCACCTCCATGTAAAATCGAAATTCCTCACCTACGCCACTTGTACTGGGGGCACCATATTGCCCCCTTACTTGTCCATGTTCGTGTCGATTTTCGTCGTGAGTTCCCACCTTGTACTCATGCTTCCATGGTCCCCCATTGGGGCCTTTACTATGTGGCACCACCATCAAGTCACCCTTGTTTCGAGCATCCAAGTTGAGTCATCATTGCATCCATGGAGTCTATACCACGTCCCTTTGCACCTCACTATAGCCCTCCATCCTTCATTGCTTGGTCTCTCTCTTGTGTCGCACCTTATGACCTTCAGTCTCACTGTTCCCTATCCCTTATGATCTTGTGTCAGTGGCTGCCATGTCATCCATGCTCTTTATGCTCTAATAAGGGAAGTCATCCATCCGCCACTCCGGCCTTCCCATTTCCACTATCGTCATTAGTGTCAGTCTGTCCGTCGCTCTACTGTTTTCTCTCGTGCCTTAGTTGAGGACCTCTCATTTCCTCACCTATGGCGGACCTCCTTCTGTCGACATCAGCACATTCATTCCAGAAGCCAGGTCTAGACGGCGGTATACCTTGGTTCCAGCTTCCACTCTTGTTCGGTGCCTTGGATCAGGCAGGGGGATCTCTCACTTCCCTTTGACTTGAATGTTTCGCCAGCTCCTTTCAGCATGATCGAGATTCGTGTACTTGACGGTCCAGTGACCCAGAAGCAGCTCTTGATGATTCCCGGGTGTGTGTGAGATGTCTCAGCCCTCATGAGGGGGTGGCCCTGCAGGTAGCCCCCCACATGCCCGGATGACCTCCTCCTTGCAGCCTTTGATGCCACTCCAGATATTTGATGATGTTGGTCGTCGCCACTTACAGCGCCTCTTCCGATTTGCATGTATCAGTCAGATTTTGTGAGCCCTTCCCCATTCACAGGGGGCATTTGGGTTGTATTTGTATCTCATGTACTCAGATATTATTGTACCAGTCCTGGCTGTTATCCCAGGCATAGCATGTATGTGGGATTCCTTATTGTATTTTTATCTGGCTCCTGATTATGCCAGCTGTATCTTATAGTTCGGTCCCTTGTTTACTGGACACACTATTCTTTTGTACTTTGTCTCGGCGGGCATAGGTATGCCTCCCCCGCCGCCTTCAGCACAGGTACCCTCTCATAACAAGAGACTTGTTGCACCTGTGAGTCTCGTCTCCTCAGGGTCTAGTCCTTCAGCACACTATCTACCTCACATTTCTCTCTTTGACATCCCCTTTTGTTGTCTAGTGATTGTATTCTTACAACGTACTTCGGTCATACGATTTGCTCCTGACACTCGCACGCTGGGGGGCAATCTGTTACACCATTTTTTGGTCATATAACCTTTTATCATTAGATGGACCCAAGTACACCATGTAAGACCAGTTTTACCCTAAGTAAAACTGTTTTCACTATGTTAAAATAGGAAACCCCAAAAGGAAATATTAAACAAACCTATATTTGTTTGATTTTCCTCATGGAATAATTAATTAAACCATAATTTAATTATTATTTCCAGTCATGTTTAACCCAAAAACAAAGAAATTAATGAGATAAACCCTTAGTTATCTTGTTATTTTCTAGGAATAATTATTTAAATCTTATTTAGATAATATTCCTTGTTAAATATGACCAAATCACCCACCATTAATCAAATAAATCATTATTTATTTGATTATCTCCCAACCACTTCCTTAAAAAGATAAATAAATCATTTATTTATTTATTTTTCACCAATCAAGGGATTTGACCCAAGTCAAACACCCTTTCCCTCCAAAAAATATAATAAAATATTCCATAAAGGTGGATCTAGATTTGGTTAACATTATTTTAATCATGCACCAAGATCTAGAATGACCCAATATTTTGTTATAAATAGGAAGGTTTTCCCCATCATTCTTCACCTTTTGTTGCCTACTAGATCACTCTGGATCTATACACTTGGTCTCATTTCTATCATTTGCTCCCATTGAGCTCTACTTTCTGCATTGGGTTTTCTACATCTACAAGAGAGAGAAAGCTTAGATCTGAAGTGCTGAGGACTACAAAGAACCCATCCCATTGAGGAGATCTGGATACACCTTCTTGTTTTCCTCCCAGGTGCCCTGTAATATAAAAATTCATTCAAAAATCATGTTCTTGTCTCGCCTGTTGGATGCATGGAGCAAACTCTTTACTTTACTGCTTAATGTCTTTCCATTTATAGATCTGTTTGTTGCAGCATTTTAACTACTAATCACAGATCTGAAGATGTTTGGCAGCCTCTATCATTGTTAGGGCTATTAGTTATGCGTAGCTAAAGTGATTCTTTTTCGTACACTTCGACGAAGAATACATACTAACACTAAGAATTACTTAAACTAACCCAGTAGATAAAAAACATAAAGAAAATAGCAAACAGGATGTAATATTCCTAGTTAGCCCAAGCTAATAGGAATATTTCATTTTGTCTCAATTTTATGTATTGATGAATAAAATTGAGGGGAGGAAATGAAAAACTCCTAAAACTCAAAAATAAATCAGTGCCTAGTGTGAACAGAGACAAATCATGGCTTTCTCAATAAAGCCACTTGTGTGTGAATAGGGATTAAGCCATTTTGAAGACCCAACACAGTTCTAGAAGGAGGATCCCATGTGAAAGGGGTTAACTCAATTGAGGTGGTTTAGGGTTTGCCAAGAAGACTCCAAGTTATAAAAATGAGGTGGAGGCTCATGTAATGGTTGTTGATCATATTTGTAATTTCTAGTTTTCTTGAGCAACTCTTTTCTTTGTGCTGTTTCGCAAGAGAAAGAGAGGGTTTCCTATTTAGGAACTCTCCCTCCTTCCTTGAGAAGCTCTTGGAGGGCATTGTACTGCATTTCTCCACTATCCAGAATTTTTGCCAAGCTCCACCTCTAGTAGAAGTGCTAATCCTATTGAGGTTTTTGTAGCTTCCGTGAGTTGCAGCAAGTGGTGAACTAGATCTGCAAAATCTAGTTGTTTTGGAGGAGATTTCTCTCAGGGAGGGTGTCTTGTGACCACCCGGAAGAGGATCTCACTCTCATTTTACTTTCAGATCTGTATATTTCATCTATTTTCATATTCTACTCAAGCTACAGTGCTGCCCCTTTGGGTACTGCGTTATTTTCATGTGTTGTTGTTATTGTTAATTGATTTTTCCTTTGTAATAGATCTCAGATGATTGAGGCTTGCCTCTCATCTTGAAGATTGATCTTGTATATTGCTGATATCTATTTTTCATATCTGATATACTGTAATAAACATCATCTTTAGCAATTTCTGGAAGTTTCCTGCAGTTCTATGTATTAAAAGTCAGATCTATAACTTCTTCTGCAATATTTTGTTAAAACCCCAAAGGGGTCTTGTAAAAGAGGCTAAGTAGTTTCCAGATCTGGTATGGATCTGATGTTACAGCCATAGATCTGATATATATCTAAGCTTCATTTTTTAACTACTGAAGCACTCTTAGAGAAACGCTGCTCCTTCATTTCTGCAATTTATTAAATGCTGGAGATGTCATTTTAGTGGATTTCTACACTATTATTCCATGTGATTTGTTGTATGTTAATGGGAGAATATTTCATAATGCTTATCTATGTCATATGGCTTAATTATGAGCCTTATGGCTGGTCTCCAATGATTACTGGGAAAACTGTGCAATTCTGGTTGCTGGGTTTTCTTGTTGCAACAACTCTTCTCTTTAGCTGATTTTTAGCTAGTCAGCTTTGTGGGAGATCTGTTTAAGGGCCTTAAACTCATTTGTTTTTCCTGAAATTCAGCACAAAAGTCCCACACAGCCAAAGATAGGGGAACCTAGCCCTGATCTACGTTATTTTTGCACCAATCTGCTTATACAACGTTCTCCTTGAGCCTCTTGTAGAATTTCCTGAAGTAGAAATTTCCCGCTCCTTCCTTGTTTGGTTTTTGATCCACTTTTGAATCCACTCTTTAGATATGTAGATACAAGGATCCCAAGGGCTGAAAAATACATTAGGAGTGTGTTATTCCCACACTTTTTGTGTTTTACCAACTATCTTTAGACAGAGTCTAGAACGGGCCAGGAAGCCTCTGGTTTTCACCCTCTCTTTAGAGGTGATATAACCAGTAAATTCCCTACCAGTCTATCTCTGGTTTAGATCTATTGGTGTGATCCCATATTGTGTTAACCCATAGTGTAATATCTTAATATATTCCCTACTGTGCTTATTTTCCCCATTTTGTTCATTGCAGTGGTATCAGCGCATCATCTCTGGCCCAACCTGTGAGATCAAGCTATCAGAGAAGTGCTGAGGAAAAGCAGAAAGAAGAAAGAAGAAATTATGTAGAAGATGAGATTACTCTCATATATATTCAGATCCAAGGAGAGCCTCTCCAAGGAGGTTGAGCAGTTGAAAGAAAGAAGATGTAATGAAACTCCAATAAGGTTTCAAGAAAAAGGAAGCTGCAGTGAAACCTTTATGAGGTTTCAAGAGAAAGAAGAAGATTTGGGGATTCCTCCTTCAAGATAAGACCAAGATCTGAGGTCTCCTATTGAGGATGAGACATTTCAAATCATTGAAGATAAGGCTGGAGGTGATAGCACGGTCACAGTAAGGGCCCCTCTAGCATTCCATGAAGAAGAAGAAGGAGCAACTGCTCCAAGGAGGGAAACCTTTGAAATTTTGCAAAGAGTTCCAAATAATCTCACATATGGAGATTTTGGCACACTTCATGAGCAGCATGTGCGATACTTATCAAATGGTGAGATCCTGAAGATTGCAGAAAGCAAAATAGAGGGCAAGATTCACTTGGTAAGAAACAATTGTCCCTCTTTATTTCAGCATGATAATGCAAGAAGAAGGCAATATGATCTATGTAAGCAAAGCAAGGACATATCAGTCCCTACATCTTCCCATGATATATGCCTTTATGTCTCCTTACTTGAAGGAATACCACCAAGGAATTCCCATGATGAGCAAAAGAGAAAAGTGTTCCCTCAACCTTGTGCATCAATGTCATCTCTTCCTAAGGGAGAAATTATCACAGCACTGGAGACTTTGGGTAAGATGCATGCTTATGGGAATCACACTTCATTTTATGATTGCATGTATTTTATTACTTCATATTTTCAGGCCATAGCTTCTAAGAGGAGTGTGATACCTTACAAGTTTCATGGCCAACTATGGGCCAAGAATATTTTCAGATCTGGCCACTCCCTTGATGGGCTAAGGGAGATGATGCAGCATGATGGGTGCTTCTCTAAAGCACTAAACACACATTTCACCTTCAGACATGGTGGAATGATGAGGGCAGCAAGTAAGTGGCTTGTGAACCACTTACCACATTCAGATTTGATGCAGGAAAATGACAGCCTGCGTTGGATTTTGTTGGGTGAGTTTAGACACTCCCCAAAATTTCTGATTTTCTTGTCTCATGCCTTGTACTTCAATAAGACGCTGAATAAGAGGAAGGCATGGCTGCTTGGGTTGAAAATAAGGAGGTATGTACACCACATGATACATTCCATGTCCTTACATTTACTTTTGCCTACAATGTATGTACAAGTGCTTTTGTGTAGAATGCATTTCAAAATCTTGTATGTACTTGGGCTTGGGAGAAATTGTAAGCTCCTCATGGGTTGGCATAATGAGAGTTTTCCATATCATATTGATGCCCCATGCATGAGAGGAGGGATGACACATTGGGTGAATGTGTTCATGGTGGATGAAATCTCCCATATTTATTCATGCTTCAAGAAGAGGATAGAATACTGCATGGTTGCTTCATTGTGTACCTTGTTTATTTTTACAAAGGGCCATGTATTGAAGTTATGTCATGAAGGAAATTCCCTCACATGGGAGAATTTAGAGCATGAAATTTGTTGTTTAAATCATATTCAGCCAACACCCATTATCCTCTACTATTCTCAAGCTTTGGAGAAGCTTATTGCAGCAAGAAGGTGGTAGGATGGCCACCTATTATACTATGGTTTGGAGCAGTATGGGAAGAGCTTTGAAAGAGGGCCACATCAGCGTTGTCAAAGAGGCATGAGCCATGAATAGATGGATCAGCAACATGACTCTTTGGGAGGGTTGAATCAACCCACTCTTCCTTCTCTTGAGGAAGATAATGGAACCATGCACCTCTCCCTTAGTTGGAGAAAGATTATTGGTGAAGAACATGATCATGTTACACATGTTTTTATTTCTAATTTCATGCATTCTTACACCATGTTTTTGCAGGCCAAAGTTCCAAGGAGAAATGATAGATCATGTGAGCCTCTTGGCCAATATTGGGCTCCAAAATTTCTGAATTGAGCCACACCCTTAAGAGGGAAAAAGGGAGATTTTTGCAAAAATATGGGTGCCTCCCCAAAGCACCAAAAATGTATCACACTTTCAACCATGATGATGTGGCATGAGCAGCAAGAATGAAGGATGGCATGTGCCTCATTAGAGGACCACTCTCCATGTATTTTTTGTTTCATATTCTAAAGAGAGCATGGGGCAAACCATGTTTGTTTCATATGATGTACTGTTTCCTTATGGGATGAGAAGTTTATATCCCATGAGAACCTTGGAGGAGCAAGACATGGATGGATTGGTGAACAACTGGTTTATGGAGGTAACCTATGATGGTGTCATCAAGGGGGAGATTTTGTAGCACTCACCTTGCAGTTGCTTGAGGTCAAGCAACAATTTTGGAGGGGAGGACTATAATATTCCTAATTAGCCCAAGCTAATAGGAATATTTCATTTTGTCTCAATTTTATGTATTGATGAATAAAATGGAGGGGAGGACATGAAAAAATCTTCAAACTCAAAAATAAATGAGTGCCCAGTGTGAACAGAGACAAATCAGGGCTTTCTCAATAAAGCCACTTGTGTGTGAACAGGGATTAAGCCATTTTGAAGACCCAACGCAGTTCTAGAAGGAGGATCCCATGTGAAAGGGGTTAACTCAATTGAGGTGGTTTAGGGTTTGCCAAGAAGACTCCAAGTTATAAAAAGGAGGTGGAGGCTTATGTAATGGTTGTTGATCATATTTGTAATTTCAAGTTTGCTTGAGCAACTCTTTTCTCTGCGATGTTTAGCAAGAGAAAGAGAGGGTTTCCTGTTTAGGAACTCTCCCTCCTTCCTTGAGAAGCTCTTGGAGGGCATTGTACTGCATTTCTCCACTATCCAGAATTTTGGCCAAGTTCCACCTCTAGTAGCAGTGCTGATCCTATTGAGGGTTTTGCAGCTGCTGTGAGTTGCAGCAAGTGGTGAACTAGATCTGCAAAATCTAGTTGTTTTGGAGGAGATTTCTCTCAGGGAGAGTGTCTTGTGACCACCCGGAAGAGGATATCACTCTCATTTTACTTTCAGATCTGTATATTTCATCTATTGTCATATTCTGCTCAAGCTGCAGCGTTTCCCCTTTCGGTACTGCATTATTTTCATGTGTTGCTATTATTGTTATTTGATTTTTCCTTTGTAATAGATCTCAGATGATTGAGGCTTGCCTCTCATCCTGAAGATTCATCTTTTAGATTGCTGATATGTATTTTTCAGATCTGATATACTGTAATAAACATCATCTTCAACAATTTCTGGAAGTTTCCTACAGTTCTATGTATTAAAAGTCAGTTCTATAACTTCTTCTGCAATATTTTGTTAAAACCCCAAAGGGGTCTTGTAAAAGAGGCTGAGTAGTTTCCAGATCTGGTATGGATCTGATGTTACAGCCATAGATCTACTATAGATCTAAGCTTCATTGTTTAACTTCTGAAGCACTTTTAGAGAAACGCTGCTCCTTCTTTTCTGCAATTTATTAAATGCTGGAGATGTCATTTTAGTGGATTTCTGCACTATTATTCCATGTGATTTGTTGTATGTTAATGGGAGAATATTTCATAATGCTGCTCTATGTCCTATGGCTGAATTCTAAGCCTTATGGCTGGTCTCCAATGATTACTGGGAAAACTGTGCAATTCTGGCTGCTGGGTTTTCTTGTTGAAGCAGCTCTTCTCTTTAGCTGATTTTTAGCTAGTCAGCTTGGTGGGAGATCTATTTAAGGGCCTTAAACTCATTTTTTTTTCCTGAAATTCAGTACAAAAATCCCAAAAATCCCAAGCTAGGGGAACCAAGCCCTGATCTACGTTATTTTTGCACTAATCTTCTTATACAACGTTCTCACTGAGCCTCTTGTAGAATTTCTTGAAGTAGAAATTTCCCGCTCCTTCCTTATTTGGTTTTTGATCCACTTTTGGATCCACTCTTTAGATATGTAGATATAAGGATCCCAAGGGCTGAAAAATCCATTAGGAGTGTGTTATTCCCACAATTTTTGTGTTTTACCAACTATCTTCAGACAGAGTCTGGAACGGGCCAGGAAGCCTCTGGTTTTCACCCTCTCGTTAGAGGTGATATAACCAGTAAATGCCCTACCAGTCTATCTCTAGTTTAGATCTGTTGGTGTGATCCCATATTGTGTGAAACCATAGTGTAATATCTTAAGATATTCCCTATTGTGCTTATTTTCCCCATTTTGCTTCATTACACAGGAAGACTGAGGTGCCTCAAACAACATTTCTCAGCCTATACTTTTTTGTTCTACTGTGACATAGAATGATGAACACAATGATAAAAAGAAAACATGGAAAAATTAGAAACACATCACCATTGACCAAGCTCAAGGATCCTGCAAGAAAGCTTTCATCATCATCAATCAAAGAAAATCATCCACAAGCTCCACAACACCAAATTGCTCTTCAACCTAAAAAAACCACGTATTGCTCTCAAAAATCAAATGCCAATCTTTTTAAATGAAGCCCTCATGCTCTATTTATTCAGCAAAGGAGGGAAAAAACCCTAGATAGGGTTGGAAAATGTCAAAATCACTCATAAATGTCATCAAGGCACAAGAGACCATGCAAGGCCCAAGGCACAAAATATCCCAAGAAATAAATGCCAAAATAACTTCTTGCACCTAATTTCAAAGTGATTTGCTTCAAAAAACACTAAAATATGATTTTTCAATAAATGAGTGTGTTTTGTTGACTTTTGGCCAAAAACACACTACACAATCCATAAGCGTAGTGCCACCTTTAGCAGAAAATAGGCCCTATTGCAGCCAAGTTTTGGATCCCTTCCCCATGTCGGAGTTTTCTTTGTGATGGCCCGTTGGAAAGCCTAAGGAGTCTACTTTCCAAAAATACTCTTTTTTTCCTTATACAGCTCCTGTAACCTATTCAAAATTTCAAAATTCTAACACTTCTATGATCGCAGTGCAAGGCCTGAAATGGAGGCAGAAAGGTGAAAAATGAGTGGTTTTTTTACCTTTTGGGGGGTCAAAAATACTCCAGTTGATCTAAAATTTGGTGAGAATAATGTAATAGTGATGAGAAATCCAAAAATTTATATTTTTCCCTCTGAGGGTTCTCAAGGGAAAAGCATAGCGCCAGTGGCGCTGTGCTAATAGGCCTCCAAAATCTCAAAAAACAAAAAATTGTCCAAATTTCCTCAAATTTGGTGGATTCCTCCCTCATGGGGTTTGGGAGATATTTTGAGAATATTTTGCCAAGACTGCAAGGTTAGCTTGGTCTTTTTCTACTTTTAGTGCTTCCTCCTTGAGTTTGGCACTAGTGAGCTTGTTTTTCAAGGCATAGTGTTTTTCCATTTTCTTTCATAAGCCAAGGTCTCTTTTCATCTTCTTCATGTACTTGTGCTAATTATTTCAGTAATCAATGATGTATTGTGCCATGTCAACACTCATTTGTATGTCTTTAATCTCTGCCTTTTGGTTTTAAAGTAATATGTTATTGGCCGTCTCCTTGTCTTCATTTTCACTATCTAAGTCAATGATGCCAAGTCCTGGTTTAGGCTCCTTCTTGCTTTTCCTACCTCTTTTCACCTTTTTTTTTCCCTTGTCAAGTGGTTGAGATGAGGTGGATGGCATGGTCCCTTGCCTCCTAGAGGCAAAAAACACAGGCCTTGACCCCCTTTGATATATGAATGGAAAAGGTGTGATGGTGGTGTTGGTGGTGTCCTTATCATGGTTGTGACTTTTAATTTGACTATAAGCCCCTTCATCATTTTCTGTACTGCCCTCACCCTCATTTCTTTCATCATCAGCATGCTCACTGCCACTTTCTTCATTGTCTCCCTCTGTATATTCTTCACTCTGATTTTTTTCATCACCAAGACTTTTATCCTCTTCATCCTCTGTACTATCATTATTTTCATTATCACTAAGAGGCTGATTGTTGTCATGACTATCATGACAGTTGTCATGACTGTCATGACTATTTTCCTCTTTGCTATCCTTTTCACTACTGAGTTTTTCTTCATCTTGGTCACTGCTGCCTTTAATTTCTGCACTGTCCTTACTATCTTCTTTATCATTGTCATCCTCCTCCATATCTTCTGCATTGTCATCCTCTTCCTCTCTGTCATTGTTTTGCTCATTTTCATGCTCACTGTTTTCACCTTCATCAATGCTGGCCCCTTTATCACTTTTCTCTTCATCACTGCCCTGTCCACTGCCTCCTCCTTGATTATTTTCTGTCTCTATATCTTCATCATCTCCCTCCTCTTCATCATTTTCATTTTCTTCTTCCTCATCATTTGTTTCTTCCTCATTTGTCTCTTCTTCCCCATCATCTTTTTATTCCTCTTCATCATCATTCCCTTCTTGGTTTTATGCTTTAGGAGGAGGTGAGGGAGGGAGGTTCTCCTAGGGAGAGGATTCATGTGTGGATGAGGAATCATGGTCAGTGGGGGGTGATGGAGGAGTGGAAGGAGGTGGATGAGATGATGAGGGTAAATTTGGCTAATGAGGAGGTTGTGTATTTGTGAAAACTTCATGGGTGATGAACACCTCCCAAGGTATGCCCTTATGTTCCAACTGATGTAGCACCACCATTTTGATCAAGGAATGGTGAAACAAACTTTGCATTTGTTGGGAAGGATTCCTTCTCTGGACAACATAAGAAATTTTTTCCATACTCCTATAGAGGTAATAGGGAAAATCTAGCCTCTCGACACCTGTGAAATGCATGATAAACCTAAAATGGTAGGAGTAGAGCCTGGAGTATCTCCCCTCATAGGTAAATTACCTCGTGATGGTCTTCATTAAGGGTGAAAACCTCAATTTCAGATGTGAGAAAGGAAAAATGGACTTACAGCCTTCTCTATACCTAGTTTTGACAAATGGCTCATAATATCTCTTTTTCAGTTTTTCCTTCTTAAACCACTTCTCACCAACATTAGGAATACCTGTGGAATAGGAGATGGTGTCTGTTGATATCTCAAAATCTACCCCTACAAGGGTTGACTGCTTATTGTGAATATTAGGGATGAGCAACCTTGTAAGATCTGGGTGATTTTTAACATGTTTGACCCTCTTATAGAAATAGAAAAACCCTACATTTTGGAAACATGAGAGGATCATGGGAGATGATGTGATGTCCACTGTGCTCAGTGGTTCAACCCTGTTCAATTTTCCTCCTTTGTGGTTTGGTCTCATAGGCCCTTGGCCTCATTCACTGCTGCTACTATCTTTTATCCCTGACATGGTGCTAGGAGTTGTTTTTTGACAAACTAGGGTTTGGAGGAGCAGAATGAAAATGGTGGTGAAGGAAATTCTTGTGAATGAGTGATGTGGAGGCTAGGTTTTAGGACTGATTTCTTTGGAGCCAAAGGGGGGCTTCTCTTGAGAATAAATTTTAACCACACTAGCTTATTCTCCCTCAAATGAAACTTAACTTGTTCAAGGAGGCCAAAAACAAAGGTGTAATACACATTTAAGACCTAGGGTTTGCACACCTAGGGTTTAATCAATCATAGCCACCAAAAAGACTTAAAATTATTTGAGAGGAGGAGAAATAGGGGTGTACCTACCAGTTTAGCTCCTTTTCTTGCCTTGGAGACAAATTTGGAGGGTGACTTTCAGCCTTAGGGAAAATTCTTTGTTTGTTAGAGGGTCTCTGCATTAGCACAGTGCCCTGCCTGAATAGTCGAGTCGACCTATGGGTGCAGCACCGACAGTCATGCCCGTGGATTAGCATAGCACCGGTCATTTAGAACTAGTTTCCGGGTCTTCTGTGTGAGCGCATTGTCACCGTTCAGGTCTGCCAGGCCTCTGGGCACAGCATCATGTGTGTCATGTTCAGAACGGAGTGTCGGGTTCCTGGGCGTGTCTGGCCCGTATTCGTGCAGTGCCATGGATTCACGCAGTGCCACCCCAGATTAGCACAACGTAGTGTTAATTTAAATGTGTAAATTCCCGATTAGTGTTGCGCCAGGCCTTGTAAGCGCAACGCCACCTATTCGTGCAGCGCCAGGAAAAATCTGCTTAGAAACGGTCAAGAAAATCTGTTTTTTCTCCTGAATGATTTTTATCTTTGCCAAGTGACAAGGGAGTTTGAAATGATAACTAGAGTGCCTTTATACCTTTTGAGAAAACAAATCAAATTTATAAACCCAATTTTCTAAGTTTGTTTCCTGTTTTTTGTGTCACTTTATAATTTTCACTGATATCCCTTTTACCTTTTCACTGATTTTGACAGTGACATGTTCATTTTGAAAAAGATTGTAAATCATAGCATGTCATGTCTTCCCTTGGCCACTTCTATTTTATGCAGGTGCCGTAACACATTTTTTTGGTATCCTTTGTCATCTTTTGATTTTGACAATCTCAGTCACTCAACAACAAGCTCATGCTCAACTTGATTTTCCATTTTCACACTTTACCTCATGCTTTCACCCCTTTGACCATTTTGAGTATATTTGACTATACCTGGAGGCTTAGTCTCCCTCACACTGATACTCTTTTGTATGTCTTCTCCCTTTGGTGCAGTGAAGCACTGTTGCCTAGGAAAACTCTAGAAACCACCTTGAATAGCCTTTGAATGCCCTCTGCTATCATGATGGATGAATATTATATTCATTTTGCCTACTTTGCCTATTTTTATAGGTCAATTTGGGAACCATTCCCAATGACTTGGTTAATTAGAAATAATCTCCAGGAAAAATTATTAAGGGTCTATCATTCCCCATCATTTCAAGTTATTACATGTCCTAAGGCAAGAACAAGACAAATCAAGCAAGACTTTCATCAAGCAAAGGTTTCCTGGTTTGAAGCTTATTATATAGCATATGAGAGCTCACCAACGCTGCCTCTAAAGGGACTAAGTGTGTTGTATATGTAGGTAGCCCCATTCAAGGCTACTCTGCAAAGCACTTCCTGACACTTAAGGGTGCGTTGGTCACATTGGGAGTGAAATTCTCATTGTTCTGGAATCTCCACTTGGCCAGTGCCTTCTACATGAGTTCACATGTGTCAAGCTTCGAATCCAAGTGTCCATTTGACATCTACAAGATTGGGAACATGTATTACCTATTATTGGAAAGTCATTAATTGTAAAACTACCTTCAGTTCATCTATAAATTGAGCACAGATTTGAGTGCTTGAGAAGGAAGAATTTGAGTAGAGAAATGCTGGAGAATTTTCATTTGAGATTTAGATTTGTGTAACTATTGTTGGAGATATTTATACTGTGATGGGGCTTAGAATGATTGCTGGAAGGGTCACTTCAGATCAGTAATTTGGTTGTAACCTCTCGTTTTATCATCAATAAAGAATACAACTTATTTTTCCCTATATGCATATGTATTGGCTTTGATTTTCCATGTTGTAAGATCTTAGTTGATGTATATGGTTTATTATTTACTGATTTAGCTAACTAACTTGAATAGACATCTATATTATTGCATATTTTGATGTTTCAGTGTTTTTTCTTACAGGAAGCATTTCGCACAAACTACTTGAATTTTATGCTGCAACGGAAGCAACAGAAGGAGCCATTTGGAAGCAACTAAACAAGTAAGCCTCCCATCCTCTCTATATGTTTATTATGAGTTAGGAAATATAGTTGTATAGTCTTTCACCTATTGTTCTAGACTAGCAACTATCTATGGAAGTGTGTTTTATCCGTAATACACAATTACTCCCAACAAATTAGCGACTCCGCTGGGGAGAATTTCTCTTAGATTTAGGTGTTTAAGCCTCTGATTTGTTATGTTTATTCACCCAGTAGTTGTTACTCATAAATATTAAACCTTTTCAAAGCTTATTTTGCAAATAAAGTGAGTTCAATAGTAGTATTTTTCTTTATACACTGTGCTCAATGCACCCTTAGACAGGACACAGTGCTTTGCATAGCACTGTCTCCCTTTCAGGCCTGCATTGCAGTGCACTTTCTCCCCTTGGAGACTGTGTTGACTGCTGAAAGTACCCAAATTCCATTTAATTTTCCTTTGCAATTTGCTTCAGTTTTTTTTGCTGTTGTGTTTTGAAAAGTTTGATCCTCAATTGACCAGTGACTCATATATATTTCTTCCTCATTTGAATGGAATTTTTTCAATGTTTGTTTGAAAAAGTTTTTCTTTATCATTGGAAAGTTTATTTCAAAGTATTTTTTATGGTCGCATTAAGAATCATTTTCTTTTGAAATAGGAAATTGTCATAAATTCTTCATTTCCTTGATAGGAGAAATTGTTGTTGAAATCCTCGTTTTTCCTTCAAAAAGAGATATTATTGTTTGTATTCTTCATTTCTCAAAAGTAAAAGTCATTTGTTTGTTGTTTGATGCACTTAGTTTCTTTTCTTCTTTCATAACATTAAGGAAACTAAAAATAAAAACTTGCATTTTCATGTAGGATTTTGTGTGTTTTTCAAAAAGGAACATTAGGAAATCTGCATTTAGTTTGTGCTCAATGATTTATTTTGCTCATTGATTTGTTTGCTCACAAATTATTTGCTCTCTTCCCTTAGTAGCTAAGTCTTTCTTTGAAAAAACTAAAAGTGAAAAGATTTCTTATCATTCTTAGTTTGCACTTTAGGAATTTCCAATACATCATCACGGTAAACCTTTGAAAGGAAAATTGTTAACCAATATCAACATAAAATTAATCTCAATTTACCTAACAAAGCATTGGAACCATAACAATAAAATTTAGAAGGTCTAGGTTAGAAACGTGTTCCGGCATCGTAAAACATAGCAGCTGTCATTAACTTGTTTGTGATACATTCCGAGTGTGATACCTCACTCCACGTACGTAAGTATATCGTAGCTCGTCCACATACTTTTGGGTATATCGGGCGGTGTTATAGTACGATAAGTATAAAGGGGTGCTATCACTGTGTGGTTTTGCATCAGACAATGCTGATACAGACTTGGGCCTCCATGTACCTTCAAGTATATTTGGGAGGACAACTTTTAGGTGCTATCCATCCATAGCGAACGGAGTCGGCCGCCTTGTAAATTGTGACACACCGAACACAACATTCAGGGAGATTTCCTGCCCATACTTCTTCGTTTTCCAGGAGGTATTCTGCAGTCACAATTTCTTGGTAAACCATTTTTCCTAGCATTACCCTCTTTTTGTTTTTTTTTTTTTTGGTTAAAATAAATCAATAATTGTGGAAGAACAAAATCCTTTTCCCCGTCGTTCGCGTAGATTAGCTTTAAAACCACCTTTACCACCGGAAGATACTTCTAGTAGGCGAAGGCGATCATGATCTATCGAATCAAGTACAATCCATACCTCTCGTGAACCATTAACATTTCAACTAGAGTTAGCTGAAGTTGTTTCTACACATCCCAGTTCATCTACTGTTGTCGAAATGGAGTCTTCACAGCTACCTGTGGTCATGATCCATCAAATCAGTTAGACCATACCTCCTAGACCCGACATTGTTCAACCCGAAATTGATCCAGATCCTGTCTCATCTTTGACAAAAAATCCGAATCTAGAATTTGAACAATCGAAAGTTGTTCCTACCTTGGTCATCCCACAAATTTCTGTAGCCATTCAAACTCCCATATCGCACAGTAAACCACCTAAAATATACTTTGGTCCTGATGGTGAAATACTTCCACCTGGTTTAATTACGATTGAAGAAATCCTAGAAGATGATACACCTTTAACTCCAACCCATTTTGGGTGGGACCTTTACCTATACAAGTATTTTCCTCAATTGTTTCCATATGATTTTTTTATCCTATTCCCATTCAATCTCCCGTCGATTTTAAAGAGTATACATCTAGTCAAACAACCATGCTTGAACCAATATCTTCGGTTGGGACAACTATTCCAATTACGTCAGCTCCAGCCCTCGCTACCCCGTCGATGTTCACAACTTCACCAAAGTCATATTTTCATGGTGGCCCTATGGTCCCATCAGGTTACAAATCATTATTTGGCACTTTCTCTGGTGCATCATCTAGACCATGGTCTTTACCAATGTCATCATTTGGTATTTTAACTAGTAATCCTATCATTATTACTGAACGGCTTGAATCATTGTACACATCATCCGGGCAATATCAAGCTGGTCCTTCTAGGTCAATTCCTTTAAGTACCATATCAAATGGACTCCCAGAATTTGGAGAATATTATTTTCCGTCTTATTCACCTCCTTATTCTAGGGGGAAACCTTTGGTCCACCACCATGAAAATACTCAGTCTCTTTTTGGTCAACCTAATGCTAGAATGAATGTTTGTCAATGACAGCCCACTCTTCCTATCCAACCACAAACGGTTGTACATTCGTATCAACCAGTTCAACCTGTTACACCCACTTCATTACCACTTTTTAGTACATCTTTACCCCTGTTACAGAATCAAAATATTGTACATCAACCTTATCAAGCGGGTCCTTCAACTCAATATCATCCAATGTTGGGTCCACAGACTCCAAATCCTTTGGTTAATTTACAACAACCTGTATCAGGAATCATTTATTCACAAGTTGTTCTACCATTTTATGGGATGTCACAACCGCAACCTGGTTATACATATCAACCGAATCCAAGTTATCCTAATTTGGGTTATAACATTGGTGGGCAGACCCCTTGGAAACCTCAGGTGCAAATGACTCAAACTTCATTTCGAAAAGTATCATATCCAGGTTTTGGTCAACATAATCCTCAAGTGTTTGCCATGCAAAACAACCCCTATCTAGGTTACCAGCAGCAGATTCCTTATGCTGGTGCTCAAAGGCCTGTTGTTCAAGCAATTCCATCTTACCCTAGCTATGCTCAACCTAACCTTAATAGACAGTTGCCTTTTGTTGCAACTTTAGAATTACCAGATTTAAATCGGTTAACCAATGATCCTATCAACTATGCTCCTTGGTGGCCGGTGATACCTCATAAATTACCCTCAGATATTCCTAAGTTCAACGGAAACCTTGGTGAAGATCCATTGACTCATGTAATGACTTATCATTTATGGTGTTCATCAAACTCCGTAAACGATGATTCTGTTCGACTACGTCTTTTCCAGCGAACGCTCATAGGTCTGCCTTGTTGGGGTTCCTATGTTTTGGCAGATTTGGCAATACCAAAATATAAGACAACATCAAACCACTTTGGGGCCCTAGGATCTAGCCCTCCTGGACCCGGAGAGGGATCTCTCCAAATAGCGCTAAGAATGATACATCTTTGAAGCTCAAAACGAGATATTAGGCTAGTTATGTGGCACAAAGGGGGGTTTAAAGTGATTTGGTTGAAGGGTTGTTGGGTTGGTTAGGAGATCATAGACTGAGGAGTAATGGGAGGAAAGGAACAAGGCAGCGAGACACTTCAGCAAAGAGGATAGGTCAAAACTGTGCCATCCATTGGGCTATGGAGTCATGAAAGGAAATTATTTGCATCCACTAGCCAAGGCTTCCAAAGGGCAAGTCATCTAATTCTAAAGGATCTTTTAGATTAGATGGTGGGATGGAACATTAAGGAGAGAAGGTGAAAGAAGGAAAGACAACCATATTTCTGTCTATAGATCAGGTCAGAGGTCATTTAACTCCAGACCTGCTTGGACATACTCAAAGGCAGCTCTCAAAGAGACAAAGGGGCTGCTTATAGATTGGACCAGAGGTCATTTAACTTCCAGGTCTGCTTTAGCAACTCCAAGGGAAAAACAGAGGTAAGTTTAACAGAAGGGATCTTAGAGAGGCCAACTGGTCGCGCAAGGATCCTAGTGGATAGGGCTAACACTTATCCCTAGTGTTCCCAAACCTTCCATCTTAAACCCCTCAAGAACATCTAAGAACAACTTCAACTAATTCATACATCAGCCAGCAGGCAATAACATCCACTGCGCTGGTTAAACCAACTGAAATCAACTCTTAGATAGCACATAGAGCAGAAAACATAAAGGTAGGGAGAGCAGGAAACATAGGGCACCTAACAAAGGTGAATCCTATGTTATACTTCTGTTGCTACCAGAAGAACGTGAAACAACATGTGAATGAAATAAACAGAGTTAAGAAGAACATCACCAATAGCAATAGACCAGGATCCTGTGAAATGTGCTTTGATTAATTGATGCAAAACCAGTCATGTACAATAAGCTCAATGGTTGTTACAGTCCAGACTTCTCCTCCCAGCCTATTACATACAACTACTCTGCTATTCCCTCCCAAGGCTGTTCTAACAGTCACGAATGAATCCCTCTAACAGCAAGATGCCCCACAACTGAACAACAACATTTACAATTCGTTTCTGGGAATTCTTATAGGAGAAGAGAGAAAACAGAGGTAGATGAACATTGAATTGATCTCATTAAGACAGAACGGCGGAAGTGTTTGCGCCCATACTGCTTTAATGGCTGTCTACAACGCTGTAGGTACTCTAAGACTGGTCCGGAGGTCTCTGTCAGGTCGATTTTGACCTCTGGTGTTTCTTTGGGATCCTTCGACTGTCTGGAGCTCTGTGCTGCCATTCTGAAATAAATGACATGGATGGAAGTCTGCGACTTCTCCATACCTCCATTACTGCTGCTCAGACAGTCTTTAATGAAGCTCCTGTCTGTGTATTTAATTTCCCTGGGCTCGAGAGGCATGGAGAACATTGTAGGAACGGTGTACGTTTGGAGAGGACGTACTCTGCTGATATTTAACACAGATAAGACTTTACAGTGTGTTCTTGGTCTTCAAACTGTGCCTTGATCCTTTGACTTGTGGGATTGAATTGTTAATCTTCAATTACAGGCGTAAATCTTCTTTAAATTCCGCCTCTGCTGCTTCGCCGGCCGGCTGAAATGGCCTCTCTGTGACCTCTGCATAATGAAATAAACTCATCACAGAGCACGGGTAGTGGTGGTGGAGAAAATGCTGCGGAGGCGGCGGAATGGTGGCAGAATAGTGGAGGAAACGGTGGAAACATTGAAAAAGGTGGAGGAGAGAATCATAGTGTAGATGGCCAAAGGCTTTCACTTGAGCGAATTACAAAGAAAAAGGGCGCAAAACAATGGAGCGGAGCATTGGATTTGGGGCTGACTGTGGCGGGGGGCGATTAGATCTTGATCATTAGATTTGCACGGGAAACGGACGGTGGAGATCTAATCGCAACAATCGCAATCGGAGGTCGGAGCGGGGAGCAATCGCAATGCACAACACAAATATTCCGATTGCGATTGGGGTCGAAGACGCGATTGAGCGATGACCGTCGATCTGGGGGAAGAATGGACGGCGGAGATGTAATCGGAGCATCACAATCGGAGACAGGGAGATGGGACTTGCGAATGCGATCGGAGGGGTGGGTGCGATTAAGCGCTGGCCGTCAGATCGGCGGGGAAATGGATGGACAAGATTAAATCGGGCGGAAGACAGAAAGACTTGCGATCGGAGGAAAAGGGAAGTGCGATGGCCGTCGGATCAGCGGGAGGACGAACGGTCAAGATTAAATCGGGAGACAGCGGGGAAGGCTTGCGATTGATCGGAGGGCGCATTTGAAACATTGCGATTGCAATGGAGCGATTGGCGCAGGGCCGTTGGATCGGCGGGAAAACGGACGGACAGGATTGAATCGGGAGACAGAGGGAAGGAGTTGCGACTGCGATCGGGCGGGGTGCTGCGATTAGCGCTCCGCCGTCAGATCTTGTGATAGATCAACGGTGCAAAACGAAGCGGAGGCCTTAACATGATAACACAATCGCATTGGGGATTTTCAATGTTACACAGGATTTGTGCACCCGCCCGACTTCCGATTGCGATTAGCGCTTGGGACTTAAGCGCTGGTCCCAGCGCCAGGCCATGTGGGGAAGTGGTTTGAAAGGGGCTTGGGGTAAAGGGGCTAGGCCTTTAATAAGGTCGGAAGATGGGTTTTTTGCCCATTTTAATGGGTTTTAAAGGGTTTAAAGGGAAACGATAAGGGGAAAAATGGGAAATAAAGAGTAAGGGAAGGACTTAAGGGGATTTTGGGGGGGATTTAGAGGGTAAAAAGGGGAATAGAAGGAGAGAGAAAGGGGATAGAAAACAAAGGCTTTGGGGAATGAAATAAGAGGGAAAAAGGGGGCCTTTGGGCATTTCCTCACAAACAGAGAGGCTTTAAAATGGGAATCAGCAGAGGGGAATTTATCAAAGGATAAAAGGCACATGGAGGCTTCAAGGAGACTGTGTTTCCAGAGGAAATGCATTCCTTGAAGACTCAACAATGATTTTAGCCCCCTATTTGCTTGTCAAAAATTTCATAGGGGGGCTAACATGCCTGCCAAATGGTATATTGAATTACCTAAAGCTTATTTTGATAACTTCACTACCTTAGCTATTGTATTTTTGACCCATTTCCAGTTACCTATCAGATACGAAACTAGAACAGAACTCTTGACCAACTTCAAATAGACCAATGCTACTCACATTTTTAATCATATTCATGAGTGGCGTCGTCGTCGACGAATGGTTAAGACATTTTTTCCCGATCAGCTACTTGCTGAATGGTTCATTAAGTCCCTGTTACAATCTATAATTGAGGATGTGGCTAAGGGTGGCATCGTCACAGAAAACAAGTTATCGCTTGTGCCCAATATTTAGATTTTATTTACACTCAATCTGGCATGCTTTATGAAAAAATTCCTAATGCGCTGAGATCTAATTTCAATGTTCCTCCTTAATTAAAGGACTCTCATGCCGGAGACGGCTTGATAGGCACTGCAAGCACACAATGCACTACTGCATCTGATCCTGCTCCTACTTCCAAAATTAATGTTCTGTCATTTGACAAAGGAAAAAGTGACAAGCAACCAGGAAGTAAGAAAAAGGGGAAATCAAAGAAAAACAAAACTTCTAACCCGCAGGAAAGATCATCTAATCAACATTATGGACCTCGGAAACCTCGTTATCCATGCATAATATATAATGAGGAACACATTGTTAGGGATTTTCCTCACCGCATTGAAGTCTCAAAAATTGTTAATACTTCTAATGCGTCAGATGTGTTGACAGACCCATTTCCAAATCCGGACACTAATTTGGTTGCTACGGACACAGCTCCTAGATCCCAAGTGCTAATGTTATCCATTGCAAAACCTTCAACAGATATTTTGGTGTCAACGCGTAATAAAGACTATGGTAGTCAGGTCACTGATCAACCTACTACCTCGACTATGAATCCATCTATGGAATTAGTACCGCCTACTGTTATTCCTGAATTGGAAATTAAGCCACCAAAGGGAGTAATTCATAAATTTCCATATAATCCTTGAGCAAGAGCTTCACAAAATTATAATATAGTTGAAGATTTGGCTCAATCCCCTTCAGCTATGTCTGCTCTTGAGGTATTACCAAACTTTCCCTCGCAAAAACAGGCTTTATTGTCGGCCATTGGTGGAATTGATCCAAATGATTCTAATCTTGTCGTATTTAATCATACGGGAAATGTACTGCAACTACCAGAAGAATTTGCATTCTCCATACAAGTTAATGTTCTCAATCACCTTGTTCATCGCACTATTATTGATGAGGGAGCATCTACGTGCATTATGTCTCTAAATTTTTGGAAGTCACTTGGCTCGCCATGCTTATCTCAATCATCAACAATGTTGAAGGCCTTTGATGGACGTACATATAAACCTTGTGGTATTATTAATAACCTGCATGTTGAACTAAGGGGGTAAAACAATGAATATTGATGTTGAAGTTGTTAACGGACCACTTGACTACAATACTTTACTTGGAAGGCCATGGGTATCTGCAATGACTTCAATTGTTTCTACATACTTTAGAATGATTTCCTTTCCACATAAAGTCACTATTACAGTCATTAATCAACTATCCTTCTTTTCCTCTGCTTCATAGGTAACTGGAAGCATTCCATTTGTTCACATACCCCAACTCGAAATTCAGAACATTGGTGTAGGACTCTTAAAGTATTCCACTCTCATGAGATCCTTTGCATTACCACTGCCTACGATGTCGGAAGAAATTGCAAGCATAGATACCTACTACATGATCTCTTCCACTCTATTTGGCTTAAGAGAGAGTACGGGTGATTCTGAAATTTCTACGTTGGATGAATTTTTACCGCCTAGCACTATTGAGCTGGCATAGCAATAAATCTATTTGGCTTGGGTGGAAAACCCGAAATCAGCATCACCGAGTGTTTGGGTTGATCGTTCCTTGGATTTTGGCACTCCATCTGATCCATTTTCCTCAAAATTTTTGATAGATGAAAATATTTTGGAAGCCATGATGTCAGATGGAGAACCATGGCAAGATTATCATCATCGTTCCCATCTTCCTGATTATGAAGAAAACTATCTAAGTGAAATATATAACCCATCCATTAAAAATTCCTTTTCAAATTATTTACCAATTAATGCAATCGATTCCGAGCGTAAATTGTCAAATATTGAAAAGATGATTTCTATCGATATTTTGACCAAACCTGGCATTGTAGAATATATTCATGTTGGTGTATCTTGTTCTCCATCAGAACTTGAATCATATCGCTCTTTATTTCATGAATTTTGTGATGTATTTTCTTGGTCTTACGAGGAAATGCCAGGCATAGATACTAGTATATTTGAACACACTATTAATATGTATCCTGATGTCAAACAGGTGCATCAACGACTTCGTCATGTTCATCCAAAGAAAGCTAATGCCATCAAAACATAAATTGAAAAACTTTTGCGTGCTAGTTTCATTTACCCTATTTCGCTAACTGAGTGGGTTTCCAATATCATTCCTGTTATGAAAAAACAAGGAACCATTAGAGTGTGTGTTTATTATCAAGATGTTAATGATGCTTGTCCAAAAGACAACTATCCCACACCCTTTCTTGACCAGATTATTGATGATTGTGCTGGATGTGAAATCTTTTCGTTTATGGATATATTTTCCAACTACAATCAAATCAATATCCACCTAGATGATCAACATAAGACAACATTTATTTGTCGCTGGGGCACATTCGCTTATAGGAAACTTCCGTTTGGCTTAAACAACGTTGGGGCAACTTTTCAGAGAGCAATGGATTATTCTTTCAATGAAATCAAGCATATTGTTAAACCATATCTAGATGATTTACTAGCGCATTCACGAACTCGGGCTGATCACCTGATGCATTTAAGAGCCATTTTCTTACGTTTCTGACACTACAAAATATGCCTCAATCCACATAAATGTGTGTTTTGTGTTGGTTCTGGTCGATTTCTTGGATTCGTAGTATCAAAAGAAGGAATTCGAATAGACCCATTAAAGGATCAGGTAATTCCTTGATTTACCTGTGCCCTCAAATTTACTTCAGATACAGAAACTTCAAGGAAAGGTTAACTTCCTAAGGAGGTTCATTCCTAACTACGCCGAAATGGCTAAAGGATTTACTCGACTATTGAAAAAGGAGGTTCCCTTCCATTGCGACCAAGTTGTGCAAGCTTCTTTTCATGTTGTCAAGGACACTCTTGTCCAAGTGTCATTAATGTGTCCTCCTAATTATCAAAATGATTATTTCCTATATATCGCCACAACTGAAACGACCATCGCTATGGTATTGGTCCAAGTAAAAAATGGAATTGAACATCCGATCTATTATTTAAGTCATAATATCAATGATATGGAAGTTAAGTACTCTTACGTAGAAAAGCTAGCCTTGGCGGTTGTTCAAGCTATCCAAATATTTTTCCATTATATCCTACTCCGAAAAACAATAATAGTTTCAGATTGCAACCCCATGACTTACATATTATCACATCAATTGCTGTGGGGAAACTATTAAAAATGGATTTTCATTTTGCAGGAATTTGATTTGGAATGCATCAAATCCAAGTCAAAGAAGTCTTTAGTTTTGGCTGAACTTCTTTGTGACCTTCCCTCTGATAGTACTGCAACTACGTCGGAACCATGAATTCTAGACGAGTCTCTGTTTCTGATTAGATCGTATGATCCTTGGTATGGGGATTTCATCATTTATCTCCAAACCCAAAAATTTTTACCTAAAACCTCTCGCTCTGAACAATGACGTATTCGATACCAAGCCAAAGATTATCTGATCGTTAGCGATACACTTTATTGTCATGGTGTTGATACAATTTTAAGGAGGTGCCTCACTCATGAGGAGGCCGAAAAAGTGTTAAATGATTGTCATGCTGGGGCTTGTGGTGGAAATTTATCTGGATTTTCTACCGCACAGAATATACTCAGTGCTGGTTATTTTTGGCCTAATATTTTTTGAGATTGCATCCTCGCAGTCAGAAGTTGTCATGCATGCCAGATTTTTTGTCGTAAAATCTGCAAACCGCCAACGCCAATGCATCCTGTCGTCTCTGCTGGACCATTTACAAAATGGGGTATTGACTTCATGTCCTGTAACCCTCATTCATCCGGGGGGCATGGTATATTATTTTCGCAGTCAACTATTTTACCAAATGGGCCGAAGCAATGCCTACATTTAATAACACATGATAGAAAGCTGCATTTTTTTTCTTTAATCATGTCATAGTACAGTTTGGGGTCACACAGGCTATAGTTACATATCATGGGAAGAATTTTCGCAATCACATGATGTCCAAGTTAGGATTGTCACATGATAATTCTACTCCTTATTATCCACAATCAAATGGATAAGTTGAGGCTATAAATAAAATTCCTAAACAAATGATCCAACGAATGATAGGAGTTCGTAAAAGAAACTACCATTTTATCATGTACTCCACCTTGTGGGTGTATCGAACCTTAGTGAGAAATGTGACTGGATTTACTCCTTTCCAATTGGTGTATGGATTGGAAGCTATCTTACCAATCCAATGCAAAATATCATCATTAAAACTCGAAATAGACTTGTTACCTCACACCTCAGAAGAAGAAGCGTGTCTCCTTAAATTCATTCATCTTGATGAAATGCATCGTGAAGCCCAATTGGCCAACGAAGCACATAAGAGACATATAAAGGTGCAATACAACAAAAATGTCCAGCCTCACATCTACTCAAAGGGCGACTTGGTCCTTCTTTACGATCAAGAAGCTAATGTAATAGGTACATGGAAATTTGAGCCATTATGGCATGGCCCCTATATTGTCAAAAGAGTTCTTGCTAAGGGTGCCTATGAGTTATTTGATTACGATGGAATTCCATTGGTGCAACCTAGAAATGGGTTGTATCTCAAACGTTATTATGCTTAATCATGAGCGTAGTAATTTTTTATATTATATTGTATATATGTTGTTGATTTGCATTCAGTATATATTAATTTTCTTTCAGATTTTTCTTGACATTAGTAATCTGCTTTAAATTTCATCACAGATGTCTGAATCTTCGGAACCATTTGTTGGATATGCTGATGGTGTTAGTCATAGTACGTAGAATCTATCCTCTACAGCGTGGGCCATTTTCACTCCGAACGACGATTTAGTGAGTTTTCAAGGGATTTGTATTGGTAGATCGACGAACAATATCGCTGAGTATATCACATTGATTGAACTTCTCTCTAATTCCATTTCATTTGGTATTAACTGCATAATCATAAGGTTAGACTCACAACTTGTGGTATTACAACTTACTAGTGTTTATACTGTTAGAAATCCAACACTTATTATATTTTTCCTAAGAGTTTGACTTTTGGAAAGACATTTTGATTTTATTCAATATCGACACATTTCTAGTAATTTGAACACATTAACTAATTCATTAGCTAAGCAAGTTTTAGACAGACATTTGCAACATATGTAAAGGAAACATTCACATCATTGAATAGGATTTCACAATAAACATAAGAAAAACTTTGAAATCACATAGATAGATAGTTATAGGCTTTTACAAAATTTGTGCCCAAGACACATTGGTCATCTGACCTCAAAATTTATGCAAAATGTCACAAGTAAACTAGTGGTGCTCGTGGTAACATGCTATAGATCTAGCAATCCTACGAAGCAACTGCATCCAGCACCTAGGAACCCCAATAGTGCATCTCTGTAGTTGCATGGGAAGCTCTTCGATTCAAAAATATGGAATTTCGAAGGTCAATCCCTCTATGTGCTGTCGAATCTCAGTTAGAGTCTCAGCCATATCAAGGTCCTGAAGAACTGCTCTCCCGACAGCCCTCTCTGCTGGCTCATCTGCTTCGCGTTCTGGTTCCTCAACCAGTTGAACACGACCAACATCTGCATTACATCAAACATATAGTTTAGTCTTGGGAAATCATCAAAAATACAAAAACATTGTATAAAAATTAGGAAAATCAAAAAATATGGTCAAAACATTCTTACCCATTGCACCCCACTAAGCGCCTTCTAGTAATACTAAATCTGGATCTCCTCAGAAATCAACGCCAGCGTATGCGTACTCATCGATGGTGATGATCTGTCGTTGGAACCAGGAAAATAATACAGTAGAGAACACAACTGTCGACTGACTTGCATTTTTAATCATGAGTTCGACCAATCTCTTCATCCGAGGATCTCTAGGACTAGCTATATCCAGCGTCACATGTTGTGGCTGCATCAGTGGAATCTGTTCTAAAGCGAAGGATATAAGGATAGAACCATAAATGAAATTTTTCTTCTTTCCTCCTTTTTCTTTGTTCAGTTTTTCCTTTATCTGAGATAGAACAGCTTCAGACCATTTGAATATTGTTGGCTCTAAGCACTCTAGCGCATACTACATATATGATATGTTCGCTACATGTAGTGCAATAGTACCAGCAAGTTTAGTGATCGTGAAAAGGATAGTTCTCAAAGGAAAATCCCTTACAGTCTGGATGTTTATTTTTCCATCTTTTCCAGGTTTTGCCCCTGGGTAGCAATATTGCAAGATATAATCCCTCACTGTCTCTCCTCCAATGATAGACCCTGAGAGTGAAATGGGAAAACCTCTCCTCGACAAACCTGTCATAAAATACACATCCTCAACTGTAATGGGAATCAATTGGTTCTTAATATTAAATGCCTCTGTCGTCGTATCCCATGCCCGAACTAAGAACTCTAAAAGCTCTATTTGTTGCCTCATTCCCGAAAATTTGAATTACTTTAGCAGTCCACAATATCTTAGGGCTCTTACAGTACCCGGATCATTTAAGGTAATCATATCTTGTTCTTCATTTTATTTTTCCCTCCATTTAATCGTCATTACAATCCAATGAAAACCTGAAATACAACCATAAGATCCATTAGATTCCATTCATTGCAAAAAACTAGGGAAAATTTGGGCAATATATGAAAAACAAAAACTAAAATTCTGCCCAACGCACTCCTTGACAAGAGACAGTGCATTGCACATGCAAGTACCCTTCACTGTACCTACTATGCAACGTAGGTTTCGACATGCATGGGTGCATTTCCCTCAATTTGGGTAGAATTTACTCTAGGGGCCTTAAAACCCTAAAAATTTGCAGAAATTGTAGATGAAATGATTACCAAAAGAAAGAGGATGTTCATGGCACTAACCTGGATCAAACGATGAAGAAATCTATCCACAAGAATGACCACAATCAACAATTGAAGTTCGGGGGAAAAATCAGGTTCAGAGCTCCAAAATGAAAATGGTAACTATGGAATGGTAAAAATGAATAGTAAAACTGCTTTTAAATAGTCACTTAATTATTTGCAAGATAAATTTATTTCTATGACTATAGTTTTATTATGTTTTTATCATGAAACAGGTATTTTTAATCCATTTGATGTTGCTCTAAATAGGAAATAAAACTAATGAACAGATTAGTCATGCAGATTTATATAAAGAATGACTTGACCACAAAGCATACTTTTTCTCCTTATTTTTCGAGCTTTGTCAAAAACGAAAAAAGGTTCGAAGAGAACTTTTATCTCTTTTTCGAGCCTTGCTAATAGCAAAAAAGGAACCACTAGAGTCTTCTTTCATCCCTTTTTAGACTTTGATAATGTGAAAATATCACCAAGCACTTGTCTTTTCGAGCTCGTAAAAGTAAATGAGACTACAAGGAAAAGACCCTCTAGCGGATGTTTCTAAGGAACCCTGTTGGGAAAAATTATGTACTACGGATAGACCACACTTCTCATGATAGGTGAAATTTAAGAACAACAGGTGAAAGACTACAAAACTATTTTTCCTAACTCAGAAAAGACACAGAGAGAGGATTGTAGGCTTACTTGTTTCAGTCGCTTCCAAATGGCTCCTTTCTATCACTGCCATTGCAGCTTCAAGTTCAAGCAGTTGGTGGTTGAATGCTTCCTGCAAGAAAGAACACTGAAACAACAGAAGATGCAATAATATAGATTTCTGGACAAGTTAGTTAGCTAAATCAGTAAAGCATAAACCATATACATGAGTTAAGATCTTGCAATATAGAAAGAACAAAACCAATACATATGCATATAGGGAAAAAAAAGTTGCATTCTTTATTGATGATAGAAGGAGAGGTTACAACCCAATGACTAATCTGAAGCAACCTTCCAGCATTGATTCCACAAGCACATCACAACATAAGCATCTCCAATCAGAGGTTACACAAAACAGAGCTCTCTATTGAAAATTCTCCAACATTTCTCTACTCAAATTCTCCTCTTTCTTACACTCAAATCCATGCTCAATTTACAGATGAATTGAGGTAGTTGATTAGTTAAGGACTTTCCAATAATAGGCAAGACATGTTTCCATCCATGTAGATGTAAAATGGACACTTGGATCCTAATCTTGACATATGTGAACCCTTCTAGAAGACACTGGCCATGTGGAGATTCCGGAACAATGAGAATTTCTCTCCCAATTTGACCAACACATCCTCGAGTGTCGAGAAGTGCTTTGAAAAGTAGTCTTACATGGAGCTTCCTACATATGCAATGCAATTAGTCCCTTTAGAGGCTACGTTGATGAACTCCAACATGCTTAATTATAAGCTCCAAACCTTTGGAAACCTTTGCTTGATGAAAGTCCTATTTCATTTGTCCCCTTCTTGTCTTAGCGCATATAGAAATTTGTAATGATGGGGAATGATAGACCCATAATCATTATTCTTTTGAAGATGATGTACAGTTAATCAGGTCACTGGGATTGGTGCCCAAATTGACCTAAACCATGAAGTTGGAATAATAAAATCATAACCTTTCCAATTGATATTTTTTACACTGTGATAGATCTAGATCTCCACGGAAGTCAACTCCTACGTATGCATAATCATCGATGGCAATAATATGTCATCAGAACCAGGAGAAGAATGCAGTAGAGAACACTACTTTCGACTACCCTACATTTCGACTCATGAGCTCGACCCATATCTGCATCCGAGGATCTCTAGGACTAGAAATATCTAGCGTCACATGCTGAGGCTGCATCAATGGAATCCATTCCAAAGCAAAGGAAATAAAGACAGATCCATAACTGAAATATTTCTTCCTCCCTCCTTTTTACTTACTCAGTTGTTCCTTTATCTAAGAAAGAATAGCTTCAGACCAATTGAATATTTTTGGCTCTAAACACTCCAAAGCATACTGTATATATGATCTGTTTGCCACATGTAGTGTCACAATGCCAGCAAGTTTAGCGATTGTGAAAAGGATGGTTATCAAAGGTAAATCTCTCATTGTTCGGATGTTAATTTTCCCATATTTACTAGGTTCTGCCCCTAGATAACAATACTGCAAAATGTAATCCCTCACCATTTCTCCTCCAACGGTAGATCCAGAGAGTGATATGGGCAAACCCCTCCTCGATAAACCTGTAATAAAATAGACATCCTCAACAGTAATAGGAACCACTTGGTTCTTAATGTGAAAAACCTCTATCACCGGATCCCATGCCTGAACCAAGAACTCAAGAAGCTCAATCTGTTGCCTCATTCCGGATAACTTGAAGTACTTTAGAAGTCCACAATCCCTCAGGGCTCTTACTGTACCCGAGTTATTCGAGGTAATCATGTATTGTTCTTCATGTTCTCTTTCTCGCCATGTAATTTTCATTATTATCCGATGGAAACCTGAAACATAACCAAGAGATCCATTAGAATCCATCCATTGCAAAAAAATAGGTCAAATTTGAGCTATACATCAAAAAAAAAAACTTGAAATGTGCCCAACGCATGCTCAGACTTGAGACAGTGCATTGCACATGCAAGTACCCTTCACTGTACCTACTATGCAATGCAATTTTCGATGTCTAAGGGTGCGTTGCCCTCTTTTTGGGGAAAATTTAACCTAGGGACCTTAAAACCATGAAAAATTGCAAGAAATGAAAATGAAATGATTATTAATTGAAAGTGGAGGTTCATGGCACTAACCTGGAACAAACGGCAACGAAATCTGTCCACAGAAACAAACGCAATCGACGACTGAAGTTAGTAAGAAAAATCAGGTTCAGAGCTCCAAATTGCAAATGGTAACTATGGAATGGTAAAAATGAATAGTGAAACTACTTTTATATAGTCATTTAATTATTTTCAAGTTAAATTTATTGCTGTGACTATAGTTTTATTATTTTTTTATCATGAAACAGGTATTTTAATCCGTTTGATGTTGCTATGAACAGGAAATACAACTAATGAACAAATTAGTCATACAGATTTATTAAAGAATGACTTGACCACAAAGCATGCTTTTTCTCCTTATTTTTCAAGCTTTGTTAAAAACGAAAAAGGATTTGAAGCGCACTATTGTCTCTTTTTCGAGCATCGATAACAGCGAAAAAGGAAAAAAATGGAGTCTTCTTTCAGCTCTTTTCAGACTCCGATAATGTGAAAAGATAGCCAAGCACTTGTCTTTTCGAGCTCGTTAAATTAGATGAATTGATATCTACTCAGTATAAGTTTAACCCTTTTTCGGACTGAGATAGATTATTTACGAAAAAGGAATACCTTGGTTAAACATGACCAAAGAGGTTCTTTCAGATATTATTTTACACTTTTTCGGATCTGAGAGACAAATTTACGAAAAAGTTAATTATGGAGTTCTCTTTCGTCCTATTTTTCAGACTCTCTAAATATGAAAAAGGGCCGAGCTATCACTGTCGTTAAGCTCGTTAAATCATAAAATAGCGACGGACTTGTTGATCATGGAAAGAATCGAGTCTCATTCATCACTAGACTTGTTAAATTATTAAATAGCAATACTTAATTATTTATTCCCCCAAAGGGTTGAATTATAGATCAACCAAATATTATCCTCCTCAAGCTTGCTAAAAAATAAAGAGGTACTGGTCAACAAATGACCGAGGAAAAATTTGGGAAAACGGACTTGGGCCTCCATGTACCTTCAGGTATGTTTTGGAGGACAACTTTTAGGTGCTATCCATCCATAGTGAACTGAGTCAGCCGCCTTTAAATTGTGATACACCAAACACAACATTCGAGGAGATTGCTTGCCCATACTTCTTGGTTCGCCATGAGGTATTCTACAGTTCAAAGTTTACTAGTAAACCCTTTTGTCTAGCATTAACCTCTTTTTGTTTATTTATTTTTTGGTTAAAATTAATCAGCAATCATGGAGGAACATAATCCTACTCCCTGTCGTTCGCGTAGATTATCTTTAAAACAACCTTTACCACCAGAAGTTACTCCTGGTAGGCAAAGGTGGTCATGATCTGCCGAATCAAATACAATCCATACCTCTGCTGAAACATCATCACTTCAAATAGAGCTAGCTCAAGTTGTTTCTACACTTTCCGGTTCATTTATTGTTGTCAAAACGGAGTCTTCATAGCGACCTGTGGTCACAATAAATCCAATTAGTGAGACCATACCTCCTGGACCCAAAGTTGTTTCACTTGAAATTAATACAGATCCTGTCACATCATTGCTAGAAAATTTGAATTTAGAAGTCCAACAACTAAAATTTGTTCCCACCTTGGTCATCCCACAGATTTTTGTAGCCATTGAAACTCCAATATCGCACAATCCACCACCTGAAATTTACTTTAGGCCTGAGAGTGAAATTCTTGCACCTGGTTTAATTGCGATTGAAGAAATACCTCAAGAACGATACACCTTTAACTCCTACCCACTTTGGGGAGGACCTTTACCTGTACGAGTCTTTTCCTCAATTGTTTCCAACTGCTATTGTTGATTTTGCAACCTTTCAATCTACCGTCAATACTGAATGGTATACAATTGGTCAAATTACCATGTCTAAACCTACATCTTCGATTGGGCCATCTGTTCCCATTACGTCAGTGCCTACCCTAGCAACCCAGTCAATGTTTACTACCTCACTAGAGTCATAATATTGTGGTGGCCCTACGATCCCATTCGGTTACAAATCCTTATCTGGCACTTTCTCTGGTGCATCGTCCAGACCATGGTATTTTCCAATGTCATCATATGGTATTATATCTAGTAGTCCTATCATAAGTACTGAATGGCTTGAATCATTATTAACATCAATAGGTCAATATCAAGCCAGTCATTCTGGGTCAAATCCTTCAAACCTCCCAGCCTTTGGAGAACAATATTTTTCATCTTGTTCACCTCCTTATGCTGGGGGCCAACCTATGGTCACCCATGATGACAGGTTTCTGTCGCTTTTTGGTCAATCTACTGCTGCAATGAATGTTTTTCAATGGCAGCCCACTTTGCCAATCCAACCACAAACGGTTGTCCATTCGTATCAGCTGGTTCGACCTATTACACCCACTTCATTACCACTTGTTAATCCAAATTTACCCCTGAATTAAAACATTATACATCAAATTTATCAGGCAGGTCCTTCTACTCAATATTATCAAATTTTGGGTTCATAGAATCCAAATCCTTTGGTTAATTTACAAACACCTGTTTCAGGAAATATCTATTCACAAGCTGGTATACCATTTTATGGGATGTCACAATCACGACCAAGTTATACATATCAATCGAATCCAAGTTATTATAATTTGGGTTATAAAATTGGAGGGCAAAAACCTTGGAAACCACAGGCGCAAATGCCTCAAACATCATTCCAAGTACCATATCCAGGTTTTGGACAACAGAATCCTCAAGTGTTTTCCATGCAAAAAAACCCCTATTTGGGTTACCAGCAACAGATTTTGTATGCTGGTGCTCAACGACCTGTTGCTCAAGAAATTCCATCTTACCCTGGGTATGCTCAACCAGACCTTAATCACTAGTTGCCTTTTCTTGCAACCTTAGAATTACCTGATTTAAACCGATTAACCAATGATCCTATCAATTATGCTCCTTGGTGGCCAGTGATACCACATAAATTACCCTCAAATATTCCTAAATTCAATGGAAACCCTGGAGAAGATCCATCAACACATGTAATGACTTATCATTTGTGGTGTTCATCTAATTCCCTAAATGATGATTCAGTTCAACTACGTATTTTCGAGTGAACACTCACAAGTCCGGCTGAAAAATGGTATATTGAATTACCTAGAGGTTCTTTTGATAATTTCACCTCATTAGCTACTATCTTTTTTACGTCATTTCCAGTTACCGATCAGATACGAAACTGGAATGGAAATCTTGACTAATTTCAAACAAAGCAATGCTACTCACATTTCCAATCATATTTATGAGTAGCATTGTCGTCGTCGAATGGTTAAGACATTTGTTCCTGATCAGCTACTTGTTGAATGGTTCATTAAGTCCCTCTTACCATCTATAACCGAGGATGTGGATAAGGGTGGTGTCATCACAGAAGAGCAAGTTATCGCTCGTGCCCAATACCTAGATTTGATTTACACTCAATCTAGCACACTCTATGAGAACATTCCTAATGTGTCGCGATCTAATTTAAATATTCCTCCTTAATTAAAGGAATCTCATGCCAGAGATGGCTTGATAGGCACTATAAATACACACAAAACTACTACATCTGATCCTGCTCCTACTTCCGAAATTCATGCTGTGTCATTTGACAAAGGAAAAAGTGATAAGCAACTAGGAGGTAAGAAAAAGGGGAAATCAAAGAAAAAGAAAACTTCTAGCCTGCAGGAAAGATCATATGATCCACCGTCTGGACCTCGGAAACCTCTTTATCCATGCATAATCTGTAATGAGGAACAATTTTTTAGGGATTGTCCTCACTGTGCTGATTTTTTGAAAATTGTTAAGACTTCTAATGCATCATATGTGTTCACAGACCCATTTCCAAATCCGGACACAAATATGGTTGCTACAGAAAAAAATCCTAGTTCCCAAGTGTTAATGTTATCCATTGCAAAACCTTCAACTGATATTTTGGTGTCAACGCGTAATAAAGATTATGGTAGTCAGGCAACTGATCAACCTACTACCTTGACAAAGAATCCGTCTACAGAATCGGTACCACCTACTGTTATTCTTGAATTGACAATTAAGCCACCAAAGGGAGTAGTTCATAAATCGACATATAATCCTCGAGCAAGAGATGCACAAAATTATAATATAGTTGAATATTTGGCTCAATCCCCTTTAGCTATGTCTGCTCTTGAGGTATTACAAAATTTTTCCTCCCAAAAGCAAGCTTTATTGTCGGCCATTGGTGGAATTGATCCGACTGATTCAAATCTTGCCGTCTTTAATCATACATGCTATGTATCGCAACCACCAGCAGAATTGGCATTCTCCATCCAAGTAAATGTTTTCAATCACCTTGTTCATTTTAATATTATTGATGAGGGAGAATCTACGTGCATAATGTCTCTAAACTGCTGGAAGTCACTTGGCTTGCAGCGATTATCTCAATCATCAACAACGTTGAAGGCTTTTGATGGACATACATATAAACCTTGTGGTATTATTAATAACCTACATGTTGAACTAGGGGGGAAAACAGTAAATATTGATGTTGAAGTTGTTGACGGACCACTTGACTATAATATTTTACTGGGAAGGCCATGGTTATATGCGATGACTGCAATTTTTTCTACATATTCAAGAATGATTGCCTTTCCACATAAAGGTACTATCACAGTCACTAATCAACTATCCTTCTTTGCTTCTGCTTCGCAGGTAACTGGGAGCATTCCATATGTTCACTTACCCCAAATAAAAATTTAGAACATTGGTGTAGGAATATTAAAGGATTCCACTCTTATGGGAACCTTTGCAATACCACCACCTGGGACGTCAAAAGAAATTGCAAGCATCGAGACCTGCTACATGATCTCTTCCACTCTATTTGGCTTAAGGGAGAGTACGGGTGATTCTCAAATTTCTACGTTGGATGAATTTTTACCGCCCAGCCCTACTAAGCTAGCATAGCAATCAATCTATTTGGCTTGGGCGGCGAATCCGAAATTAGTGTCGCAGAGTGTTTGGGTTGATCATTCTTTAGATTTTGGTACTCCATATGATCCATTTTCCTCAAAAATTTTTACAGATGAAAATATATTGGAAGCTATGATGGCAGAAGGAGAACCATGGGAAGATTATCATCAACATTCCCATTTTCCTGATTATGAAGAAAATAATCTAAGTGAACTATATCACCCATCCATTCAAAATTTATTTTGGAATTCTTTACCAATTAATGCGATCAATTTCGAGCGTAATTTGTCAAATATAGAAGAGACGATTTCTATTGACATTTCGATTAAACTTGACATTGTAGAAAATATTCATGTTGGTGTATCTTGTTCTCCATCAGAACTTGAATTATATCGCTCTTTAATTCGTGAATTCCATGATGTATTTTCTTGGTCTTACGAGGAAATGACACGCATAGACACTAGTATAGTTGAACACACTATTAATATGTATCTTGATGTCAAACCGGTGTGTCAACGGCTTTGTCCTGTTCATCCAAAGAAAGCTACTGCCATCAAACCAAAAGTTGAAAAACTTTTGCGTGCTGGTTTCATTTACCCTGTTCCGCTAACTGAGTGGGTTTCCAATATCGTTCCTGTGATGAAAAATCAAGGAACCATTAGAGTGTGTGTCGATTATCGGGATGTTAACAATGCTTGTACAAAATACAATTATCCTACACCATTTATCGACCAGATTATTGATGATTGTGATGGATGTGAAATTTATTCATTTATGTATGGCTTTTTCGGCTACAATAAAACCAATATCCACCCAGATGATCAACATAAGACGACATTTCTCTATCCTTGGGGCACATTCGCTTATCGGAAACTCCCGTTTGGTTTAAAGAACGCTGGGGTAGCTTTTCAGAGAGCAATGGGTTATGCTTTCAACGACATCAAGCACATTTTTCAACCATATCTAGAAGATTTACCAACACATTCACGAAATTGGGCTGATCACCCGATGCATTTAAGAGCCATTTTCTTACACTGCCGACACTACAAAATACGCCTCAATCCACATAAATGTGTGTTTTGTGTTGGTTCTGGTCGATTGCTCGGGTTCATGGTTTCAAAACATGGAATTAAAATACACCCGATGAAGGTTCAGGAAATTCTTGATTTACCTGTGCCTTCCAATTTACTTCAGATTCAGAAACTTCAAGGAAAGGCTAACTTCCTAAGGAGGTTCATTCCAAACTATGCTGAAAAGGCTAAAGGATTTACTCGACTATTGAAAAAGGAGGTTCCCTTCCATTGGGACCAAGTTGCACAAGCTTCTTTGATGCTGTCAAGGACAGTCTTGTCCAAGCATCATTAATGTATCCTCCTAATTATCAAAATGATGATTTCCTATATATCGCCGCGGCTGAAACTACCATCGGAATGGTTTTGGTCCAAGTAGAAGATGGAATTGAACATCTGATCTATTATTTAAGTTGTAATCTAAATGATACAGAAGTTAAGTATTCTTACATGGAAAATCTAGCCTTGGTGGCTGTTCAAGTTGTCCAAAGATTTCGTCATTATATCCTGCTCCGAAAAACAACAATAGTTTCGAATTGCAACCCCATGACTTACACCTTATCACGTCAATTACTGGGGGGAAAATATTCAAAATGGATTGTCATTTTGCAGGAGTTTAATTTGGAATTCGTTAAATCTAAGTCAAAGAAGTATTTGGTTTTGGTAGAGCTTCTCTATGACCTTCCCTATGATAGTAATGCAACTACGTCGGAACCATAAATTCTCAATGAATCTATGTTTCTGATCGGATCATCTGATCCTTGGTATGGGGATTTCATCATTTATCTCCAAACTCAAACTTTTTGACCTAATACCTCTTGCTCTGATCAGCAATGTATTCCATACCAAGCCAAATATTATCTGATCGTTGGTGATACACTTTATTGTCGTGGTGTCGATACCATTTTAAGGAGGTGCCTCACTCATGAGGAGGCTGAAAAAGTGTTAAATGATTGTCATGTTGGGGCTTGTAGTGGACAGTTATCTAGATATGCTACCACGTAGAAGATACTCCGTGCTGGTTACTTTTGGCCTATTATTTTTTGAGATTGTATCCTCGCTGTCAGAAGTTGTCATGCATGCCAGATTTTTTATCGTAAAATCTGCAAACCGCTAGCGCCAATGCATCCTGTCGTTTATGCTAGACCATTTACAAAATGGGGTATTGAATTCATGACTTTTAACCCTCATTCGTCTGAGGGGCGTGGTTATATTATTGTCGCATTCGACTATTTTACCAAATGGGCCGAAGCGATGCTACATTTAATAGCACAGGATAGACAGCTACATTGTTTTTCTTTAATCATGCTATTGCACGGTTTGGGGTCCCACAGGCTATAGTTATAGATCATGGAAAGAAATTTTGCAATCACATGATGTCTGAATTAACTGCCAGATTAGGATTGTCACTTGATAATTCTACTCCTTATTATCCACAATCAAATGGACAAGTTGAGGCTATTAACAAAATTCTTAAATGAATGCTTCAACGTATGATAGGAGTCCGTAAAGAAAATTTCCATTTGATCCTGTACTCTGCTTTGTGGGTGTATCGAACCTTGGTGAGAAATGTGATTGGATTTACTCCATTCCAATTGGTATACGGACTGGAAGCTATCTTACCAATCTAATGTGAAATATCATCGCTTAAACTCGCAATAGGCCTATTACCTGACACCTCAGAAGAAGAAGTGCGTCTCCTTAACCTCATCCATCTAGATGAAATGCGTCGTGAAGCCCAATTGGCCAAAAAAGCACAAAAGAGACGTATAAAGGCGAAATATGACAAAACTGTCCAGCCTCGCATCTATTCAGAGGGCGACTTGATCCTTCTTTACGATAAAGAAGCTGATGTTATAGGTACAGGAAAATTTGAGCCATTATGGCATGGCCCCTATATTGTCAAAAGAGTTCTTGCTAAAGGTGCCTACGAGTTAGTAGATTATGATGGAATCCATTGGCGCAACCTAGAAATGGGTTGTATCTGAAACATTATTATGCTTAATCATGAGCGTAGTAATATTTTGTATTGTATTGTATATATGTTGTTGATTTGCATTCACTATCTTAATTTGTTTTTAGATTTTTCTTGACGTTAGTAATCCACTTTACATTTCATCGCAGATGTCTGAATCTTCGGAACCATTTGTTGGATATGTTGATGGTGCTAGTCACGGTATGCAGAATCTATCCTCTGCAGCGTTGGCCATTTTTTCTCCGAACAATGCGTTAGTGAGTTTTCAAGGGATTTGCATTGGTAGATTGATGAACAATATCGCTGAGTATAGGGCGTTGATCAAACTTCTCTCTGATTCCATTTCATTTGGTATTAATTGAATAATCATAAGGTAAGACTCAAAACTCATGGTAGTACAACTTACTAATGTTTATACTGTTCGAAATCCAACACTTTTTAGATTGTTCTTAAGAGTTCGAATTTTAGAAAGACATTTTGATTTTATTCAATATCAACATATTTCTAGAAATTTGAACACTAACTGATTCATTAGCTAATCAAATTTTAGACAGACATTTGTGACATAGATAAAGTAAACATTCACATCATTGAATAAGGATTGCACAATAAACATTGGAAAAACTCTAAAAACTCATAGATAGATAGCTATAGGTTTTTACAAAATTTGTGCCCAAGACACATTGGTCTAATGACCTCAAAATGTATGCAAAATTTCATAAGTAAACTAGTGGTGCTCGTGGTAACATGCTATAGATCTAGCAATCCTACGAAGAAACTGCATCCAACGGTTAGGAACCCCAATACTATGTCGCTGCAATTGCATGGGAAGCTCTTCGATCCGGAATACCAAAGGTTAGTCCCTCTATGTGATGTTGTAGCTTAGACAGAGTCTCAGCCATATCAAGGTCCTAAAGGACTGCTCTCCCAACAACCCTCTCTACTGGCTCGCCTGCTACATGTATTGGTTCCTCTACTGGTTGAATGTGACCAACATCTGAATTACATCAAAAATTTAGTTTAGTCTTGGAAAATCATCAAACACACAAAAAAACTATATAAACCTTAGGAAAATAAAAAACATAGTCAAAACATTCTTACCCATTGCACCCCATTGAGCGCCTTCTAGTAAAACTAGATTTGGATCCCCAGGAGAGTCGCCAATTTGTTGGGCAGAATTATGTACTACGGATAGAACATGCTTCTCATGATAGGTGAAAGTCAATAACAATAGGTGAAAGACTACACAACTATTTTTCCTAACTCAGAAAATACACAGAGAGAGGATTGTAGGCTTACTTGTTTCAGTCACTTCCAAATGGCTCCTTTCTGTCGCTCCCGTTGTAGCTTCAAGTTCAAGCGGTTGGTGGATGAATGATTCCTGCAAGAAAGAACACTGAAACAACAGAAGATGCAATAATATAGATGTCTGGACAAGTTATTTAGCTAAATTAGTAAAGCATAAACCATATACATGAGTTAAGATCTTGCAATATAGAAAGAACAAAACCAATACAGATGCATATAGGGAAAAACAAGCTGCATTCTTTATTGATGATAGAAGGAGAGGTTACAACCCAATGACTGATCTGAAGCAACCTTCCAACATTGATTCCACAACCACATCACAGCATAAGCATCTCTAATCAGAAGTTACACAAAATAGAGCTCTCTATTGAAAATTCTCCAGCATTTCTCTACTCAAATTCTCCTCTTTCTTTCACTCAAATCCATGCTCAATTTATAGATGAATTGAGGTATTTGATCAGTTAAGGACTTTTTAATAATAGGTAAGACATTTTTCCCTCCATGTAGATGTCAAATGGACACTTGGATCTGAAGCTTGACACATGTGAACCCTTCTAGAAGACACTGGCCATGTGGAGATTCCAAAACAATGAGAATTTCGCTCCCAATTTGACCAATGCACCTTAGAGTGTTGGGAAGTGCTTTGCAAAGAAGTCTTACATGGAGCTTCCTGCAAATGAAACGCACTTAGTCCCTTTAGAGGTTGTGTTGATGAGCTCCCACATGCTTAATTATAAGCTCCAAACCTTTGGAAACCTTTGTTTGATGAAAGTCCTATTTCATTTGTCCTCTTCTTATCTTAGGGCATATAGCAATTTGTAATGATGGGGAATGATAGACCCATAAGCATTAGTCTTTTGGAGATGATGTCCAATTAATCAGGTCTCTGGGATTGGTGCCAAAATTGACCTATAACAAACCCCACAGAAAAATACCCCAGACGTTCGTTCCTAGTGGAGGATCCTACAGGAGGTTGGCAGGCAGAGGTTTTTGCGGATGTATTTCTTTTGGTCTCTTATCAACCTAAAATGCACTAGTGCGTTCAATATGAAAAATCACCTGTGAATTAAAAAAATTGGCACACCGGACACCGCGCGCTCTGTACACACATTCCCAGTGCGTTTTATTCTTGTAGAGAACCGGTGCTTTACATGTCGACTACACAGATACCGCCCAGTGTGGAATAAATGAAACGCACTGGGGAACCCATAAAACACACGCACCAGTGGATTTTTAAATATAAAAAAATTACGGCAAAAAGACCGCATAAAACATTGGCACACCTGAAATAGTGTGGTCTGTACAAACCACCATGGTGCTTTTAATTCAGCAACTGCGATGGTGCATGTCATATCGTCAGGCTCAGTGCCTCATAAAAAGCGCGCGGAATATAAACATCCCAGTGCCAAATGAATGAAATGCACCGAGATCCTCCTAAATGCCACACACCGGAAAAGGGTTTGAAACAAACAAAATTACGGCCAAAAAACCACTGAAATCATTGGTTCACTGGGCACCATTACCGGTGCGTCAGGTTATTGTAGAGCCCCAGTGCGTCACATCCCCACACCCCAGTGTTTTTTAAAAGCGAGTGGAACATAAACTTCCTGGGGCAGAATGATGGAAATGCACCAGGGTCCCCATAAATTCAGTGCACCGAAATAGTTTTAAATAAAAAAAAAATTACGGCCAAAAAACTGCAGAAATCATTGGTTCACCGAGCACTGTTACTGATGTGTCATGATACTGTAGAGCACCGTTGCTTTAAAAATACGCCGCCCCAGTGCCTCCTAAAAGCGTGCGAAAACAGAAAGAGCCTGGTGCGGCATACATTCAATGCACCGGTACTCCAGCAAAAATCTCGCGCACCAGAATAGGGTTAAATAAAAAAAAAATTACAGCCAAAAAACTGCAGAAATAATTGGTTCACCAAACACTGTTATTGGTGTGTCATATTACTGTAGAGCACCAGTGATTTAAAAATATGCTACCCCAGTACCTCCTAAAATCACGAGAGAACAAAAAGAGTGCAGCGTGGCATACAGAAAACGCACCAGTACTCCACTAAAAACCCCGCGCACCAGAATAGGGTTAAATAAAAAACAATTACGGCCAAAAAACCGCAGAAATCATTAGTTCACCGAACACTGTTACTGGTGCGTGATGTTACTGTAGCGCACTAGTGTGATAACATTACACTACCCCAGTTCCTCATAAAATCACGCGAAAAAATAAAGAGCCCAGCGCGACATACAGGAAACACACTGGTACTGCAGTAAAATGCCTGTGCATCGGAATAGGGTTAAATGAAAAAATTACGGCCAAAAAACTGAAAAAATAATTGGTTCATTGGACACCGTTACCAGTGCATCAAGTTACTGTAGCGCACTGGTGCATTACAGTACGCTACCTCGTTACCTCCTAAAATCATTCGAAAGCATAAAGCACCCGGTGCGGCATACAAACAACGCACCGGTACTCCAGTAAAAATCCCATGCACCGGAACAGGGTTAAATAAAAAAAAAATTACAGTCAAAAAATCTTGTTTTTCACTTTTTTCAGTGCTACGGAGCTCTCAAGCACTGGTGCAAGTTATCCTTTCTTGAGCCGCATTAACATCCGTTCTCCCATTGCACTTATTGCACGCACTGTTGCTGTACATTGCCACCAATCTCCAGCTTGAATTTTATAAAACAGAGGACAAATTTTCTTTTTAAAATTGTATAGCCAATATGCCTCCTCGATGGGTAAATGTACAGGTATTTTTCTTGTTTTTCCATAATTAAACCTTTTAGAAAATTAGAATTTGAAAAAACCTTAAAATTAACCATTAAAAAAAAAAAAGATTGTCGTGCAGTGTGTTCGAGCCGTTTGGCTCGCACCGGTTTGTGGTGCTGCCTATAAATTTATAGGTCGCACCGCACCCGGTGCTGAAGGAGTCCGCACTTGTTCCAGGGCTGTACCGCAAGGTGCACTTTGTTATTTTAAATTTCTTTAAAAGTGTGGTGCGGTCATTTACCAGGTCGCACAATTGGCAATGTTGAATCGCAGCCACCCGGTGCGTTGACCAAATTATCCGCCCCGGGGCACGTAATTTTTTCGGCACACCGAAACCGCAAATCGACATTGTCAACAGTTTGAGTTGGTAAGCTGGTGCTAATTGTATCCGCACTGGTTCCGGGGTGGATTCCAAAGGTGCACCGTGTGAGTGTAAAATTTACGACAAAGAGCAGTGCGCTTGAATACCTGGCCGCACCGTACGACTATATACGGTGGCAGGAGGCCGGTGTTCTGACTTAGCTATAAGCCCTGAGGCGTATAGTGAAGTCAGCGCACCAACCTCCTGACACCGGACTTAGTGAACAATGTGCTAAAAATATTTTCTGGAGCACCGCTCCCGGTAGTTTTTATATCATTATGTGCACCGTTGTCGGTGCATCTCTATGGAGGGATGCACTGTTACCAGTGCGTGACTATGTTTTTGGCGCACCCACTCTTGTTTTATTTGTTTTTCAAAAAATATTTATATACATATATTTGTAAATAAATGTGTCATTTAATTAAAAAAATTTGTTTAATATGTCAATCATTCAGAGACGTGAAAAGAGAGAAGAGGAGCAACAACAACAACAATAGGCAGAACAATATAACATGTTTCACCTGTGGGAGGTAAGAGAGAGGGAGAGAGATGCGTACCCTTGCCCTATTACAGCAACGACGGAGGGGCTCCTAAGGCAGGTAGGCCTCCTCAAGTTCTATGAGGAGGTTACTTCCCTAAAGTCCCATAGTGGTTTTTTGAGACATCTTATCTGAAGGTGGAATGCCCAGCAACAGGCTTTCCAAGTTGGTATCGACCAGTGGTACACGCCCACTAAGGAGGATGTATATTTTATTACAGGGCTTTCGAGGAGAGGGATGGATTTTCTCTCGTTCCCTGAGGTTCCAGCTGGCTGTGTGGCAGGGAGTCAGTTAGTTTACTCCCAGAGATACATTGGAGCAGATATATTGTCTCCTTCAAATTTTCAGGTCTCCGGAGGACATTTACGTATTGGTGTGTTTGGTCGTCAGGAGGTCCAGTGTCTCTCACTTATTATTTCGACCATTTTGCACAACACCAGTGACGGGCAATGCATTAGTCGCCAGCTTTTATATTATTTTGATTCTTTACTACAGCAACCACGACTTGTCAGGTGGTCTGCCATTTTTTTATGACAGTTCTGTACAACATTAGATAGATGTCGTGCTCGTGCACAAGGGAGGGTCAACTTCCCTTTTTCTTTAGAGATTTTTTGTTTATTTTTTGAGAGGTTTCCAGAGACGAGGCCTTCTTTTCTTCGACAGCCTCGGAGGCCGATTAATGAGGCACGTATGCATATGTGGGGGCAGATGATGCCCAAGAGGGAGGAGACTCTATTTCCAGTGAGGATATCAGATGATGCACTGGGGTTGCTAGCCAGTGTTTTTGAGCATCCCTTCATTATGGTCCCCTATCCTTATGCAGGGTTGGATTGGCGAGGGTGTGCCAACATCCTCTTCATATTTTGAGTCGCCAGATAATAGAGGTAATATTACTGTTTTATTTAAATTTATTCTAACATTTTCTTAACTTGTTTTTATTAAATTTTGTAATGAAATTGTCTAATTGTTGTTGTGTACTTGTATATATTTTTCATACATTGGCTCTTATGATGGCGAGGAGATGCTACCACCACCACCTAATCTAGTTGTGGATACAAAGGGCATGATGCCAAATATTGCCGAGGATAAGCAGGAGGCTGATGCAGATCAGAGACCTGCTCTTGCTGGTGCGTCGGCTCGCGGTCGACATTTGAGTGATGCTAGATACAGGATGGAGTTGGGAGACCAACTCATTGCATTGTTTGTTGAGGTGGGCATCTGCCCCGTTGATTTCATAGATATAGAGGCCGATGATAGGCTATTACAGATGTGGAGAGGCATGCCGCATGACATGTACAGCCTGATGCAGCATGTCGTAGGAGTTACGACAACTTTTACATGACTGACGAGGACTGTCGCACGTTACGAGCGAGCCGTAGCACATGATGGATAGTCTACGAGGCGTAGCATACCATTGACATCTCATGATCGTTCACGGCCTCGCGCCATGCCAGATTTGCATGAGCCTCCAGTAGCATCTACCCGCAGTCATCATGGAGACGAGGCTCGATCATCGACTGATCCATGACATTTATATTACAGTTGTATATTTTTAACATTATTCAATTATATATATATATATATATATTATATGGTCCATGTATTTTATGTTCATTTTGCAGTTGTACTTAATTTACATGTTGGTGATCATCATTATGTGTATGTTGTTAGGTCATGTTAGATATATTCATTTAATGTGCAGCTTGCAGATAGATGTGTATGTGATAGCATGAGATGTATATTTGATGTTTGTGTTGTACTGATGATGTTAATATATAATGTTAATTGTGTTTTTTTACATGATCATGATCATGATGATGCAGTTAGCGATTTTGAATGTGTTTTTTAGTCAAATATGATGTTTGTACGATGCTTATCATGAACGTGATGTTCATTAATTAATTTATAAATACCAAATGATCATGATATTGTAAATTTGTAATATTTGTATTTCTAATTGTATTTAAAATTCTAAAATTTTAATTGTAACTGTAATTTTTTAATTTGTAAAATTGTAATTGTATATATGTAAAATTCTAAAATTGCTATTGTACGTGAAATTGTCAAATTGTAATTGTAATTCTAATAATTCTAATTCTAATTCTAATTGTATGTAAAATAATTGTAAAATTTTAATTGTATTAATGTGAAATGAATTTATTAAAATTTTTAAATTTGTAAATTTGTAAATTTTAAATAATTGTAAAATAATAGATATAGACTAATATGATTTATTGTAACATAAGGAAATTTAGAAAATAAAGAAAATAAATTCCTGTACTTAATTAGAATTATCATTATTTTATTATGATCTTAGATACAAAAAAAGAATTAATTTATACAATACGCCATTGTTTTTGAGATCAAGTACATAATACCAAATTATCAAGTGAATTATTGATTTTAACATTAACACAATTGAAATTACCAATTAATTCAAAATACATATTACATTAATATTTCGAAAAACTCGAAGAGTGTGTCTTTGGAATTAAAGTAGAGTGCGTGCGCTCTGCAACTTAGGGTTTCATGCAACCTCTGCAATGGCGCAGTCTGATCTCTCTCGGCCACGATTTTAGTCAGCCTTCCTGCTCGCAACTGTCGCCCGTCGGCATAGTTCGCTCTACAATGGCTGACCCTCAGGGGGGGGCCGCAAAGCCTTCCCCCTCTGACGTGAAAGAACATCAAGCGCAAAATCTGACAAGGCCTTTAGGTCCTAAACAAGAAAAAATGGATAATAGCGATTCCCCAATGCCAGACACGACAAAAGCTCCCTCTGATCAGTCAGAAAAGCACAATGAAGTACAAGAAGGCGAGGAAAGGAAAAAGGAAATGCCCAAAGTGACTTCAGCGACATGCAAACCCATAGTAGTAGAAAGACCTAAGATAGAACTTCCCAGCCACAGAATCAATGGAGAAATCCAGTACATGAGGGACCATGCTCTCATTGGCAAATTTATTGGATACTCGCTGACAGAAAAAGCTTTACAAGGTTGGATCTCGACCAAATGGAAACCCAAGGGGCATGTCACCTTGCAGCTAGGACCAAAGGGGTTTTTCACTGCAATATTCATCTGCATCGAAGATCGGAAAAGGGTCATGGATGAAGGCCCTTATTTCTTCAACTCAGCCGGTCTGTATTTAAGGGACTAGGTTGAGAGATTTAACCCTGACAAGGAGAACTTCAGTTGGGCGCCAGTTTGGATCCGAATGTACTCGCTCCCACTGGAATACTGGGATGAAGAATCGCTGAGAGACATTGGCAAGGGGCTGGGAGAATTTATTAAGATCGCTGAAGAAATGAAGCTGCGCAGATACACCTCCTATGCCCATATTTGTGTCTTCATGCGCCTGGACAAGGCTCTTCCGGACTCGGTAAGCCTCTACCATGATGATTATGAATGGATTCAACCCTTAGATTTTGAACATGTTCCCTTTCGATGTCGTAAGTGTCATGCTCATGGTCACATTTTTAGGGACTGCCCTCTAAATTCCAAACCCCAAACCTCAGACCACTCTGATAAACCAGCTCAAGATGGTTTCACCGAGGTAGCTAATCAAAAAATATCGTACAAAAAACCTTCCTCCGGGAAAAAACCCCTGCAGGACAGCGCCTCCGTTCCTTCCACTAGTAATAGCTTTGAGGTAATTTCTAAAACCTCAGAAGACCCACCTCAGAACTCTTCGCCAATCCCTCCGCTGATCATCTCTACCTCTCCCCCTCCTCAGTCTAGTTCTACTCCCACTCCCTCCCCACTGTCTAACAACTCTGGGATTCCTGAGGTGATTCAGAAGGATCCGGATTGGAAACCAAACGGCATGGATGTTGACTGTATCCCCAGTCAGACACTGCAATCTACATTCACCTCAGCTAAAAGCAGTTAGGCGCAACATATGGAAGAAGAACCGGAAAGCATTGATCTGGGAGGTCTTGACATTTTGGAACTGGAACAATCATGCAGAAGGAAAGACTACGACAAGATTCAAGAGCATCAACTCAACACCCTAGAAGTTATCATCTCTAGAGCCTACCAACAACACCAACTGGGCATACAACCAGGCAGTCAATGGGATGGCAACTTCTTTCCTAAAGACTCTAAAAAACATGGAAGAAAGACGGATCTACAAAGAACTATCACAATAGGGAAAATCCTGGTGGATTCAGGCAGATATGCGAAGTTGACAAAGTACTATAATCCCACCACCAATAGTGAATCATGAACCTCACTTCATGGAATTTAAGAGGGCTCAACAGTCCCGGGAAACTCAGAATGATAAAAAACATGATAAAGCAAGAGCAGCCCCAAATCTTCTTTATGCAGGAAACGAAATGTAACAGCAACACTCTTGGTCAAATCCTCTCTAGAGCATGGCCAGGTTCTCACTCGGTCGTTGTGGATGCTTCAGGTGCCTCTGGGGGCCTTGCAATAGCCTAGAACACGCAAACCATCAGGCTCTCCAATTTTCATGCCTCCCATCATATCATACAGGCTACATTCCATATCATCAGCACCAACATTCATGGACATCTAACCAATGTCTACTTCCCACAGGAAGCTAGAAAAAAATTTTCTCTTCTTGACACAATAGAAGCGCTCAACCTCAATAGAATACATCCTCTCTGGATCATCGGGGGAGACTTCAAGATGATCACCAAGCTGGAGGAAAAGCAGGGCGACCGAGACAAGCTAGAACAGGAGAACAGCCACTTTAAAGACTTTATCCAAAAAAATTTGTTAATCGATCTGCAATTTTGCAATGGAATGCACACCTGGAGCAACCGCAGGGCTGGACAGCAACAAATCGCTTCCAAAGTGGATAGATTCCTCATCTTGGATAATGCAGGGCATCTCGAGGGTGACATCTCAGCCTCAATTCTTCCACTTTCAGGCTCAGACCATTGGCCGATCGCTCTCCAGTGGCAAAGACCAGGCAACTCCACCAGGCGCCCCTTCCGTTTCAAAGCTTTTTGGCTCGCCCACCCTGCTTTCAATGACCTCATCAGATCCAACTGGACTAACTCCCCCTTGACAGAGGGTTCAAAAATGTATCAGTTTCAACAAAAACTCAATTTCCTCAAGTCCCAAATCAAGCGCTGGAATCATGAGACTTTTGGAAACATCTTCCAGGCACAACAAGATTTAAACAAAGAAATGAGGGATCTCCAGCAACAGATAATCGTTGAGGGCTACAAGGAAGAAACTTTGCAAAAGGAGAAGCACATTCACAATCAATTGGAGGAGAGAAGGAAGTAGGAAGAAATTCTATGGAAGAAAAAATCCTAAATTAGGTGGCTGAAAGAAGGAGAAAGGAACACCAAATTCTTCCACAGAACTACAATTCAAAGAAGAATGCATAACACCATCTCCTTCATACAAAAGCGAGAGGGGTAACGTGTGGAATGCCATGCGGAGATCGAACAAGAGTTTATCAATCACTTCCAAGTGGTCCATCAGGAACCCCAAATTGATAGACGACCTGCCATAGAGAAGATCACTCAAAATGTGCCGAAACTCATCACAGAAGAACACAATCAACTTTTTCTTCAACCTGTCCTACCTCAGGAGGTGGACCTGGCTATGAAACAGCTCAAGGAGGGTAAAGGTCCTGGACCGGACGGCTTTACCACTACCTTCTTCCACACTTTCTGGGATCTCATCAAAGAAGAGGTTTGGCAAGTGGTGGAGGAATCACGCACTCTTCATTGGCTACTACCCTCTCTAAACTCAACTTTCATCACCCTCATCCCAAAGGAAGAGAACACCAATACTCCGGACAAGTTCCGCCCTATCGCTTTATGCAATTTTATTTACAAGGTGATCTCCAAATTCATTGCAAATCGGTTGAAGCCGCTGTTGCCCCTACTTATATCACCTGAACAATCTGTATATGTTGAAGGACGACAGATTTTGGACGGCATCATACTCACTCATGAAATCATTCACTCTCTCAAGCACTCCAAACAGGCAGGTATGCTTCTCAAGATTGACCTCTCCAAAGCCTTTGATAAGCTCAGCTGGATCTATATTCAAAAAATGCTAACAGCCTTTGGTTTTTCCCCAATGTGGGTTCGATGGATTCTGAATTTAATTTCCTCTACTTTTTTCTCAATCCTCTTAAATGGCATTCCCTCTCGACCTTTTAGCCCTTCCAGAGGCATTCGTCAAGGAGATCCGCTCTCCCCTTTCCTTTTTGTCCTAATGGCGGAAGGCCTGGGTTGCCATATCAAACATGCCCTCCTTTCCCAGCAGCTCAAGGGTCTTTCCATTCACAACTCTCCAGCCATTACTCTTCAACAATTTGTAGATGACAACATGTTGTTTGGGCACCCCTCTGTTCAGGAAGCCTCCCTTTTCAAATCCCTTCTGAATGACTTCTCTGATGCCTCAGGGATGTGTATAAACATAGCCAAATCGCAAATCTTCTTTTTTCACACCCCACCTACTACTCAACAGGCCATTGCTCGCATATTGGGCTTCTCCATAGCCTCACTACCCTCCAAATACCTTGGTGCTCCTTTAATAGACTCTCCCATCAAGCACACCTCGTGGCGTTTGCTCCTAGAGAAACTTGAATCTCGTCTCACCCTATGGACTCATAGAACTCTAAACATAGCGAGCTGATTAGTGCTAATAAAATTTGTGCTACAGGCGCTGCCTCTCTATCTTTTCTCTATATTGGCAGCGCCCAAATGGGTCCTGAAAAAAATAAAAGCTCTTCAACATAATTTTGTTTGGGGTGCAATAGGCACTAATCGCAAATGGGCTCTGGAAAAATGGTTGACTACATGCTAGCCAAAAGAAAAAGGGAGCATAGGTTTGAGAGATCCTCAGCACAAAAATGCAATAATGGGTGCAAAGATTTGGTGGCAATGGCTCTCATCTCCCAACAAGCCATGGGCAGCCATCTGGATTGCCAAGTATGCCAACCACAGACCAACGGAAGAGCTAATCAGATTCTCTCCCACTGAAAAAGGATCACTAATTTGGAACGCAGCCAGATAACACTACTCACTCATCCAACAACACAGCTTCTGGGAAATAGGGAATGGTAGCACTGCTAGGTTCTGGACGAATGCTTGGCACCAACTTCCAAAGCTCACCAGCATCTATAGTCTACCTCACAGCCAAGAATGGGAGGAGCAACAACAGAAAACTGTCAACCAACAATGGACTCTAGAATCAGAACAGGGCTATAGACAATGGAAGTAGATCGACAGGATGATCAGGACTCAAGACAATCAGGCTAAGGAGGACATGAAGTGTGAGCTCCAGAATCAACGTATCAGATCTTCCGAAGGCAGGGACATCCTAAGATGGGGATATACCCCAAAAGGATCCTTCACCACCAAAGAGGCTTACAAAATTATATGCAACTATCAAACACCCTTGGACCCAACACCCTTGGACCCAATCTGGAGCAGAATTTGGTCACCGGGCATCTGGCCCAAAGTCTCTCTTTTCCTCTGGCTTGTGGGGCACCGGAAAACCCTCACCTGGGATAATCTTCGGAAACGAAACTTTCACGGGCCCTCCATGTGTCCCAACTGCAACTCTCAAGAGGAAACTCTCCAACACCTTTTGAACTCTTGCCCTCTAGCCAAAACTTATGTGGGAGAAGGCAAGCTTCTGTTGTCAAAAGAATTGCAGAGTGTCCGATGATATAATTAACTCCATTCGAAATTGGCAGCAGAACCCTTTTAAAAGTGAACTACTCAACCAATTATGGAGATTGATTCCTGGTCTTCTCCTCTGGACAATATGGAAAGAAAGAAACAAGTGCATATTCAAAGATCAAAGCATTCCTTTAGAAATCATTTGGGGCAACCTCTTTCTTAATCTCAAAGAGACCTTGGCACTTCAGACTTGGCATCCAGAAGATCTCCCTAGTCTTGCAAATGAACAAGCCATCTGGGAGAATTGGAACATACACCTTCCACAAGGTGTGCACCATCACAAACCTTCCCAAATCCATACCATCAGAAAGCTCACTTGGACCCCCCCTCCAAAGTTTACCTTCAAACTCAATTTTGATGGAGCTTCAAAAGGCAATCCAGGCAATGCGGGATTTGGAGGCATATTCAGAGATCATGAGGGCTTGCGACTCCTAATCGACTTCGGAAACATTGGATGGGAAACAAATAACTCGGCTGAGCTGGAGGGCCTCTGGCAAGGTCTTATCCTTTCCCAGCATCATGGCTTCCAACCTCTGGAAATCGAAGGTGATTCCCTTCTTCTCATCAATATGGCCAATCAACTCCTCAATGGGACACATGCGCACAAAATTGCTAATAGCTGGAGACTCGAAGCAAGATTGGATGCAATTGAAATATGGCTCCACTCCAATCAGGAAATCATATTTCATCACGTTAAAAGGGAAGGCAACAAGGTCGCTGATCTACTTGCCAATTTGGGGGTGGACAATGGGCACACTCTTCTCACTGGAGATCTTAACACAATCCAAAATCATGATAAAAAACAGGAGTGAAAAATGCTCATCCAAAAGGATGCAACTCTCCCGGATGCGGGTGTACAGCCAAGAGTTTAACATGATGGGACAGGGGTGCAGCGAGGTGGGTCAACACCTGCCTACCCAGGATATGGAGGTTATTACGCCACTGCTCAATGCAACCTCGCATTTACACTTCGCACAGTTCAAAGGCTTTTTATCTACGAGTTCTGCAGTTCATATCATGGCCACCGATCGGGTTTCTGCCCTCGCATGCTCCAGCAAGCTGGAGACCTCGGCTCTCTTCAATGCGCCTGTCATGATGGAGGTTTCTCGAAGTGTGAGAGGGGAGGATAAATGGAAGAGCTGTGTTGGGCTTACCGTGGAGTTGTTCCAGTCGCACCGCACCCATTTCCTTTTGGTCTCTGGCATTTATTCTGTTTTCAAGCTATTTGGTTTCGGTTCTACCATTCTGGTGGTTTCGCGATGCAGAGAGGGGGATGCTAGTTTGGCACCCAGCTCAGGTTTTTTAGTGGAGTCGTCTCGGCTGGACATCCTACTCTTCGCGCGGGCCATTGGCCTTCTATCGAATTGGGATCACTCCGCCATAGCTCCTCATCGTGGACCCCCTATGCCTCAGTTGCGCCACAGACTGCGAAGCTGTAGAGGCGGCACTAGGGGTCGCCCTTCAAACATGCCATCCAGCCCTTCCATTGACTTGCCTTCACTCTCAAGCGATTTTATCGCAAGCCACTACCCTCGCACTCGCAGTGGGAGAGGGCGCTCTCTGCATTCGAGTTCTCCAGCTCCCCATCGTCTAGCTTCTATACCTCATCCCACTACTGGTTCCGCGTGCTTCACCTTCATCAGTGCTCTAAATCACCCAAGGATTATTGCCCTCTTTTCGGTGGTCTTCCAGGAGGAAGCTCAGCTGGAGGAGTCTACTGCTCATGCGGCAGGCCTAGGCTCGGACTTTGCTCAGACTTCAAACCTCTAGATGGGGACTAGCAGTGCGTCAATGTAGGGTCAGGTTGCACAAGCTAACAGAGTTACTGAGGTCATGATGGATCTGGCTGATCCTGTTCCCTCAGAATCCGAAGCTACTCTTGCCAAGGATCTGCTTGTTTCAGGTTGGTGTCGTATTGTTGAAGAACCTCCAAATGACTAGTCCGCTTTCTGTGGTGCTTTTATCTTTCCTTGCGGCCCATACTATTGGGCATGTTTATGTTCAATCAATTATGCAGAATTCTGGCTTATTTTTGTTCATTTTTTATTTCATGCAAACTCTACAACATCAGGAAGATCATAATGTGCTCCCCTGCGTGGGTTTTGGCAATATTTTCCAGACTGGTTTCCCTGTTATTGGGCAGTCTCCTTATATGTTTTTCATGATAATTCTTCCTTTCTCCAAGGCAGTTGTTATGGCTACGGTCACCATGTAATTTTACTACCTTGTTAATAGATTAATCTTATTTAGAAAAAAAAAATATTTCGAAAAACTCATCTTAAAAAGTATAAATATTGATGAAATAACACATATTGTACCATATCACTCTCGGTTCTCATGATCACCCTCATTATCTTCTAGCTCGCATGGCATGATAACACTATTTTTCTCCAATACGAACCACCAATCGCTATCCAACACATCTGGGTATAAAAACACCTGGTTGCAGTGTTTAGGGAAAACGTAGGCTCCTTAGATTCATCCCACATCTGTCTAGAGTTGATACATATCAGCCTACTATCGTGATCTTCCTTTACATTATTCCGATCAAAGGTGTCCCACCACTTGAACCTAAAAATAACACATTGGAAAGAAGAAAAATCCACTTCAATGATCTTTTGTATCTTTCGACGTAAACTAACGTCCCTCTTACTAGTTGTTGATCACGGTGGCTAGATCAACTATATTGATCGAACTCGACTTCCACTCCACACTCTTGTGTGATGTTTCCAGCATTGGCATTTTCTGTGCGAAAATGGCGTCCATATGCCCACATAGGTGGGAACAAAAGCACCTATTATAAAAAAATTTAAAAAATCATATAAGTGTCATGTGTCTTATAAATAATAATCCAACAGTTAAAATATGAAATGTAGATGTCTTAATATAAGTTTCAAATTTACATATAAATTATTACCGAGTTGCTGCACCCAATCCCTACATTTAGCGCATCCTCTTCAGCACGCGGGTAATGACCAGTAGCACCGTATTTCTCTCTGACTTGGTTAGCAACCCAACTGTTGGGGCATATTTTTGGCATATTTTCTTTTAAATGATCAGTATAAGGCACACTTCTACCATTCAACCATCTGAATTCTTTCTTGTCACTATCCTATTTCATTCTTTTTTGTTTGTACAATGCGACCCACGGTTGTTTTGCTTTAGAATTGTAAATAATGAATTTATTGATTGCTTCAATTTCTGCATTCGTTGATGAAATCAAACCAACATTATATAGTACTTAGATATCAAAACATACAGTATATTGAAGTTCAACATGAATATTAATTACTTTTTGTAAATTTGAAAAATTATAAGTTGCTTACTCTTTATCAAGTGCTTTTTTCCACTTGTTTGGAGCAACTCTCCTTCTCTTTTGTCTTCATCCAATTCATCACCTCAAATCACCGCACCTAGTATGTTGTCGATCTTCTTGATGTACCCACTGGCATAGTAGAAAGACTGATATGATATGTACCCCTCTGCCATAGACCCCTTAGGTTTTTCCCTTTGTCGAACAAAACCTTTTAATTTATTCATGTACCTCTCTAAGAAGAACATCCAACGACAAGAAACAACCCCAACTAATTCAACCTCATCTACCAGGTGGATTAGAAGATGAACCTGTACGTCCATGAAACTCATCAGCGATTCCTTGTCAAACATACAAAAAATCTCAACTATCTCTTGACACCACCATGGAATGCTAGCCTACATGAATCTCCTTTGACGTGATCCAATGTACAAATGCATATAATTTGGATATGGCACATCCTAGGTTTTGAGGGAATTCATGTTTCACACACCCATGCACAAACAAAGGATAATGACACTGCAAAGTTTTAAAAACGTGCAATAATATACAAAATTAGTTATGTTTTATGATCACCACATGGGATAAAATTTATTAATATAACAAATAATAAAATCATGCTTTTGAAATTATACATACTCTTAGAATATTCAAATGGTCATGCAATTTCAACCCCGACAAATGGTCATCCACGGTGAAGCAATGTCGTAGTGAAGACCCATATGAATTTGGCACCCTCACATCCATTATAACTTCCTTTGCCAAAGATAAATCATCTTTTTTTTAAATCCATGGGACATCACCTTCTTTGAAAAACCATGAATTAGAGGGACCAGTGCCTGCCTCTGATCCCGTACTTTCTAATCATCTTGGCCAATATTTCTTTTTAGTTTTTGAAGTAATAAGATCTTTCCTAACCGCCAATGTGTTACTTTGTTTCGATGATATGTGCCTCCATAAAGAAGATGAAACATTTTTAAATATATGCATGGGATCTAATAAGTGGGAAATCTTAAGATGCTCCCAATATGGGAGGTCATAAAAGATAGATTTCCATTTCATCCCAATGGGAAATTTCTCAACATAGGTGTTGAAGAAATCTGGATCATCGAACATAGGCTCCCCATTTAATTGAACATTTCTGTGAACTCCTTCTCCTTCTCTCTCTCATATGCTCTAAGACATTCAACTGGTGTCATTATTGGAGGCTTTTGGGTTCTTTCTCGTTTACCATTGAAAGCAGATGCTGCTCTTCTATAAGAGTGTTGTTCTGGTATGAATATTCTGGAGCAATCATACACTGGCTTTTGTAGGTCCTTGGACCATCTAGCTTTCCAAGAAGGTGCACAACATTTACATCCAAAATACCCTTTTGTTACAAGACCTGCGAGATTATATTTGTATACATTAATTAATATGAATGCCACATTAAAGAATATCATGAAGATTAGAACAAATAATATTACAATGAATTAAATAACTAATATGTGAAACAATATTGTTACATTATATATAAAGAAATCAATAAATTAAAAATGTGATTTACCAGAGAAAACTCTTAAGCCTGGATAATCATGTGTCATGTAAGAACATATGCCATACAACGTAAAACTCCTCTCTGCTGCGATGGGTCTTGATACATCGTATACATTTATCCCATCCCATAATTCCTACAATTCATCTACCAGTGGTTGTAAGTAGACATCCATATTCTTCACTTGTCTTCTACCAGGGACTGTGAGAGCCAACATAAGATGTTCATTCTTCACAGGCAACCATGGGCGGATATTGTTATTGATCACTACTACAGGAGAAACAAAATAGTTGGTGTTCTGGAGGGAATATGGGTTAACGCCACCATGGCTATGCTGAGTCATAGAATTCATACTTCATTCTTGAATTTTTCGGGCCATGTATCCTCTATATGCTTCATGGCTATCGAATCAGTTGGTATTCTCATAACTCCCAACTCACTTCTATGTGAGGCATGCCATCCCTGCAACATAGCTAATTCTTTGCAACGGAAGCGCCTTTGTATCCTTGGGATTATAGGCATGTGCCTCAATATAGTAAAAGGAGGACTAGTATGTGATTTACCATTCTTTTTTGATTTATCATACCTGTCATGCCCACATTTTGGACACATCTCTTTGTTCTCATATTCTCCTTTATATAGGATAGAATCATTTGGACATGCATGATATGATATGTACTCAACACCTAACATTTTCAACAATTTTTTTGCCTCTTCGTAGCTATTGGGCAAGACATTATCACTCGGAAGAACCTTATCTTTGAATAACCTGTAGTTGGTGATCATGGAAAACTATATTAATAAATTTACATTAATGTCGATATAATTATTAACGTTCATAAAATTTAACATTTGTAATGTTCATTGTAGTGTACTAATTATATTTCAAATTTATATATAAGGGAAGTACTTTATGGTAACTTACCTCAAAATTTCCAAGAAACATGCATTCGAGAACCCAAAATTTTCTTTTAAGTTGTACAGTAACATCGTTGTCCCCAACTAGGTAGACTTTGACTGACCGTCAGGTCCAAAGAGAGGGGTGGTGGAAGCAAATTTAAGGCTTTCGAAAAAGGTGTCAGCAATATGAGCATCATCCCCTAGCTGATCATCATTTTGGAATGCATCTAACAACATTGTCTCCATGGAATTCATATCCCTTAAGTAATCATCCATACCAACCTCTATTTGATTGTCTCCATTGCCAGCTTATGAAGAACTAATATTGTTGTAGTCATTCCTAATTGGTGAATCTGGACGTAGAGAGAATTGAATCGGTGGTTGATTCAACCATTGTTGGTATCATTCCTCTCTGATTTTTTCTCTTCATTCAGTCTTCTCTCGATTTGACATTGTCGTGGGGTGCAACGGAAGATGGTAGGTAGGACGTTCATCATCACTAGAATCCTAATAATTAAAAAAAAAAAAATTGAACATGATTAGTACAAAATATTATGATATCAATTAGTAACCACCAAAGTGACAATATTGCATGATTAATTGGTTTTATGTTGAAATAATTAGATTAATCAATATACTGCATACAATTATAATTATTACCATCCTTGTCCCACGATCAGTAATAGGAAGATGCAATATTATTACAATTGGCGTGGTGAAGCGACATCCATTTTCATCTACCAAATGTGCCTTGCAAGATGCAGCCCCAATATTTCCTGACATTTTTGAGCTTATTTGAATATCATGGTGCATCTAAACCTTTCAACGTTGAATCATGAACTGCAAATACTTGTATACATTATAAATTTAATTAAGCTGCATGATTAACATGGATAAAAATCACTCAAATAATGAAAGATAAATAAAATTTGGCGTAAATATTACGCCTTGAGATGGATAGAGAGAACTCGTGATGGACTTTGAGAAATATTATAATGAGTTGGATTTTGGAAGAATTGTCCATTCGATATAATGGTGATATTTTCTCCTCAAGATTTGAGCAAAATCAACAATAAATTTTGGTGCACACACCTAAAGTAATTTCATGCCTTAAAATTGGAGTTCTTGTTATCGCGTTGGCTGTATGTATCATCGCACTAACGATTTTCATTATCAGGCACCGCGGTATTGTTTTGAGAAGGGACACCCCGCGTGTATTGCGATGCTGATGGTGATCAAGACTCTGATGAATAACCGCAATAAAAGCACAAATCTATTTTATTAAGTGAAAAAACATAAATGAAAAATGGCAAATAGAAAATATTTTTGAAAAATCTAATTTCATAAAAAATTTTAAATACTAAACACTTTCATATTTCACTATTTTTGCAAAAATTTCAACCAGAGATTTGCGAGATATACCTGGAGCAAACAGCATGAAAGCACTATGGAGTGTGAAACAATGCTCAAACAAGTATTCAAACAATCATAATTTTAAACTCTGCACAAACCACTTAGCATAGAATTTCAAACGCATCTCGTGATTAAAGTTTATTATTTTTTTTACTTTTCTACAGCTTTTTTTACGCATAAGAAAAAAAAATTATTTTTATATTTTTTGTATTTTTTGCGCTTTTTTATGCAATAAGAAAAAATTTCAATTTTTTTTTTCATTTTCGTAATTAAAAAAAAACTATTTTTAAAACAAAACCCTACATTCTTTGTTTCTACCCTTCTTCTCCTCTCTTCATGGATTTCAATTAAGGCTTTTCATTTCAGATTATAATAGTTTGTATTGCTAAATATAGTCAAGACATCCAACCCATGGGACAACTGCATATTCAATCCCAATTTATGTCACTTCTTGTGGGAATTAAAAAAGATTTTTTCATCTGCAAGCCCTGACGTAACTTACGCACCAACGTATCAGATATCCCAATGCACCACGAAGTGATTACATGTGATAAAAAATTAGAAAACATTTTTTTTTATCAGTTGTGACATATGTCTATATATGGCACCTATAAGGCTTATTTCATTATGGCACAATCAGAACGTGTTACTTCAATAATAAAATAAAAGAAATAAAATTCATTTTTAGAAACAAACCCTACATTCTTTTTATCATTTTCTCCTCTTTCTATGATTTCAGACTAGGGCTTTTTATTTTAGATTTAGGGTTTTTATTTCAAGTAAATATAAGCCTAAGACATCCAACCCACGACAACTTGCATACTTGATCCCAATCCATGTCGCCACTGCTATGAATTTTGTGAAAATATAGATATTTTTTTTCATCTAGCATCCAATACACTTAGCAATAACAAGTGTTAGTCAGATATCTCACGACCACGAAAAGTACCGTAGATAAAAAAAAAAAAATTTAATTATGGTGCATAACGAACGTGTTGTTTTACAATAAAAAATAAAAAAATTCATTTTTAGAAACAACTCAATTTTTTATTTCACCTTTCTTCCCTCTTCTCAGATTTCTCAGATCAGTATTTTCATTTAGATTTATAAGGTTTGTATTGCTGTTATAGGTTTGCATATCTAACCCACGGATGACGTATAGTCAGATCCCAATCCATATCTACTCTCGGGTGAATTTTAAAAAAAACATTTTTTCATCGGGAAAATTGGCAGATAAAAAATTGAAAGACAATTTTTAATCAAGGCACCATATGTAAAATATGTAAACGTACTATTTCATTATGGCACCCGCAAATGTGTTGCTTCGCACAAAAATAAAATAAAAATCCATTTTAGAAACAAACGCTGCATTATTTTGTTTCTATTTTCTCCTCTTTCTCTCCGATTTCAAATTAGGGTTATTTTAGATTTATAGGGTTTGTATTTCTATAGTCAAGAAATCCAACCCACATGATTCCACTTCAAATAGTCGATCCCAATCCATGCCTGGCTTGCGTAAATTAAAAAATCATCTTTATGTACCTAACGTACTTAGTGCATCAAGACTATATTATCCTAAAGACACCGCGAACTAATATGTATAAAAATAATAAAAACAATTTTTATCATGCACTACACGTAAAATATAGCACCTGGGCTTATGCTACAAAAAACTAACACCGGACAATTTTTACTATTTTGTGTTAATTGGGTGTAGTGGTTAACATAATGAACTGTGCTCTTATATTACAGAGCACCATACTCTATTTATTATATTATTTCAGTGTGAATTTATAGACAATTCTGATGCACCTGATCATTAAGCGCATGTAATGAATGGCGCTAGCTTTCTTGAGTTTTTTAACTAAAATTTGACAATTTATTTATAACATATTAATGAATGATATGCAGTAGGTTTCGTGATTGATAAATAAAATGAATAACAAGAGATAAAATAACAAAAATATTGATAACACATCAAGAAAAGAAAAAAATGTGTGCCTTGTAATTTATAAAATGTTATTTTGAACTATATGTGTTTAAATAATATGGACATTCATTAATGTGTATCATGCGGAGCCACAAAGTGACGGGCCTCTATAAGATTATTTCCAATCTACTTAATTAAGAGCGTAAAAGCTTGATGGAAAAATTACAAAATGATGAATCAGGTGAATGAAAAAATACTATCGATTCAATATGAGTTTTGTTTTTTAATTTTCATTAATAATATACTTAAAATTATTAGATAATATGTATCAAACAATCTATTAATTCAAATTTGTTTAATGTTGTACAGGGACCAACAACTCAGAAAAATAATGTTTTTCTAAGAAAATAAAAAGAATAGAACATGCAAATAAAAATGAATTTCTCCTTAGCTCATCTAGAGTGGCGCTGGAGATTAACAAAAGGGGGAAAAACTTTTACAAAATTTTATGGACTAGTGGGAACTAATGCAGTAGATCGTATGCATTTCCACTTACAATACAAAAATCAATCCAATGATTGGTAAGAACCAAATTTTATCTAAACTACGTAAAGGAAGAGTTTCCTGAGGAATTCCGTCAATGAGGTACGTCAAGATTTTAATAGCAAAAAAAGTACAACAACAAAAAGAAGGAATGAAAAGTAATATCTTACAAATGATTGTCTAGAATTATTTATAAATATTCACTTCTTTTGTTATATTTACTTTTCATATATCAATATAAAAATGAAATAGTTTATTTCTGTCATGTTAAAATTTAACATCGTTATCGATAAAATAGGTGAATCAAGACCGGTACCTACTCTTTTGTTGTAGCAAGAAAAACATCTATTTTGAAAGTGGAGATGCAAAATCAATTTTTTTTAAGCACAGCTTTTTGCAATTTAATTTAATTTTTTTTAATTTTTTTTATATGATGCTTTATTTGGAATAGTGGTGGCGATCACCACCAACTATTTTTAGAGGATTGATTTTAACACTATACATTTTCATCGTCTTCTTCTTTCGTGGAGATGTTTATTTTTAAGTGCATGTATGCACTTGCTGTTTTAAAAATAAAATAAAAATTGCTTTTTTTTAAAATAAAAATTTGTAATGATATTCTCCTACTTTTTTCACATAGATAAAAAGGAAAAAAAGGGTCAATATTATTATCAAGTTTATATTTTCTACAAGTTTAAGGCATTATTAATTAATTTTTCAATGCACATCACACTGTTCTAAAGCAAAGGACCAATATTCACAACTCTCTCTCCTCAAACCAAATTCTGCTTCTGATCCTGAAGGAATTCAAGAGCTAATTATTTGTTAAAGAAATTTTCATTACACCGGGTCTTTTCTCAATGGCAATGCAATTCTTCCTTTTGGTGGTAGGCACACAAGCATGTAGTGTTGCACCTAATCATCAAGCACAAAAATAAATAAGTAAGAAAATTAGTATAAAGACATAAAAAGTAAAAAGTAAAATATTTAAATTTAAATTTGTATAATAAACTTACTCAACTCCGAGAATAACCAAAACCCACTTTCATTTGAACATAGATTTATAATATAGTTAATCAATGTTTGAGATTTTTGATAAATGTTAACTATATCTCCTTTTGCATCTTTATCCTCATATGTTAGTTTTCTTACAACTCAAGGCCATGAGCCAACATTTGACTATGACTCTTCCCATCTACTCGATTCATAAGAATATGCTTATAGCTATCCTCTTTTGTCCAACATTCAACATGGATGAACTCACAATCATTTATAATAGGATGATCTTTGGAAGAAACAATATTTGACTTATGCTTGTAACATAACATAGTAAAAGTTCAATTAAATTGTTCATAAATAAAAAAATTAAATAAAAATCCAAACATACAATTTCAAAGTCTTACCATGTAAGTTGCATCCTTGAGTTTGCTTTACCCTTGAAGCTTGTTAATAACATTGGAAACTGTGTGTCTGAATGAAATGTCATAAATCGCCAAAGTGGTGATGTTGTCACTTCTTGAAAACCCGTAACCACTTTACTAAAAGCTTGATAAGTATATGGTTCTCTATCATATTCAATGTCTGGGAAATTGAAACCATGAGGAATATCAGCAATAACTAGGCCATATTCCCTTTTAGGTATTAGTGATGCAATGTCTTCACAGTCACCTTGTATTATTTGATATTGGACACTGTCAAGCCCATTCCAAATGTAATGATTAAGAGTAGGATCTAGTTCAACATTCATAAGACGCTTCCTTCTCATGTTCTCCATCTTAATTTTTTCAATAAAGATTTTGAAAGTATCTGGTACTCTATTTCCATCCTTCTTCGACATCTTTAATGACATAAATATATATATATATAGATATTTATAAGTAATAAAATAAAAATAGTTAAAATATGAATAAAATAAATTTATAAATCAACATACCTTATTGAATGCAATATAAAACTCTTTTATTGTTGATGTAGAACTTGCTTCTGGGTAGTTGCGTACAACATCATCCCAACTGTCTTCATTCAACATTTTAACCATGTGTTCTTGTATTTTCATAAAATTTTTCTGACTGAATAAATCAAGTTAAAAACGTTAATATATTGACATGTATAACAAATTCTACCAACATCATTATGTTTTATTTAAAAGAAAATTATAATGAAAGAAATAATTCAAGAAACTTACTTTTGAAATTCTGCACACATTTCTTCCATTGATAACTCACCCGACTTTACACGGGCTAATACTGATTTGACTAATTTATCATCCTTCACACCTTGCATTGTTCTCTAAGGTGTAATAATCATATCCTCTGGAAGCTGCTTCATTTCAGGACCCCCCTTACTGTTGGTACATATTATGGGTTTACTCTTTCTAACCTTTTGATTTTTTATGGAAATATTCTCCCACCGATCAAAAATCTCATCAATCAAATCCCATACCTCCCCAGTTCTAAATGCCAACTGAAAAATGTTATCTGTGCCTCTGAAGAGATTTGTATTCAATTTTCCATCTTTTGCTTTTTTTTTCATCAATTTGATAACCTGTTTCCATTAAACATTCCTTTCGAAATGCTACACTAACTTGTGTCTTATCCCCACGACATTTTTCTATGAATTCATTATGAATAAATCTGACCCTTTAGATGAAATTCATTTTCATTCTGTACTCATTATCTGCATTATGATCCCATGCCAATAACTTTGATTCCATTTCTGTTAAGCCAACGTAAATGATGCATTTCACTGTTTGAAAAAAATAGTTATTGGGATATTCTACAATCAATTGTCTCTTAGCCTCTATTGAATGGTTCCCTCCAATTACATAATATTTATAATCAAAACATTTTGTCTTGTCAAATGCTTGTTTGTTGGGAACCTGACATGGATCGACAAGAACCACATAATCCACCACATGCGCATATGGATTGAACCTGAACAATGTTTTCAGATTATGTACATATAGGTGATGGGCCTTTCTAATTTGATATTGGGATTGTCCTTCATGTGGGCCATAAAATTGGTTAACATCAAGCTCAAATGTTTGGCCACCAAGAATTAATTTATTCTTCCTCAATTCTTATCGAATAGCATTTTGTTTTGTTTTAATAATGCCATCCTCTAACTCAGCACCTGGTGTTATGATTTCTCTGCTTCCGTAAGAGCTTTCAATTTGTTCTTCACTGCTGCTCACGACCTTTACAGGTTCACCAATATTTTTTTTCCTAGTCTTATTGGATAACATATCAGTTTTTTTATAAACAAGCTCTCCTTCATGAGGTACAAAAGAGACATCTTTGGCAATTTTTCTTTTTGGTGTCTGATCTGTTTTCTCCTTTTTCACAATAGTTCTCATCTCCTCCTCACTAATTCTATCATAATTTTCTATTTCATGTTCGACACCTTCAAAAGAAACATGTTTAAGTTTACTAGATTGACCCACCTTAGTGACTCTTGGTTGATCCCCTCTTTGTACTGTTGCAGTGTCACGAGCTATTGCTCTTTGCTTCAATCTCCTTTCCTCTGTTTTGTCTTTGTGGAAAGTTTTGATCATATCCATAACATTTGGCACCAACATATAAATACCATCAAACATGTTTGAAAGACTTGGAACAAAATCCCATGAAACAAAATAAAACATGTCAATGATCAATAATTTATAAAAAATTGAATCATCCTTACAATAATGCATAGAGGAAATAAAAATAAGCATACTTACAATGTTATTTGCAATGTTGCTTGCTATTTCTTCAGAAAATTTTGAAGTTATTTCATCTGTGTCATACTTGACGATTGATAGACGATATCTAACCTTTTCACGTTACTGAGCCTTCCTTGCAAGAACATAAATAATGTTTGTATTTGGGACCATACATATGTCTCGTACTTTGCCCATCACATCACATTGCTCATTTAAGTCAATCATACCACAAATTAGATAGATGTGTATATCAGCTTCCGTTTCACTGTCTTCAAGATACCATGAGAAATCGATTTTATCTATTTCCTCGGCGTTCTTCCAATAAGAAATAAGCTTTAATGAACCTGGTGCCCCACTTGCTTGACTTTTATTAGTGTGTGCAACAATATCCTTATTGCGTCCAACAGTGTCCATAGTGCGTCTAGCTGCAATTTTAGATTTGGGAGTTATATCCATAGTGCGTCGAGCTGCAGCTGTAGATTTGGGAGCTGCTGCCGTAGATTTGGGAGCTGCTGCCCTAAGTGCAGAAACATTTACAGAAATATTTTTTGATGCCATTTTCTTGATATATATATATATATATATATATATATATATATATATATATATATAAGTTAATGGAAAAATATTGCGCATAAAACAAATTTAATAAACAAAATTTATTTCTAAAACTAAATAGTTTGAAATTAAAGCAGTGAAATTAACTATAAAAATTTTCATTTAAAAACAAAATATTATAAATCATATGTATATATATCTATATAATATGTTTTGAATACATTTTATAAAAAAATTAAAAATGTGTTTAAAATGTATAAAATAATTTTAAAAAAATAAACTAGTATTTTCAAACTTCAGTTTTTGTTTAATATTTAAAAAAAAACAAAAAAATTACTAACTATTTATAACAAATGTTATAATATTATATATTTTTTTATTTTTTTAATTGTATTGTTATATAGTTTTTTTTATTAATTTATTATATTGTTATATTAAAACAAATGTTTTTTTTTTTTTAATTTATTATATTGTATTTTTTTTTTAATTATATAATGTTTAAAAACAAAACATAATTGTTGTTTAATATTTTTTTTTAATATATATTTGTTATATTTTTAGATTTTTAAGAATGTTTTTATTATTTTTATATATAACAATGTTTCTATGAACTTTTAATTGTTTTATTAAAACAAATTATTAAAAAAAAAAATTAAAAACAAAAAAATAATAGTAATAAATAAATAAAAATAGTCGTTATTGTACAACGGCTATTTGGAGCTTCTTTATCTATTTAAGCTGAGTCCTTGATCAGATTTTGTATCTTGTCCTTATGATGAACCACACTTGCTGGTTCGAAACGCGTCGACACAACCTTCTCCATTGTGATTTTCACCGAAAGATTTGATACATAAAATAAATAAAACCAAAATTAAAAAATGTTTTATTAAAAAAAAAATTTAAAAACAAAAAAAATTAAAAAAATTAAAAAAATGAATAGCCTACCTGCGGCCACAGGGGGCCGGTCGGGCGGCGCCACGGGGGCAGCCCAGCCGGCCTCACGGCCCCCGCTAGGCGGAGGGCCGATTCTCGGAATTGGCCCTCCACTGAGAATCGTCCCTCCGCCCAGCGGGGGTCGTGAGGCCGGCTGGGCCGCCCCCGTGGCGCCGCCCGGCCGGCCCCCGGCGCCCAGCGGGCAGGGTCTGCCACAGACCCCGCCCGCTTGGTCGGGAATCGGCCGCCACAGACCCACGCCCGCTGGGCGCTGGGGGCTGGCCGGGCGGCACCACAGGGACAGCCCAGCAGAGGCCGTGAGGCCAGCTGGGTTGCCCCCGTGGTGCCGCCCGGCTGGCCCCCAGCACCCATCGGACGAGGTTTACGCAGAGCCCACCCGCTGGGCGCCAGTGGCCGAATCGGCCCTCCTCCTAGCGGGGGCCGTGAGGCCGGCTGGGCCACCCAGCCAGCCTCCGGCGCCCACGGGCGGGGTCTACACCACATTTGTTTTTTTTTTTTAATATAATATAATTATTAAAACATTATTTAATAATTAAAAAAAATATTAAAAAATAAATAAATATATATATAAATAAATAAATAAATTTAAATCACAATTATGTCTGGTTTCTAAACATTATAAAAAAATTAAAAAAACAATATAATAAATTTAAAAAAAAAAACATTTGTTTTAATATAACAATATAATAAATTTAAAAAAAAAAAACTATATCACAATACTATATATATATATATATATATATAACAAAACAATAAAGAAAAAAAAATTAAATATTTAAAATTAAAAAGAATAAAACTAAGATTTAAAATTTAAAAAAAAAAAATAGAATATAAAATAAAATAATTCTCAAAAAAAAAAAAATAAATAAATAAATTAAATAAGGAAATCACTGATATATTTATGATAAAAAAAAAAAAAACAAATAAAAAATGTTATAATATTACTTTTTTTTTTATGTGCATGGTCGTTTTATGGATTTTTCTGTCTAGATGAACCTATCCTATAAGTCTAAAAAAAAAAAAAAATTCTAAATTTTTGTCCTTAAAACCCTAAAAAAATTAGTTTTTTTTGCATTTTCTTCTCTAAAAAAATATAAAAAAAATTAAGGTTTTTGAACCTAAAAACCTTAAAAAATTAGTTTTTGGACATAAAAAAACTATAGAAAAACAGATTTTCCTCAAAATCGTCTTTAAATTGACAGAATAGAAGGAAAACTAACCTTTGAAATGCAAAAAGTTGTTGTCACCAATGCCAACACAACGCCTCCACAAAATTACGAATAACAACACAATGCCTCCAATGCCAATGCAATGCCTTCACAAAGTTACCAATGCCAATGCAACACCTCCACAAAATTACCAATAGCGACACAACGCCTCCAATGCCAATGCAATGCCTCCACGAAGTTACCAATGCCAACGCAACACCTCCAGAAATTTGCTCTAACAAATACCAGAAAACTTGATGTGATGTGATGAATAGAAACAATCATTCCTTTTAAATAGCGTATATTGTCTGATTGGTTTACTGTTTAACGAATGTGGGATTAAAATTTAAAATTTAAAATATTTACATTTAGTTTATTATAGTTCATACTATAGTTAAAATACTTATTATTTGCATGTAGTTATCATAATTAATATTTTATTTAATATTTACATGTACTGAATGTTGAATAATTCAAATATAATCTCAGATTAAAAATTAAAATATGAAATACTTATATGTAGTTAATTATATTTAATATTATAAATAAAATAGTTAATATTTGCATTTAGTTATCATAGTTAATATTTACATGTAATCAATGTTTAAAATCATGGGATTAAATTTTAAAATCTAAAATATGTACATGTAGGTAATTATAGTTTAAATAGTTAATATTTACATGTTATTTTTGTAAATATTTACAGGTAGTCAATCTTAAACCATTCAAATAAGAAAATTATTTTAGTTTCGAAGACATGCATGAAAGGAATATTTTGTGGATATTTTGAATAGAAAGTATGGTGAAATATTTGAAGACCAACAGTTTATTAATAAACTTTGAAATATATTTTAGATGAATATAACGTAACTTTAAAATTTAAAATTTAAAATATTTACATGTAGTCATTATAGTTAAAATAGTTAATATTTGCATGTAGGTATTATAGTAATAATATAGTTAATACTTACATCTAGTCAATGTTAAATCATTCAAATAAAAACATTATTTTAGTTTGGAAGGCATCCATGATAGAAATATTTTGTGGATATTTTGAATATAAATATCGGTAAAATATTTCAACATAAACATTTTATTAAAAAAAATGTTAAATACATTTTTTTGATTAATATTTGTACCAAATATATGAAATGAAAATTTTGGAGGGAAAGTTTTTCGTGAAATTTTTTGGAGGGAAATTTTGGAGGGAAATTTTTTCGCGAATTTTTTTGGAGGGAAAATTTGGAGGGAAATTTTCAGTCTTTAAGCTATATATTGTAAGTGGGAGAGGAATTTGTATCATTCATCCTATTCTTGTTGAAAGCCATGGTTTCTTTTGATAGCGAAGTTTTTCTTTCTAGAACATCAACATCTTCGTCACGCAACAACTCTATTCAGAGTGATGAATATAACGGGAGTTCATTCACCATGAATAGAGAGTCGAAAAATCGGCTTGGTCATTATCCTAAAGATGATGAGAACAAAATTGATGAGGTGTAGCAAAATGAAATTTTTGTAAATCGAGCGCCAATTATACCACTTACTCTTAATCCTAAGGATTATGAAAGCAACAGTGATGAAGGTCATGATGAAGAAATTCCAGAGTCAAAAGTTTCACTTCGTCCTAATCCCAAGGATTATGAGGACACCATTGATGAAGAGGGAGATGAAGAATATCCACTTCAGCTTAATCCTAAGGATTATATGAGAACAACAAATGAAGAGGGGAATGAAGAATCTGTAGATTCAAAATATCCACTCTGTCGTAATCCCGAGGAGTATGCCAGCAACACTGATGAAAAGGGGGATGTAAAATTTCTAGAGTCAAAATATCAAATTCGTCCTAATCGTAAGGATTATGCGAGCACCACCGATGAAGAGGGGAATGATAATGTTTCAGAGTCAAAACATCCACTTCGTCCCAATCCTAAGGATTATGCCAACACCACTGATGAAGAGGGAAATGAAAATTTTACAGCGTCAAAATTTCCACTCCGTCCTAATCCTAAGGATTATGCAAGCACCACTGATGAAGAGGGGGACGAAAAAATTCCAGAGTCAAAATTTCCACTTCGTCTTAATCCTAAGGATTATGTTAGCACCACAGATGAAGAGGGGAATGAAGAATTTGCAAAGTCAAAATATGCACTTCGTCCTAATCCTAAGGATTATGTCAGCACCACTGAGGAAGAGGGGAATGAAGAATTTGCAGCGTCAAAATATCCACTTCGTCCTAATCTTAAGGATTATGCCAGCACCACTGATGAAGACGGGATGAATTTCCAAAGCTAAAATTTTCATTTCATCCTAATCATAACGATTATAATTTGATTATAATTTAACCACTGATGAAGGGGGGGATGAAGAATTTCCAATAAATATAGATTCAAGGCATTCACTTATTCCTAATCCTAAGGATTATGAGAGCTTCAGTGAGGAAGGGGAGGGGCAGGATGAAGAAATTCTAGTGAATACAAATTAAAAGCTTCCACTTATGCCTAATCCCAAGGATTATGAGAGCACCACTGAGGAAGGGGAGGATGAAGAGTTTCTTGCAAATGATAATTTTAGAGGCACAGATCTGAATATTGCATTTTCTCCAAGTGACCATTTCAAAGACACTCATGGTGATGACGAATTGAATCCTCCCAGGGAAGTATTTGAAAGCATGGGTCAAGATGGTGAAGAATTTCTTTTGAGTCAGGGTTACAAAAGTGTCGATGATTCTTGTGAAATGTTTTATTCAACTGATGATGGTAAAGAAAAATTTCCATGCTGCAATGATGTTGATGAATTTCTTAACTATGTCGAGGATGATGATAGTGGGGATAATATTCCTTCTAATGGTGATGAAACTACTTTTACAAAGGATGATGGAATGATGAAGCCGTTGCAAGCAAATATTGCAACTAGGAGTAGGAGTAGACCTTTTCATATCAATCCAAAGCATTCAAGTTATACAAGGGCGAGGACAAAATATCTCACGACAAAAAGTTCTGTCGTTCATTTGATTTCAAGTGAATGTTGTCGAAGGGATTGCTTGAAAAATATGGATTTCAACTTTGCTTTGGAGAAAAGGAAAACATATATGTCAATGAATACAAGCATGCAAAATTCATATTTAGTGGGTTGCATGCAATCTACACTAGCAGGTTATGATTATCATATTGGGAATGTATTGCTTTGCAGAAAGGCGTTCAAAATGTTGTATTCAATTGGTAATTGTCGTTTGTCAAGAATCCAGGATAGATTGGAAAATGATCCCATATATTATTCAGAAGCACGTTATAAACGGGAGGTGGGGCTGTTTGCAAATACTGCTAAGACATGGATGAAAGACTTCTTTTCAAATCATGGAGAGTGTATGCCAAATAAAGACACAACACATATTCCAGATAATTTCTCGAGATGAGAAATATTCATGTTATACAAAGATTATGCAGAAGCTGTTGAAGGAATTGGTAATTTTATTACATATTCTTATTTTACAAGGATATGGAAAACTGAATTCAACAATGTTCGTATTCCTAAGAAGACAAGGATGGGGATTTGCAGCACATGTGCTTCTCTTAAAGCAAAAAGAGATAATTGTCAAGGGGAAGAAAGAGGTATGTGTTCAAAACATTGTTTTTTAAAATTTGATACTTATCAACTATGAAAATATATTTATTCATATGTTTCTTTTATTTTATGTACAGATTCCGTTGTCAAAGAACTTCAATACCATCACAATCAGCAAACAAGTGAAAGAAAAAAGTTGCATAAACATCGAAAGAAGTGTTATGATCATCCAAATAAATATCTGGGATTGATAATTGATGATATGGACCAAAAGAAAACACTTCTTCCACATTTTGTCCGCACGCCAAAAAAATTACAGGAGGAAAATTTCATTCAGTTTCACTTGGTTGGTTGTATGGTATTTAATGAGAAGATGTTTCCAAGAGTTTTTTTCACAACTCCAAATATTCACAATGATGCAAATCTGACCATAACTATAATCCATGATGTGGTTACTCATTGGTCTGGGATTCTTCCTGAAGTTTTGTATTTACAATTAGACAACACAAGTCGTGAGAACAAAAATCAAGTTCTTTTTGGGTATCTAAACATACTCGTTGAATTGGGGATTTTTAAAAAGATAAAGGTTGGTTTCCTTCTTGTTGGGCATACTCATGATCATATTGATCAAATGTTCAGTCGTTTTTCAGTAACATTGAGGAGGAAAGGTGTTGGGAGCCTACCATCATTAATTGAATGTATTAAGAAATCTTACATTCCGGAGCCTGTTTTTCATGTGTTGGAAGAAACTATTGACATGCGAAGGTTTATTTTTGGATCGCATGGTGAGGAGAAATGCATTGAACAACTTAACGACATTAGCTTCCAGCATCAATTTCGTATCAAAAAAATTGATGGGATAACACTTATATGGGGCAAGAAGTATTCAACTATTGAAGAATGGGGACCATCATCAAGTTTAGCATTTTTGAAGTTCATTCCAGAGCGTCCAATGTTTTCATCAAAGATATTGTTATTACAGTCAGTTTCCGAACTCCATAATGCACGAAGGCATAAGAGAGACATAAATTATTCTGAATGTCTAGAGGAAATTAAAAGATGTATTAGAGATACATATGAATACTTCGATGTTGCTGATTCAGTTTGGTGGGAGTATTTTTTTCAGTAATCAAAGTGATATGATTTCAAGATCAATAAATGTGGATACGCTTTTGAAGACTCCCTTTTTTTGGCCACAAAACATGCCAAATGAACATAAGGAAACACACATTGTTGAACAACAACAACCTCAAGCTATTATTAATTCCCCATAGGTAGAGGAAAGAGAAATCTATATTGGTTCTAGAAGATCACGTGCACAACGTGAAGCCATGGAAGACCTTTACAGGGGTTCTGTGCAGGATCTTAAGGAGGGTTGCATGATAGCAGTGTTAACAGATGAAGATCCACTTGGCTATCCATTCTGGATTGCCAAGGTTATAAAGGTCATTAATGAAAATGAAGAGATTACAACTATTGATGTACATTGGTATGCCACAAGTACCCACCCTTTCAATGGTGTGTACAAGCCAGAGATGGTAGTGGAAAAAAGAATTGGCAGAAAGAGAAAAAGAAAGGGCACAAATATAAATCGTTGCCGCACAGATGTCTTAAAATTGGAGGATGTTGACATACTTGTGTATGGCTTCAATTTGACAAAGAGAGGAACTCTTCGGTTGCAGACCATAAATATTTTGAAGAAATTGCTACCAGAACAATTACTGTTGAAATGGGACTCTGCAGAATGTAGACGTATATCTACAAGACTTTTGAACTCTGAAATGGTGGGCATGCATGTTGACTCAGATGGAGCACTAGTTGATGAAAGAGAAGAATATGGATCATCTTCATCTGCATCGAGCCATTCATCTGAAGATGTAGATTATGATGGTGTGCTAGAACCTATCGCTGATTTTGAAAAACTATCTAAGACACTTTTATGTAATTGATGTTTGTATGGTAACTTGAAATAAAAATTTTGACTTCCATCTCATTTTTCATGAATTTCTGAGACATTTCTATGTTTGTTGGATTATATGTTTTAATTATGAAGAATTCATTTCTTTAGAATATCGACAATGTAAAAATGAATTACAAAAATAATTTATGTTATATTCAATGTACCAATGTTGATATTTTAATTATAAGCAAAATAGAAAATAGAAACTAATGTTGAATTTTTAGATTATGCAGTGATATTACCATGATATTATGTATTGTTACCATTTGGTATAAGATACTTTTAAAAGTTTTAATAATTATATGCGTCATTGAAACAGAACACTTTGTTTTGATGCTTGAATTTTAGGTTTTGGTTGAAATTATATTTAAATTTGTCTTATGCTAAGATTTGAAAGAAGATAAATTTTTATCCTTTAAAATTAAAATTACTCTTACTTGTTTCTGTTCAATGATAAATTTTTCATTTACTTGTTCATTTTTTTAAATTGTTAAGTCTTATAATTTATCCATAATTTCATTGTTCAAGTATGTTGAACACTTAAGATTGAAAAACTTTAGATTTACAACTTGTCATTAAGGTTTTTATGCGCTACCAAATTTTATCTTTAAGGTTATGGTTGACAATAACTACAATTTTGGGGTTGTTTAAAGTCAAGATATTTTATGTTTAACATGGATGAAAATTGTTCGAAATGATAAGCCCTTCAGACATGTATTTGTTTATCTTTAACATCATCTATCAAAAATGTTAGAAATTTACAATTTTAAAAAATGTCCTAATATGTTGTCTTTAATTCCATTGTTACAAGTGTCAAAATTATGACACAATTTTTTTTTTGTTATTCCAGCATCAACTGGTTTTGTTTTGAGGGTGTTTTTTCAATCCTTTTTTCAACAAACAATTTTGTTTTTAGCATAATTTTATAAAATGTTGAAATTCGACCTTCAAAAAAAACCAAGTGCGTTCTGGAAGACACACATTTTTTTTGGGGGTGTTTTTTCATGTTTTTTGAGACTTTTTGGGCTAGAGTTCCCGTTTTGAGGTCAGGTTACCTATTTGATCGGTAACAGTGTTATGTATGAACAGAAACATGGACTATTCAGTTACGAATAATATAAAACATGTAAGAGAACAATATTCATGATGTCAATACACAAAAGTTTCCATCAGATCCAATAGTGGAGTCCAAAACATTCATTTGTATTCATTCCCAGAATCATACATTCAATGCTGTACTGTTATATATCTCTCTCTCCTTTTGGAGTTCGAAAAAAGGTCTTTACATTATCTCACGAGGGAGTACATATAGAATCAAAAGTGACTTTTGGGCTACCCTGTCCTCTCATCTTCCCGACTGTTGGGATGGTTTGCAACCTCAGAGAAATTGCTACTTGTGACCTAAGTGGGGTTGCGATCTGCAACTGGATAACTTTTGCGACCTGCGACTTGCCTGCCTCTGCTACCTGTCAATCCAATCTCTTTCAAGGGAGAAAATTTGTGATAGAGAGGACTGGGGTTTCTACCTGCTGCTATTCTTTGAGGTAGGTCTGCCAAGCTTGGTATTCAGTGGCCACTGGAGCGATTTACGGCATGTCCTTTCCTATTCTATGAAAAAATTCAAGAGCATCCGAGACTAATGTACGTCTCTTTGTGTTAATCTGATTAGACAAAGATGCCAACTTGGTGTAGATCTGGACAGGCGCAACAACGTACTGGATGATGTTTTCTTTGGAGGCTAGGAGGTCCTTCGAGATGGTTGCCTTCTTGATTGGTTCTAAGAACGACTAGATGTCTTGCATTACCTCTTCTCGTGTCCTTTGTTTGGTTAGTGTGCCTATGGAAGGTATGTGGTGCACTTCCACCATCGAGTCTATGCCACTGATGAGATGCTCATAGGTGGACATTACCCTATCCACATCCTTTGCGAGCTTATCTCTGGATTGTAGTTTCATCCGCATTGGTACTTTATCGTTTTGAGTGCGGATCCAGTCTTTCTTTGGCAAGGTGGCATGGGCTTGTGGGTATCTTTCAGACCATTCAAGGATGTTGTCTAGTGCTGTAGAGGCTTCCTTTAGTTGTGCAGAATTTTTCCTTATTTCTGCTTGTGCCCCTACCAAGGGAGCAACTGTTTGTCTTAGAGTCATCATTTCCTCATAGACCTGTATCATGGTAATTCCTAGGATGATCAACTCCCCTTGAAAAACGGCTTGTAGTCCACTGGCCTGAGTGAGTGCAAATTGGATCCTTTGGTTTTCGGTCTCTAGGGCCTTCTTTTCCTCTTATACTTGAGCGGCCTTTTTCTCGGATGCACGGAGCCTGTTTTGCAGAAATACGATTTCTCTGCTCATCCGGTTGACATTTCTTCGGTGGCAGCTACAAAAGCGGTTCCGGTCGATTCTATCATTATGGGGTTGGTCCTGGTGTCCAAGACTATGTCTTTCTCTGTGGTTACTGCTAGAGGCTCAGCTGGATTCCGGGCGAGGAATTTCCTCCTCTCTTTCTTGATCTTATGAGTGTACTGATCGTAAGATAATATCGTTAGATCCAGTACATCATCCTCGTGTTCCTCCGGGATAACGAGATCCGAAAGTGGGAGGTGTCCACCTATCATGGGGGTTACCGGGGTATTTCAATAGGTGGTAGGTCTTCCCGCTTCCCGATTTGCGAGGGTTGTGACCCGCTTCCCTTTGCCTCCTTGGATGTCTCCGTTCATTTCTTCTGAGATTCTTCCTTCTCCCTTTTCTTTTCTGCTTCTTCCCTATCCTATTCCTGTTTCAACTTGTTCTCTACTTCCTTTCTTTGCTGATATTCTTCTTATTTCTTCTTGCGAGCCTCTTCCGCTTGCTTCTTTATGCGTCCATATCTCTACCGTTTCTTCTGCTATTCTTCGACCTGTTTCCTTTGCTTTTCTTCTTCCTGTTGCTGTGCTAGAGCATCTTGGGCTTTCTTGAGTTATTCTTCTCTTTGATTCTGCTCGGCATTTAGTTTTACCTCGACCTCTTTACCTCCTCCTTCCTGTTGATTCTTAGGAGGATCGCTACCTGTGGTGTTTTTTGGCCTTTTGGAATGTGAGGTTGATGCTCCTCCCATGGGGTTTTTTCAATTCATAGAGTTTGCTATTTCCTATAGAGTTTCGTCATGGTGCTGACTTCCTTGGTCTCCATCCAAGTCAGCTTGTCCTTCAGGGGCTGCTTCCCTGAGTATGTTGTACCAGTTTTTTACTTCCTCTTCCACAACACACTCTATGTGCTGATAAGTCCAATTGAGCTTGGCCTGCTTGCAGTGTGCGGGGACGATCCTCTCAAGGTCATAGGATCGGTAGGCTAATTTTACGAAATGGAAGCCCTTTATGTGTTTTGCTTCTGCTTCCACTTCCTTGAAGTCTTTGACTGTGTAGGCACCAATAGTGAGCGAGAGGGTAGGCCATGGTTTCTTCTTGCCCTTGCTCAGCGTCTTAGAGAAACCGCCCATCATTTGGTAGCACACCTCTTGTAATAGCAGTCATTAGGGGAATTCTGAGGTCTAAAATGGGCCTCCTGAGGAAATTATAAAATAATAGTGGAAATAATTTTACACCATCAAATCTTAGAGGGAAAAAAACAAAATAATAATAAAATAATAAAACTATTTTTTCAACTTATATGCATAAATTTTTACTCAAATTTCGAGCGAAAACACTCGTTGGATGCAAAATTTAATTTCTCATCTAAAGAGTACCCATGTTGCATACTTTCTATGGACCCTGCTACATGAAAAATGAGAAATACATGAAAAACGTGATTGCAATCACATTTTTTCATATATTTCTCATTTTTTGTGTATGAGGGTCCATAGAAAGTATGAAACATGGGTACTCCTTGGATGAGAAATTAAATTTTGCATCCAACGAGTACTCCCACTAAAAATTTGAGTAAAAACTTAGGGAGATAAGTTGAAAATACGAGTTGATAAAGTAGTTTTATTATTTTATTATTTTTTATTCTTTTAATTTTTTTACTCCAAAAATGGTGAATCATCCCCCATGGTTGACATCATCATCTTGAATCCTATTGGTTCTTATAAAGTTTATTTTGGTTGTACATTTTTCTTAGGAGGCCCATTTTAGATGTACCCATAATGTTATCAAGGACGAACCTTGGGCAAGGCGTGAGGCGCTCGAATGATCCAAAAAATCCGATGAAGGTGCCTTCTTTGATGGGGAACCAATGAGTTACCTTGACCTTTATAACCATCTCCATGGCCCTTCCGACATGCAGAAGAATTGTTGCACACGTCGTAGAGGCAAGAATAAACTTCTTCCAGAGATGACATCAATGTCCTTGATCGTATTAAGTATCCCAACACATTTAGATCTTTATGACAGTCCATCGACCAAGGTCCAATTCCAATTTCTAATCATCAAAGTTGAAGTATCAGAGCATACTCAGAGACCTAGAGGTAGGAAGCCATGTAAAGCCCCTGGATGCAATCCCTCCTTCGGGGACATGGCCAGCCACAGGTTAACTCTTAGAGCTGAGGTGATGAACATAATTTCCCAGTTAAAACGAGTGCCATAGGTGGTGATTACGTACATGAGGGGGACCCACGTTCCACTAAAGGTAGTGGCACCCATTCTGCCATACATCCTGTACATCATGGTTGTGACAAGGCTATATACTTTCCTTAGGCCTTCGGTCTTATACTCCTGATTCTTCTTTCCGTTGAACTTCTTAGGGTCCTCCCACCAACCCTTCAATATATCTTGCACTGACACATCATGTGTGGTGATCCACTAGGCGTTGAAAGAATATTCTTTAGCTGGGAGTGAGTAGTAAACTTTCGCATCTTTCCCGATTAGGTTGACGTAAGGCTTTCCTGCATGATCGCGGATTACCCAGAGCTTTCAGTCCACCTTTTGGAGGATCCACTTGATCACTTTTGCGCATGGGAAGATCCATGGGTGGTCACCCACATAATGCAGCTTGGACTTCTTAACCTGAATGTACACTTGTTGGTCCATGAGGTCTTCTGGGAATTCTGGTTTTGTGAACTCATGGTAGAGTTCATATCATGACATCTTAGCGCCTTTTTCGAAAATAGTGGTGTCCAAAACATTCATTTGTATTCATTCCCAGAATCATACATTCAATGCTGTACTGTTATATATCTCTCTCTCCTTTTGGAGTTCGAAAAAAGGTCTTTACATTATCTCACGAGGGAGTACATATAGAATCAAAAGTGACTTTTGGGCTACCCTGTCCTCTCATCTTCCCGACTGTTGGGATGGTTTGCAACCTCAGAGAAATTGCTACTTGTGACCTAAGTGGGGTTGCGATCTGCAACTGGATAAATTTTGCGACCTGCGACTTGCCTGCCTCTGCTACCTATCAATCCAGTCTCTTTCAAGGGAGAAAATTTGTGATAGAGAGGACCGGGGTTTCTACCTGCTGCTATTCTTTGAGTTAGGTCTGCCAAGCTTGGTATTCAGTGGCCACTGGAGCGATTTGCGGCATGTCCTTTCCTATTCTATGAAAAAATTCAAGAGCATCCGAGACTAATGTACGTCTCTTTGTGTTAATCTGATTAGACAAAGAGGCCAGCTTGGTGTAGATCTGGACAGGCGCAACAACGTACTGGATGATGTTTTCTTTGGAGGCTAGGAGGTCCTTCGAGATGGTTGCCTTCTTGATTGGTTCTAATAATGACTAGATGTCTTGCATTACCTCTTCTCGTGTCCTTTGTTTGGTTAGTGTGCCTATGGAAGGTATGTGGTGCACTTCCACCATCGAGTCTATGCCACTGATGAGATGCTCATAGGTGGACATTACCCTATCCACATCCTTTGCGAGCTTATCTCTGGATTGTAGTTTCATCCGCATTGGTACTTTATCGTTTTGAGTGCGGATCCAGTCTTTCTTTGGCAAGGTGGCATGGGCCTGTGGGTATCTTTCAGACCATTCAAGGATGTTGTCTAGTGCTGTAGAGGCTTCCTTTAGTTGTGCATAATTTTTCCTTATTTCTGCTTGTGCCCCTACCAAGGGAGCAACTATTTGTCTTAGAGTCATCATTTCCTCATAGACCTGTATCATGGTAATTCCTAGGATGATCAACTCCCCTTGAAAAATGGCTTGTAGTCCACTGGCCTGAGTGAGTGCAAGTTGGATCCTTTGGTTTTCGGTCTCTAGGGCCTTCTTTTCCTCTTATACTTGAGCGGCCTTTTTCTCGGATGCACGGAGCCTGTTTTGCAGAAATAAGATTTCTCTGCTCATCCGGTTGACATTTCTTCGGTGGCAGCTACAAAAGCGGTTCCGGTCGATTCTATCATTATGGGGTTGGTCCTGGTGTCCAAGACTATGTCTTTCTCTGTGGTTACTGCTAGAGGCTCAGCTGGATTCCAAAGTAGGAATTTCCTCCTCTCTTTCTTGGATCTTATGAGTGTACCGATCGTAAGATAGCCTTGTTAGATCCCGCATCATCCCCGTGTTCCTCCCAGATAACGAGATCCGAAAGTGGAGGTGTCCACCTATCATGGGGGTTACCGGGTATTTCAATAGGTGGTAGGTCTTCCCGCTTCCCGATTTGCGGTGCCGTGGACCCGCTTCCCTTGCCTCCTGATGTCTCCGTTCATTTTCCGAGATTCTTCCTTCTCCCTTTTCTTCTCGCTTCTTCCCTATCTTGTTCCCGTTTCAACTTGTTCTCTACTTCCTTTCTTTGCCGATATTCTTCTCATTTCTTCGCGAGCTCCTTCCGCTTGCTTCTTTATGCGTCCATATCTCTACCGTTTTCTTCGCTATTCTTCGACCTGTTTCCTTTGCTTTTCTTCTTCCTGTTGCTGTGCTAGAGCATCTTGGGCTTTCTTGAGTTATTCTTCTCTTTGATTCTGCTCGGCATTTAGTTTTACCTCGACCTCTTTACCTCCTCCTTCCTGTTGATTCTTAGGAGGATCGCTACCTGTGGTGTTTTTTGGCCTTTTGGAATGTGAGGTCGATGCTCCTCCCATGGGGTTTTTTCACTTCATAGAGTTTGCTATTTCCTATAGAGTTTCGTCATGGTGCTGACTTCCTTGGTCTCCATCCAAGTCAGCTTCTCCTTCAGGGGCTGCTTCCCTGAGTATGTTGTACCAGTTTTTTACTTCCTCTTCCACAACACACTCTATGTGCTGATAAGTCCAATTGAGCTTGGCCTGCTTGCAGTGTGCGGGGACGATCCTCTCAAGGTCATAGGATCGGTAGGCTAATTTTACGAAATGGAAGCCCTTTATGTGTTTTGCTTCTGCTTCCACTTCCTTGAAGTCTTTGACTGTGTAGGCACCAATAGTGAGCGAGAGGGTAGGCCATGGTTTCTTCTTGCCCTTGCTCAGTGTCTTAGAGAAACCGCCCGTCATTTGGTAGCACACCTCTTGTAATAGCAGTCATTAGGGGAATTTTGAGGTCTAAAATGGGCCTCCTGAGGAAATTATAAAATAATAGTGGAAATAATTTTACACCATCAAATCTTAGAGGGAAAAAAACAAAATAATAATAAAATAATAAAACTATTTTTTCAACTTATATGCATAAATTTTTACTCAAATTTCGAGCGAAAACACTCGTTGGATGCAAAATTTAATTTCTGATCTAAAGAGTACCCATGTTGCATACTTTCTATGGACCCTGCTACATGAAAAATGAGAAATACATGAAAAACGTGATTGCAATCACATTTTTTCATATATTTCTCATTTTTTGTGTATGAGGGTCCATAGAAAGTATGAAACATGGGTACTCCTTGGATGAGAAATTAAATTTTGCATCCAACGAGTACTCCCACTAAAAATTTGAGTAAACTTAGGGAGATAAGTTGAAAATACGAGTTGATAAAGTAGTTTTATTATTTTATTATTTTTTATTCTTTTAATTTTTTTACTCCAAAAATGGTGAATCATCCCCCATGGTTGACATCATCATCTTGAATCCTATTGGTTCTTATAAAGTTTATTTTGGTTGTACATTTTTCTTAGGAGGCCCATTTTAGATTTCAAAATTCCCATAATGTTATCAGTGACGAACTTGGGCAGTGCGTGAGGCGCCTTGAATGACCCAAAAAATCTGATGAAGGTGCCTTCTTTGATGGGGAACCAATGAGCTACCTTTATAACCATCTCCATGGCCCTTTTGGACATGCAGGGAGAATCTTCATTGAAAATACGTCGATAGAGTGCGGTAATAAACTTCTCTGAGATGAAATCAATGTCTTGATTGTATTTAGTATCCCAGAACACATTTAGATCTTTATGGATAGGTCCATCGCGCACTGTGTCCTAGTTGTGTGGCCAATCATCAAAGTTACATCGTGAGCATACTGCATCTAGGAGGTAGGAAGCCATGTAAAGCCCTGATGCAAATCCCTCCTCTGGTACATGGGCCGCTGATATGTTAACCCTTAGAGCTGATATTAACAGATTTTCCCAGTTAAAACGAGTGCCATAGGTGGTGATTACGTACATGAGGGGGACCCACGTTCCACTAAAGGTAGTGGCACCCATTCTGCCATACATCCTGTACATCATGGTTGTGACAAGGCTATATACTTTCCTTAGGCCTTCGGTCTTATACTCCTGATTCTTCTTTCCGTTGAACTTCTTAGGGTCCTCCCACCAACCCTTCAATATATCTTGCACTGACACATCATGTGTGGTGATCCACTAGGCGTTGAAAGAATCTTCTTTAGCTGGGAGTGAGTAGTAAACTTTCGCATCTTTCCCGATTAGGTTGACGTAAGGCTTTCCTGCATGATCGCGGATTACCCAGAGCTTTCAGTCCACCTTTTGGAGGATCCACTTGATCACTTTTGCGCATGGGAAGATCCATGGGTGGTCACCCACATAATGCAGCTTAGACTTTTTAACCTGAATGTACACTTGTTGGTCCATGAGGTCTTCTGGGAATTCTGGTTTTGTGAACTCATGGTAGAGTTCATATCATGACATCTTAGCGTCTCGAAAATACATGCGGTATCTCCGTAGATGGGAGTTGGTGGAGGAGGCATGTATCCCTCTGATAGCTCTATTTCAGGGCTCTTGTGTCTCCTTCGAACTATCGGGGGCCCCATGTCGCTTGAGGATGAAGAGATGGAAACACACTCGAGCTCAGATTCGATATTACTTGGCATATTCAGAAAATAGTCCCACGATAAGATGGATGACATGAAATAAAAATAGAAGAAACAATTTCCTGCACTAACTAGGGCCTTGGCTACTTAAGATGGGTCGCTGCGACCTGCACTGATCGCAAAAGTATTAAACTGGAAGGGATGCGACCTGGCGACCTAGTAGTGTGGTCGCAAGGTCAAAAAGTCGCATCTGCGTGAACAATCCTGAATTTGTGACTTTGCGACTCAACGTCCAAGTCGCAAGGTCATGACTGCGTGGATAGTTAGGGCTTTGTGACTTGGTGACTCAACGACCAGGTTACGAGGTCGCAAGGTCGTGAGGTCGCATTAGGGATTTTCTGAGGGGAAAATAGGTCGTTGTGACCCACGAGGAAAAATTGGGAAAAATGGGGGAAATCTCTAAGGGAAAGAAGCAAATCAAGATTGAAAGGGTCATAGTAAGGCTAAGGAAGGGTGCCCAAAGTGGCAGGAAGAAAAAGGAGGGGCCAAAACAGGTTTAGGCATGATAGGATGAGAAAGGGAAAATGAAACCCTAGCTAGAATAATTGTGAGGGACAGGATTGCAACTAAGGGGCATCTAAGGAAATTAATAGCCTAGGCTGGGGGCAGGTAGGGCCATAGCTAATAAAAACATGAACTGCAGGAGGTTTCAGCGACTTACCTGGAAGAAATCGCACTCTGATTGGCTTTCCAGATGTCTTGTTTACTCCATCGCGTAGATCGAATGCGACCTACGCGACCCTTTTACTTATAAAGGGGTCGCACATGTGGTCATTAATGGAGGTCACAGGGTCGCAAGGTCTCATAGTCACAGAAATGATATTTTGACATGATTTGCGACCTAGCGACCTAGCGACCTTGGTCGGGTCGCAAGGTCGCTAAGTCGCAAACTGCTGAAGGTTGAAAGGGGAGCGACTTTGCGACTTTTCGACTTTACTTAGGAAAACTTAGAGTCATCTCCTGGTTTGGGGATACCTGTTAAAAGTGGACTTTTCGGAGGCTCACGACTGATGCTGGGAACAGACCTGTCCTCATCAAAACATCAGGGGCTCTGAAATTTCAAACTGGTGCCAAATTTCGGAGGGTGTTGTAGCAGCTACAAAAATTGGCGATTCACTGGTAGAACCCATAATCTCTGCCCACGCTTAATATTGTGGGGGGTGGGGGGGGCTTAGTAGGTACTTCCTCCCGCTTCTGTGGGTCCCACTGGCATCCTCTATGGCCTTCGTGCATTTACTTCATCCGATTGCACTACGCGGAATGTTGTTCACCGTGCCTTCCATTTCTGGAGATCGGACGAAAGGGGTTGAAACAACCTCGCGGCTTCAAGGGATTCGGTATAGTTATTTGGTCTACTGTGTTGCTCTGCTGCCAACGAGCTTGATGGGCCCTGGCGGAGTCACTGCATAGGAGTCATGAACGTTGCACCGCTACCAGCGAGCTTGGTCAGTGCCCCAGTGGAGTCGTCGCATTACCTCTCTGCGCAGGAATCCTTTCTCAATCATTTACCCTTTTTTTGTGTGCTAATAGTAATTATTTGTATGTGCTCAAGGAAATTATTTGTATGTGGAAAAAATTGCCTGGGTGGATGAGGGAGCCTGAATTATGTTATTTGCAAGAGAGGTTGCTCCAGGTCTTTTATTTGGAGATCTCTTGAATTTTTCTGAATACCCTTTGCTATTAGAAGTTAACTCCTTTCCCCTTTCATCTAGTGACCTCATTTCATCGATAATTTTTTAACATCGATTTTCGAGTTGATGCACCAGATCAGTTATTCGCACTTGGGTCCTATGACTCAGTCGAGTTCCTCCCATGAAGCGGTTATCACAGACATACTTAGGCCACTTATGTTTCAGGGCTGATTCTTTGCAGGCAGAGATTCATGGACAACTTGCCTATCGAGTAAATTCTGCGTCGATCCTTCGAATTAAGGCATTGAGGATGAAAATTCAGGGCTTTGCTCAGGGTAAGCTATTTATTTAAAACAACAAAACAAAACAAAGAAACACGGTGGATGCGATAAAATACAGAAAAAAAACTATAGTACAAAGTGTGGGGACAATCGAGGGGTCGTCAGGTGAAGTAATATTTGAGGTCGTGGCCGTTTACCAGGAGGACCTTAGTCCTCCCTTCCAGGGTTTGGAGTCTGTATGTGTATGGGCTGACCTTTTCTTTGATTTGAAATGGGCCTGTCCACAGGGCTCATAATTTGGCGTGTTTTCCTCTGTCTTCATGAGCCTTGTCCCACTTGAGGACGAGATCACCAATTTCGAAGACCTTGTTCCTGGCGGATTTTTTGTCAAACCATCGTTTTATTTAGCCTTGGTGGATGGTGAATTTTTCCCTGGCCTTTAGTCTTTCCTCCTATAGTTTTAGTAGGGTGTCTATGCAGGTCTGTAGAGAAGGGCATGGGGTGCCATGTGTTTCTTGGGAAAAATTAAGGGCAAGAAGGAAGAGGTTAGGGGGAAGGATGGCTTTTTTCCTATAGACTAGGAAGAATGGAGAGGTTCCTAGGGAGGGTTTAGGTGTGACTCGATCAGCCCAGAGGGAATTGTGCCAGTTTCAATGTTGGGATAACAGGGTTTTCTTGATGATCCAAATTAAATTATTATTGGTTGACTCGGCTAACCCATTCCCCTAGGGGTAGTAGTTGGCGGAATGTTTCAAAAAAATACCGTTTTCCAGAGCAAATTCATATAACTTAAATGATGAAAAATATGTAGCATTATCAAAGACCAAAGAGGTTGGGACGTCGAACCTGGTCATGATGTACTGAGTAATGAAAGCTTTTACCTCTTGGTCGTTGATTTGACGTAACGGTATCGCCTCAACCCACCTTGTGAAATAATCCGTGGCCGTGAGGATATATTGGTGTTGCTTGGAGGAGTGTGGCAATATTTCCCCGATCACATCCAGACCCCATTGCTTGAACGATTCCTCCACCGCGATAGACTGTAGTGGAGCGGATGGCCTAGATTCTATACTGGAAAAATTTTGGCACGAGGGGCACTTTTGAACATAGGCGTGAGAATATTAAATAGAGTGAGCCAATAAAAACCAACACACATAATCTTGTGAGCTGTAGCATCTCCTGCGTAGTGTCCACTAGCTGGGCCATCATGTAATTCCTTTAAGACTTGTTGGGCCTCACTGGGTTCTAGACAACGTAACAAGACATCGCTGTGAAGTTTGCGGAATAGCTTGCCCTGCAGCATTTGATAGGATGCAAATTTCAGCCTTATTTCTCATTTATGCTTCGCTGTCAAGGTAGGTTCCATGATACTACGACCGAGATACTGTAGGAGGTTTGTGTACCATGATGGGGAATTTTGCTGGAGTGTGCCGTCAGCCTGGTACATATCTATCTCATGTTCCCAAAACTCCTCATCACTATTCCGTGGGTCGGTGGCTTCAGCAGCCATTCAGCACAACCTATGCCCTTTGACCGTGTGTGTAGGTTTGAATTCTAGGTCATATTCCTGAAGGCATGCCATCTAGATACCTCGTGTCTCACCCAAATCCCACTGCACAAACAACGAGTGGATGACTGGGTGAGGTATGAACACCGTGACATGGTTCTTCATAATCTATGGCCTAAAGTGCTCAACTACCTTGTATATTGCATAAGCTTGCTTGTCGATGTCCAGATAGTTCAACTCAACACCTTGCAAACCTGCGCTCATGAAAGATATCAACGGTTTGTGGTTGCTGCCGTCTTTCTGGGTCAGGACGATTGCGAGTGATGAATATGAGGCAAAAGTATAAAAGATAAAGACTTTGTTGAAATCCGTGCTATGTAGGGTAGGTGCTTCCGCGATGGATTTCTTAATACTGTCAAACTCTTCTTTCTCGGGAATATTCCATTTAAAATTCATGTTCTTCTTAATCAGATTTTGCAACGATTTCATGATTTGCGCAGAGTCCGATATGAATTTTCAGAGGAAGTTATTTTTCTCGAGAAACTACTGCATGGATTTCTTATTGATTAGGGAAGAAATTTGGGCGATGTATTTTAAACGGTCAAGGTCTACCACTATGCCATCCTAGGTTATGATGTGGCCCAAAAAATTTCCTTCTGAGACTGCAAAGATACTTTTCTTGTGGCTTAACGAGATTTCGTATTTTTGGCACCTCTCAAAGATATGTTTTAGGTGGTGCAGGTGGGCATGTCTACATTTGGAGAACACAGTGACGTCATCAAGGTAGACCACAACACTTTTTCCCATTAGCCCTCGGAAGGCGATGTCACCCTTTGGAAGGTTTCCCCAGCATTAATTAGGCCAAAGGGCATGCGTCTGAATGCGAATGTTCCCCATTTAGTCCTGAATGTTGTCTTCAAACAGTCTAGTTCCGCTACTAGAAACTAGTTGTATCTCGAGAAACCATCCAGAGACGAGAACATTTCTGACCCTGATACCATTTGAGGAATCTACTCCATGGGGGGCACCGGGTAGTTATCCTTATCGGAAGAGCGGTTCAAATTTCAGAATTCTACACATAAGCACATTTTTCCGAAATTCTTGTGAACTGGGTCCAAATTCGACACCCACGTTGAATGTTGGACTTTGAAAATGATGCGGGCGTACAAGAGCTTCTTAATTTCTTTCTGAACCATTTGTTCCAAAGTTGGATGCACTTTTCTTAGCTTTTGTTGAAATGGTTTGATGCCTTCCTTCATTGGTATCACATGCTGGATAATGCGCATGTCATATGTCTGTAGCTCATTGTATGTCCACACAAAAACATCTCAATACTTCTTAAATAACTCAATAAAGGACTTCTGCTCCTGGGGGGTGCACCTGGTACCAAGGTTAACGAACTTCAGGCCTGCTTCCGTCTCGAGGTTTACTTGTTCATGTAATAGGGTGGAAATTTGCACCTTTGTATTGGGATGCCCCCAGAATCGATTCTGCAAGTCGAATAATTTCTCGAGGGAGACGACCTCTTTGGGTATTGGGTTTTGTTGGCCCTCATTTTTGATCCAAATTTGTTTAATTAAATACACTTTATTTCCATGCTATCCATCCATATACCATATATATTCACTCTATTTTGACTAATTTATTTATATCCAGGTATATAAATTAATTTTTGAAATTTTTAGAAGTTTTTACAAAAATTGAATTTTAAGTGCATTTTTGGATTGGACTAGAAATTCCCGTAATGACTTCATTGATGTCATACTTTTAGGACACCTGGGCTCGAACTGAGAACATTTGTAAAAATATTGGGAACTAAGAATGGACGTGCACCTATTGGTTCAGTCAAATCAAGCTTAAAAAGGCCCGGTCAAAGCCGATCAAACATGACATGTTATTATGGAAATCCCTAGGAAATAGACCAAATTTAGCATTTTATGGGATTTTCCAGATTTTGAGAGATTAGATGGATGAGCTCAACCAAAATTGATAGGATAAGGATAGACATGGCTGTTAGAGAAGTTTTAGTTAATTTTGTTTTATATTTCTCTATTTAAGACATTGAAGGCATTGATATGTAGAATTTGTATAATTTCACTTTGATATTTCTGAAACTTGGAGAGCTAATTGAAGAACCAGTTCTGTATCCTTTTATGATGTTCTATATGGTGAATTATTGATTGAGTTTTAGTAGTTGAAATTAATCTCAGTGTGCGAGTCAAGGGTGGAGGGCCCCCACACCGAGCTAAGTGCACTTTCTGGTTAATTTAGTTGCAATTTTCTGAACTAGTTTTGTTTCATGTTTAATTAGTTAATTAGATGTATGATGTTATGTTATGATTTCTGATGAATCCTAATATAATTTATAATATGAATATGAAGGGTCAACCCAGTGTTTAATTTAAACTCTCCTTCTATCTGATCAGGGAATAGAAACTAGAATTCATCTTTCTTGCTTTTAAGTGATTTTCTGAATTTCCAGTTTTCTAACATTGGAATTAATGATGTATGAATTTGTAATGAAGGACAACAAGGACCTCCTTAGTTAGGAGCCTCTTCTATTATTATTTTATGCACCTTGAGCTATTGTTCATTAGTGGTTTTTGATTCCTATTCATGAATTAGTATTGTAGAGAAGGACAAACAAGTTCTCCTAAGTTAGGAGTTTCTTCCTTGCTTATTACATAATTGAATTAGAAATTATTTAGTTAAGTTTTATATTTGTAATATGCATTTCATTTAATTTCAATAATTCATCTTCTAAACTTGACTATAGTTGAAATCCATATATTTTGGAGATGCTTCTAAGTTCTACAAGACCGGATTGATAATAAAATACTTGTGTTAGTTTACCCAGTAAACAGACCAAAATTTTTGGCGTCGTTGCCGGGGAAGCATACATCAACATAGTCAATTAGGAAATATAAAAATATCTAAAAAAATTATAAAATCAAAAACAACCAAAACTTAGTTTTTCTTTCAAGTTATATTTTTTTATGCCTAGAGATAGAGATCAGAAGGGTAGATTCATTAAACAAAACCCCCCAACAATTCAACCATACAAAAGACTAACAACACTAGTTGCTGGAAGAACTACTCTAGAGAAGTTAAAGAAAAAATAGAGATCAGGACAAATATTAACTCTAATTGAAAGACAAACCTTGTTGGCTTTGGAGGTAAGAAGAAACCAATCACCAAGAGAAACTCCTTTCCTAGGAAAACAAAAGGAAACAAGAAAACCAGTTGTCGAACAATTAGAACAACCTGTCCTTGAAAAAATTAAGATAGTTGGGGAAACACCAAATCAATCTCATATTGAAACATTACAAATATTTGAACAAGAAATGACTGAAGAAGGAGAAGGATCTAATGCCACTTATGACTCTTGAACAGAGAATTGAATATGAGAGACAACAAAGGGAATGGAAAAGGAAAAGAGAGGAAGAAAGGAAATTGGAAGCAGAAAGAAAGAGAGAGGAAGACAGAAGAATAGAAGCACTAAGAAGGATAGAGGAAGAAGCAAAAAGTGGAAATGAAAACAAGAGACTACGTGATAATGAATAAGAAAATGATAATAATCAGGAAGTTTCTTTTGGCTTTCCAATATTAGACACAACAACAATACTAGGAGAAGAAGTGAAAATGAAAAAAATTCCACCTTACATTGTGCCTAATGATGCAAGGCTAGACACAATACGAGTCTTAAACATCTGTTGCCTATCAACTTACATCACAGCTTTTCCCCAAATCAAATCCTCAATACTTGGCAAACTCACACTTTGCCATTATCTTGTGGAAACTATTTTCATTTTATGTTTTAACATCAGGACCCAACAATCAAAGAAAACTTATCATCATTCAAATCACATCAAACATTCAATGTTTTCATAAGCAATCTTAATACTTCTCATTCACATATGGCTTGATTCAAGAATGCGCCCTTACTTTTCTACAAACCCAGAATTCAAATGCCAAATAACACAATATGGTCACTCATATGTCAAATCGATCTACGCTCATGTAATTTACTTATTTTCCCTATGGGAAATCTGGCCCATACAACCTGCATTCGTTTATCCCAAATTCACCTCAATTCTTTGTAGCGGCTTTATACAAATTTTATGTCAGAACCAATTTCAACCAAACAAAAGCTCATGGACAAATGATACTACGTCTAAATAAGGCTCGGACTTGACTGTTTTAATACCAGCGTTCTACTCATATTCACGACATCCAGAGTTCAGTTTCGTTGCATAATGATCTTCATTCTGTATATGAATTCTTGAAATTAAGAATTAACCCACTACACTGCAATTTCTCCTGTTTACAAATGTCATTGGTATTATGACTGGATTCGATTGAAGAGTGCGCCTTACCTTTTAAACCCCAGTGCTTAATTTTCATATGTTTGCTATATCAAACATCAAACTGCTTGAAGTTTTCATTTCAATTGACTCGTTCTGGACTGCGCCTTTAGATTCTAGGTTTCAGCAATCGAACACATCGCTTACATCAACGTGCTTACTCTGGCAAACTGCATCTTCAACTCTGCATCGCACCTTCTGGCATGTCAATTCTGGATTATCAAACGCTGTTGCTCTCAAGCAGAATTCTGATGATCGATTGCCAATGAATCGATACATTCTTCACACCCAAAAAAACCTTTTCATTGCTTCCCACTGCACTTTTGACAGCAAACGTCAATTTAACGCTACAGCAAAGGCTTGATACACATCGATTTTCCCCTGCAACAGTTTATCACGCCATCAATTTGTGTTATACTATTAAATCAACAACGCCCTTCAATTTGCTTACTATGCGCCCTTCACACGGCAAATTGATTCCCAATCGATCAATACCATCCTATGGCTTCAACACACTTGAACGAAGAACAATTATTAATCAATTCCAGAAGTGGTTAATGCATCCCATAATCGACATTCCATAGTCTGTATCATTGAGATATTCATATCAGTGTTATGTGAATTCTAACAACAGCGTTTTTTTTTTTAAACTGCACCATTAACAACAGTTCACCAAAATGTATGTATCTGGAATCACACATTTACCATACTGTTCAATGCTATTCAAAACATATCAAATTCCAATTGAATCCCGACAGAATTTCAACATAACTCTGCGCACTTCTATATTCAGTTTCTTATATTAACCAATCGATCTCTAACAGAAATCTTTTCTTAGAATGGCGCCCTTTGAAAACAGAGATTTTAATACCATTTACCCTTGATGATTTACATAACAGTTTTCACATAAACAAGTGCGATTTCAAGCCCATCGATCATTAACAATGTTATGAACAAATATACAATTTCTCAATCACCCAATATATATATACTGAAACAAAACAATGACTTACAACTTTTTACTGGCCAGATGTTTCAATGCCATGGCCCTTTACAATTTCTGAAGGCTTACAGCCTTGCTGCTCAAACCATACTCTCAATCTCAATTTCTCACAATCTCTAATGTTGTTTTTCTCACAAATCTTCCTCCTATTTATACAATTTAAAAAATCATTAAATTAAATGCTCAATCCCTTCAATTCCTCAACAAACCCCTAAATCTCTCAACATCCCTAAAGGATAGCTCTTTATCCCTAAAATCCTTCCACTAATTAAATTCCCTCATATCCTAAAAAGATATTTACAAAAATCCTCACATTTCCCTATTTTATTCAAATTAATTTAATAAAATATTAAAATCATCATACCCCCTTTTAACATATTTACAAAATAAAAGAACACCCTTGATGCTCTGCTCTCTGCATCACCTAGCATGGAATGTCAACAGAAGATCCTGATTCATTTATGTTTGAATTTGATATCTTATGTAGAACTTATGGATACACGGATGATGCACACAAGCTTCATCTCTTTCTTGCTACTTTGAAAGTAGCAACATTAAAATGGTTTATGGGTTTAGGAGAACATACAATTGCTTCTTGGGATGATATGAAGAATTTTTTTTCTTAAAAAGTATCAAGCTTACTGCAAGGCTAGAGAATAAAAGTAAGACATTTTTAGAATGACACAACAAGAAGATGAATTTTTGGAGGAGTATTTAGAGAGATTTCTTTACAATTTGCAAAAATCCAAACAACATTCTCTGAATCTCGATACCATTTGCACAATATTTCTTAAGGGTATCAGAGATGAATACTTAGATATACTCAATGTTACGGGAAAAGGAGATATCTCAAACCTACAATTTGATGAAATTGTTGAACTTTGTCAGAAATATTCTAGGGGAATATCAAAAAGTGGAAAGAGGGATGTTACATCAAGAGTTTCCAAATCTGTAGCAAGTGGAGTAACAAGAGCAAAAATAGGAAGTTTACTAGGAAATTTAAAAACGGATCTCTTAAGCACTTTGGGAACACAAGTAGATGTTTTAAAAGCCAAGAAGAAGAAAGAAGAACAAGATCAAATCTTAGCAATATTTTTTCCAAAATTTAGGCAAAGACATCCAGTTAGGGAATGTCCTTTACAAGGTATACAAGTGTGTGGAATTTGTACAGAGAATCATGAAACTGAAAACTGTCCAAAATTGAAAGAGTTGCAAATGGAAGAAGTACAAGGGGTAGATTCTCTCTACTATATGGCACCAAGAAGACCTTTGCAACTAAGGATGCCTCAAAAAAATCCCCAGAATTTTCAATATTATCCTCAGAATTCGTGGAAAAATCCAATGCCATGGCAGGCTTGGTCTCCACAGCAATATAAAAATAAACCTACACAAAGTTGGAGAGGATATAGTCATGTAAACCAGCCACCTTACCCTCAACAATGTCAATATCAACAACCATACCCTCAACAACCATTCCAATACCAACAATTCCAACAACATCAACCAATGCCATTTCCACCTCAAAATCATGCAACAATGCTAACTCAACCTCAGCAGCTTGAACTGCCTTCTAACCAACCACCTCCTAGACCAACACAATTTCTAGGTCAGCTAGTAGCTAATCCAAATAACAAAGTGGATAAACTAGCATACAATGTGGAAGAGGGAACATACTATCCTACATATTCCATTCTTCCCATACAAGATGTCCACTTAAGGTTTGGGAAGGTGTTACACAAATATTCTCCTCCAATAATATAAGAAAAAACTGAACAAGGAGAACAAACTCAACAATCTCAACCAAAAAATCAAATTCAGAAGGGAAAATGTATTTTGACTCAGACACCACCTTATCCAGAGAGGTTAGTACAACATAAAATCCCAATGTCTTTGCCTGAATTTGATATTCTGGATGAATTGAAGAATACATATGTCAAAATTCCTTTGTTGCAGACAATAATAGATATTCCAATATATTCAAAAACGATAAAGGAGTTATGCATCAAGAAATCTGGTAGAAGGAAAAGAGATCCACCCACAATCCAGGTCATTGGAAGATTAGCTAGTCTCATGTCTACAAAGACAAAAATTGAAAAATATGTTGATCTTGGGATCCCTATGGTTACCATCTCGATCAATAATTTTTCAGTGCCAAACCCTTTAATAAATTTGGGAGCAACTATAAACTATAAAACATTTGAACTTGAACAAAATTAGACCTACTACTACAGTTTTAGAACTTGCAGACAGATCTAAGGTTGTACCAGAAGGAATATTAGAAGATATCATTGTGTCTCCGGATTCATGGGAGTATCTTGTAGACTTCCTCATTTTGCAGCCAACAACAAATTTAGGAGGCCATCCATTAATTTTAAGTAGACCACAGTTAGCCACTGTAGATGCCTTCATTGGATGCAGGTCAGGAAGTATGATATTTGCACATGGGGATGAAAGGAAACGTGTTACATTGTATCCTACAACACAATCTCCTTCTTTATTATCATGGCTTGATGGAGAAGAGCAACAAGAAATTAAATCTGTTCTTAGTATTAATCAAGTCTATAATTTTAGAGAAGAGGAAGGAAATGAGGATTTATTAGATCCCTTCATCTCAGAACCAAATATTTTGGAGCATCTTAGAATAACACAATATGAAGCTGCAAGTCATCTTTTAAATCGATGTTTCCAAGAAAACTGTACTATTCAATCACTGCAAAATTCATTTGAAAGTATTTTTCCTATTAACTCAATTACCAATTCAAAGAGTAAAATCATCAAAGTCAATCTTGGAAGGAATTTGAATATTGGTAATAACTTACAATCATCACAAAAACAAGGGGTAATAGCACTATTACAAAAATATTCCAAAGATTTTGCCCGGGATTACACATATATGCAGGGGATTCATCCAAAGACATGTATTCACCACATTTACACTGATGATCAAATCAAACTTATGAGACAACCACAAAGAAATATGAATCCTATGATGAATGAAATAGTGAAAGAAGAATTGCAGAAATTGTTACAAGTTGGATTCATCTATCCTATTTCTGATAGTCAATGGGTTTCTCCCTTAGTTGTAGTGCCTAAAAAAATGGAAAGTGGAGAATTTGTGTAGACTACAGAGAGATAAATAAAGTCACATTAAAAGATAATTTCCCTTTACGATTTATTGATCAAGTACTAGATTCATTAGCTAGGAAGAAATTATTTTATTTTCTTGATGGATTTAGTGGATACAATCAGATAAAGATAGCAGTGGAAGACCAAGATAAAACAACATTTACTTGTCCATGGGGAACATATTCATATAATTTTTTTCCCTTTGGGTTATGTAATGCACCTGCTACTTTTCAGAGAGTATTCCTTGCAATATTTTCTGATCTGATCCATGAATGTGTAGAGGTCTACATGGATGATTTCACTGTGTATGGTGGAACATTTGATGATTGTTTAAGAAATATTGAATTTTTTTTGAAAACATGCATACAGACAAATCTATCACTCAGTAATGAAAAATTATTTATGATGTTAACTGAGGGAATAATGTTGGGACGCCATATTTCTTCTTAAGGAATTAAGGTGGATCCAACAAAAAATACAAGTCACTGTGAATTTAATGCCACCCACAACAAAAAAGGAAGTAATAAGTTTCTTGGGTTATGCAGGCTACTATAGGAGATTTATTGAAAATTTCAGTAAAATAGCTCTACATGTATTCAAGTTACTTGCAAAAGATGTGGATTTCCAATAGACAAATAATTGTCAAAATGCATTTGAGATATTAAAAGAAAAATTGTCAGTTGCACCCATTCTTCAAGGACCCAATTGATCATTTCCATTTCATATATCTATTGATGCATCTGACATTGCTATAGGATCATCACTTGGATAGAAAGATAATCAGTTTAATTATGCCATATACTTCAGTTTAATTATGCCATATACTTCATAAACAAAAACTTAACACCGTCAGAATTGAACTCTACTGTTACAGAGAAAGAAATGTTAGCTGTAGTACATGTAGTTAATAATTTTAGGCATTATATAACACGTTATCAAATATTCATTCACACAGATCATTCAACCATAAGATATTTAATGAACAAAGAAATTACAAATGGTAGAACTACTAAATGGATGTTATTGATGCAAGAATTTCACATCACTATACAAGATCGACCAGGTAAGGATAATCAAGTAGCAAACTTTCTATCAAGAATTCATTCACCTGGTGATCCAAATCTGGTTTCAGATAATTTCCCATATGAACATCTATTTTCTATAACTGTCAAAAATCCATGGTTTGCAGATGTAGCCAACTATTTATCTTCTAGAATCCTACCATCCCATTTCATAAATAAACATAAAATAAAGATAATTAGAGAAAGTGATAGATACAGTTGGGTCAATGGTGACCTCTTTTATACTAATTATGATATGATAATAAGAAAATGTGTTAGAGAAGACGAGATTATAGACATTTTGAAATAATTTCATGACGAGCCATGTGGTGGTCATTTTGCAGAAAAGCGGACGACTTACAAAGTGCTCAAACTTGGCTACTACTGGCTGAAAATCTTCAAGGACTCCAAGGCCTATGTAAAGAGATGTGACAACTACCAAAGAATTGGAAGACCAGTGGCATCAGATGAAATTCCATTAAAGCCACAAGTACTCATAAAACCATTTGAGAAATGGGCTCTAGAATTTGTGGGACCAATAAACCCTCCATTAAATGAAAAAAAAGTACATCCTGGTATGTACAGATTATGTTACTAAGTGGGTGGAGGCAAAGGAAGTGGCAAGAGAAACAGAAGAAACAATTGTTTATTTTCTATTTGAAGAAATATTTGTAAGGTATGGAGTTCCATGAAAAATTTCTACAGACCAGGGAGCACAATTCACCTCCAAGGTTGTAAGGGACCTCAGAGAAAAGTACAAGATCAAACATAGAAAATATACTCCGTACCATCTGCAAGCGAATGGACAAGTGGAGTCCACTAACAAAGTTTTGGAGAATATTATGACAAAAATAGTGCAGATGAATATTAAAGACTGGTCGGAAAAGTTGAGAGATGCACTATGGGCCTACAGGATCACATGGAAGAACACAACTGGATTCAGTCCTTACCAATTGGTATACGGTAAGGAAGTTTTGTTACCCATATAATTTCAAATACATACATATAAACTTGCAGCAAATTTGGGAATGGAAATATCTGAAGTACAAGCACAAAGAGTGACTCAATTAAATGAAATTGATGAAATAAGACATCAGGAAGTAGAACATACCTCATTAGTGCAAGAACAAAGAATAAAATGGCATGATCGATTCATCAAAAATAAAGTTTTTCAAAAAGGGAGACTGGGTACTATTTTTTGACTCCAAGTTTAAAAATTTCAAGGCAAAGTTTACAACTCATTGGCTTGGGCCATATGAGATAGAAGAGATCTTTGACAATGGAGCAGTCAATAAAAAAGATAGATGAAGCGTAATTTTCATTTGTAGTGAATGGGCATAGGCTTAAAGTCGACAATAGGCCTATCAATAAAGAAGATTTTATGAAAAGAATTTCAACATAAACCGATATGGAAATAATGGAAGAGCATAATATGCCTTCTTTAGTTCTAGAAGAATATAAAATAATAATAATAATAATAAAAAAGTTTGGTTGTGAAAATCTAGGAGACTTGCACAATACAAACTCGAATTCATATCGGAAAACCAACTTGTTTGGCCAATATGAATTCTGTATTTTTTTGTTTTGTTTTTAATTCAGTATGATTTTGTAGGGTTAATCCTCCAAGACATGCAAGACTTGAGGACAAGTCTTAACATCAACAAGGGGGAATTTTGTAGTAAAACTATGTAAATAGTGTTAGCCACTGAATTGAAGAAGGAACCTGAATTACAAGTACAAAGGGACTTGATACATCATTGCCAATATTGTGCAGAAAGGGATCTGAGATATCATTGAGAATATTATGCAGAAGGGACCTGTATTATATGACAAAAGAAAATTGAAACATTGTTGAAAATTACATGTCATAAGGGACCTGAAACATCAATTACAAACTACAGAAGGGACCTGAACAACATCAACATTCAAAGATCCTGAATCAATAATCAGATGCGAAAACATGAAGTAGAAATAAGTCTCTACATATCCTGGAAGAGCCATCATTATGATATTAAAGACATTTTCGACCATCATTTGATTGGATGACATCTTTAACATCAAACAATTTATGGGAGTACAAGTACAATAAGTGAAAATTTTGCTTTTAAAATTTCGATTTTTAAAATTTTTTCTAGAAGTTGTTAAGACTAATTTAGTGCTTGATATGCATTCCATTATATCCTTCCCTCATTATTTTACCCATTATAATCACCTATTCATTACCCTTTTCCTACACTTAACCTCATACATTAACCATCATTCCATATATATACCATATTTCATTACCCTTTCCTACATTTAACCATCATTCCATATACCATCATTTCAATCATTTAAAAAAAAAAACCATCACATTTATCCTAAATATTTTCTTAAGGACATGGATCAAGAATTAGAGGCCCAATGTTCAAATCCTTGTTGACCTACAAAAATAACAAAGGTTAGTGTCATGATAGAAATTTAATTTTGAACATGACCATACTAGGGTCATTTTAAAATTAAATTAAACAATACAAAGTTGAAAATTTAAGCTACAAAGCACAATATGCAAATATACATATATCATTTGATGGAATGGCACAATAATATGCATATATGTTAAAGATAATGTATATAATTATGCATATGGTAGATAATGAAATTGTGACAAAAGCCTAAGTGGAAATGCAATGAACACAACATATGACATAACCTAAGTGGAAATGATGCAATAAAAAGAACAAAATCATGATGCATTTCGATTAAGGTATGAGCATGCAAAAACAATGAAGGTGGTTAAGAATAAAAGACAACGTGACAAAGAACGTGGAAAACATAGTCATGAATGAGAAATAAGATGATGGTTAGCGTAATGAGTGAAGCAGAGAACACAATTTATGATGACGAGATGTATGTAGACACCGTGGAGCAAGTACGTAGAACAACTCAGAGAGACTAAGCCATGAAGGCATCTCAGTCAGAGGTTGGCGCATGAGAAAATGATCAACACAGATTAAAAACACAATGATATAACATTAAAATAAACCCTGTGCAAATAGTAAAGCCTCCGCCATTTTTAAAACAACAGACCTCTTTAAATTGTGTTTTTCCTTCACCATCATAGCCATTGTAGGCTCAGAGAGGAAGTCAACGCTATGAAAACTATAGGCACACGTTCGAAACATATTTTGAAGAAAAAAATTGATAGAGAAAATTGAGGAAGGCCGTGAATGAAACAGAGAAACTCAAGCTGAGAGAAGCAAGAATAAGATATAGCAAAGGAGGAGCGGAGAAATAAGAAGTGGGCACATTCATGTTAACTAATATTTGAGCCGAGATATTTGCCTGTCGTGTTAATAAAACAAACCACAAATTGCAGAGATATCGTGGAAGGAAGAAGGTAAGAACAAACCCCAAAATTTTCTCATTAGTGCAACAGATATTCATAATAAATAAATCTTGGGATTTTGTGTGGAACACGAGTTAAACTACAAGTTATAAATGAGTGTCTCTGCCACCATTTAGTGTAACTCTGCCACCTATTATCACATGAGGATTATAAGATGATTGAAGAGGAGTCTTAACAACAATAGTGTTGTGAAAATGAATATACGAGGCTAAACTCATAGAAAATCTCAGGATAGATCCAAAGTAGGTAAACAAAATTGAATTTCTTCCACATTCAGCCACAAAATTGTCATATTTCGTTAAAAAAAATAGAGTATTGCACAGTGAGAACACAGTGAGCCATTTCATAAGCCATTTGACATATACACAATGAGTTGTTTGTTGAATATTTTTGCACACAATGAGCCTAAATTATTTAAGATTGAATGCATAATGAATTTGTCTCAAGAGAGGAAGAATTATGTATGAATTCGAAGAAGCAGAAAGAAACTGTGGCATGATTTTTTAAAATTTTTTTTTACACAATCAATTTAGAGACAAAGAATTCTACAGAGGGGATTTTTTACAAACTTTTGATAAAACAAAGAATAGAAAATGAGAAATAGATTAATAAAAACACGTTTACAAAGTTTTTATGATATTTCTATATCAAATTTTTGTGTTTTTATCAGTTTGTGGAAGTAGTGGGTTCGTTTTTGTAAAATAATAGAGGTTGAATAAAATTGATTTCATTCCTTTGTCAAGAGCACCAGAGAAGAGGTAATCCTTATCACCATGAACAAAATGCATGAATAAGTCAACAATATCTATATGTATGCATATTTTTTATTTTCAAAATGAGGATGTTAACAGTGAAAGGTTACATAAATTTGTTTTCAGAGCATATGGCTACCAGGGCAGAACCAAAAGATTTCCAGATTGGGCATTGGGAAAAAGAGACCATAGAATTTTTTTATCAAGCTAGTCTAATAGGATTCCTCCAAAAGTTTAATGGACACAATGAGAGCATCACAAAGGAGTTCATAAACAATTACACACAGGAGAAAACCATGGTGGGAAGCTTAGTCATCCCATTAAACCCATAATCCATTTCTCAAGCCTTAAATCTACCACTGTCAGGGGAACAATATCATAAGGGTTTGCACTTTAAAGATAAGGGATGGAATTTATTTTTGGAGAAAAATAGGAAGGGATCATTTGATAGAACCAAGGGGATTCCGAGGGAATGGTTTAATGAGACTTGGGCAGAGTTGGTGTTGATTATTCAGATATTTTTCACATGTGACATTAGGCACAATGTAGTGCATCTCTATCATATCAAATTGCTCCAGCATATCAAGGGAGAAGTGAAAGTCAATTTTCCATACTTCTTCTCTAAAAATTTGATTTCAATGATAGAGAAGGTGAGGAATGAAACTAAACCCAAAGAAGCACAAATCTACCATCAGGGACTCATCAAAATTCTTGTAGAGTATCAAATGAAAACCAAGGGTGTAGTGTGGAAAGATTTTTTAACTCAACATCAGTTTGAAGAACAAATCATAGAGGAGAAGTTTAAACTAGTGCATGAAACAAAGAGCATAATGAACTCACCTATTTATCCAAGGACAAGGTCTAAAAAGAAACAAGACACTGTCATGGTTGAGAGAGAAGCATCTTTCCTATCCATTCCCAGGAGACATAGGAGAAAAAGTCCAGCAGACACAAGCAGTAAATAGAAAGACCCCGAGGTACAAATTGTTAAAACACCTCCCACAACAAAACAAGTGGATGAAATCATTGAAATATTGCAAAAAGAAGCCTATGAAAAGACATTGGAAAGAGATTCATACTTTGACAATGTTTTGGTAGAATCCACTTCATTTGCCAGAGACACAAGAGAGGAAGAGAAAGCGCTGTACCTTAGCAAAATATAAGAATTGACAGAGCAATTGGAGGTAAGCAAAATTCTGGAGGGGCACTTGAAGTAAGAGAACAAGACATACAGGAAAAAAAATGCCAAATTGATTAAGGAAAATGAAAAGCTTAATGAGAAAGTTGGAAAATTAGAGACGTAGAATACCCTTCTTTCTAAACAAGCTTACAGGTGGCTGGATGAGAAAAACACATGGAAGTATAAGTATGCAAGACAAAAAGTCATGGCTTCAATCTATAAGGGAGAAAAGTATAAGGGATAGATTTTCTTTTGCAAGTAGCATAACAAGAGGCATATGGATTTGGTACAATATCTACATCAGAGCTCAGGAGATCCAAGAGAAAGAAGCAAGCATGATGACATGCTTGTACATCAACAAGGGGGAGATGTTGGCCCTCGTTTTTGATCCAATTTTGTTTAATTAAATAAACTTTATTTCCATGCTATCCATCCATATACCATACATATTCACTCTATTTTGACCAATTTAAGCATATCCAGGTATATAAATTAAGTTTTTCAATTTTTAGAAGTTTTTACAAAAAATGAATTTTAAGTGCATTTTTGGATTGGACTAGAAATTTTCGTAATGGCTTCATTGATGTCATACTTGCAGGACACTTGGGCTTGAAATGAGCACCTTTATAGAAATCTTGGGAACTAAGAATGGACGTGCACCTATTGGTTCAGTCAAACCGAGCTTAAACAGGCCCAGTCAAAGCTGGTCAAACATGACCTGTTATTATGGAAATCCTTGGGAAATAGGCCAAATTTACATTTTATGGCATTTTATAGATTTTGAGAGATTAGATGGATGAGCACGTCCAGAATATATAGGATAAGGATAGAAATGTCTGTTAGAGACATTTTAGTTAAGTTTGTTTCACATTTCTCTATTTAAGCCTAAGACATTGAAGGCATTGATATGTAGAATTTGTATAATTTCACTTTGATATTTCTGAAACTTGGAGAACTAATTGAAGAACCATTTCTATATCCGTTTCTACTGTTCTATATGGTGAATTCTTGATTGATTTTCAGTATCTTAACGTACTTTCAGTGTGCGAAGCAAGGGTGGAGGCCCCCCACACCGAGCTAAGTGAACTTTCTGGTTAATTTAGTTGCAATTTTCTGAACTCGTTTTGTTTCATGTTTAATCAGTTAATTAGATGTATGATGATATGTTATGATTGATTATGAATCCTAATATAATTGATAATATACATATGAAGGGTCAACCCCGTGTTTAAGTTAAGCTCTCCTTCTATCTGATCAGGGACTAGAAACTAGAATTCATCTTTCTTGCTTTTAAGTGATTTTCTGAATTTTGAGTTTTCTAACAATGGAATTAATGATGAATGAATTTGTAATGAAGGAAAACAAGGACCTCCTTAGTTAGGGGCCTCTTCTATTATTCTTTAATGCATCTTGAGCTATTTTTCATTCGTAGTTTTTGATTTCTGTTCATGAAGTAGTATTGTATAGAAGGACAAACAAGTTCTCCGAAGTTAGGAGCTTCTTCTTCTGCTTATTACATAATTGAATTAGAAATTATTTTGTTAAGTTTTATATTTGTAGTATGCTGTTAATCAAGGTTGTCATTGATGTCAATATTCTTTCATGATCTAAATGCCCATAATACTCTAGAAGATGCCTTAGTCCTAACACATTGATAATACTAATGATGCCCTTAATATACATGAATGAAAGCCTAAGTGTATGGTACCCTAAGCATATGAAGAATACCTCCACATACATGAATGAAGCCCTTGCCCTAATGAAACCCCTGCTAAATGGCATCTTTGCTCTTGATGAAGAAGTCCCAAAAGCCTAAATGCCTTGATTCATAATAATGATGATTGTTGAAGGTTTGAAGGTGCCCTAATCCTTAAAAATGAAGATCTCTAGTGAAGAAACCTTAAATGTCATAATCCTAAAAATTTGAAGGTCTAATGTCTATGAAGAAGGAGCCCTAGACATAAAATATTAAGAGCTGCCATGAATAAAATTAGAATGAAAGCCTCACAAATTTAAGTTTCTTGATGGTAAAATGACCTTACTTAAGGTTGGTATTTCCATAGGCTTGAAGAGGGCTATTTTCCCTTTCTGACGAGCTATCACTCACCCTCTAACTCCTTCTAGTTTGAGAGAAAATTGATTTTCAAGTTTGAATATAATATTTTTAAGGCTAGCCAACCTAAGCCTAGCTGTCTAAGTCGGCCTGACCACCATATGACGTGTCCCTTCATTCTAAAGCCCACATTCGTATAAATACAAGAATGAAATGTTCATTTTGATCATCCTTTTCGGTCAAGATCACACAAATGAAGCAGAAACATAGATAGGAGGCCGAGAAGGACTTTCATATCACTGTTTGGGCAATTCTATATTTGTGTGATAGCTCAAATATTTTTGTGGAGGACACTACAAAATTGCAGACAGATATAAACAAGGCACCAAGGAGAGTAACTTAAGGTTGAGAAGAGGAAGCAATTTTTTGAATTTTTGTTTGGGTAACAAAAGAAGGACGGATCACTTTTACACTTGAAGTTGCTGCAACAGCCTTAGAACTCGGACATCTCCAGGCAGCTATAAAATTAACCACAGAACTTGGATTAGGGTCACAACACCTTTTTTTAATGGCAAAAAACCTTGGTCCAGTGCTCAAAATATTCAGAACAACAATAAGATACATGAAAAGACTCAGTGAAGAATTTCACCCTAAGGAAATAGTTAAGAAAACAAAGGCTCTTTTTTTTTTTTTTTCTCTTTGTGATTGTTGTACAAGAAAACTGGGAGATTTCTGTATTATAACAGTGATCTACCATACCTAAAAGGAGCACATAATTTCTTGCTAGAATTAAAGGTTAGACAGAGGAATTGCGTTAGGGTGATTTTCATAATTCACAGTAGCTCGGAATCCTCCTCAGAAAGTTCAGACTCCACTACAAAAACTCAGACCTCATCACATTGGGCTCCAAAAATTATAGCTCAGACAGTCATTACTTGTGAGCTCGGATTACAGACCTTGTCAATTGCTTGGACCAAGAAATAAAAGAACAATAAGCTCGGATAAGGATTGCGGTTTTTTCTATAGCTCGGACTTGTGGATTTGCAGATCTGTAATCTACTGAAGCTCGGACTTAAGCCCTGATCTATGATTTGTGACAGGCGTATGGGTATTTTTCTTGTGGAGGAACAATGGACAGTCACCTAAAATCGGTGCTATAACCTCATTACCTCAGACATGTAAGAAGGTTGAATTTTGGACTTTCAGTTCGAACATACTTGTGGTAGCTTGGACACAGCTGTGGAGAAACTGTAGCTCGGATAGACTTGTGGAATTACACCTTGGTCCTCTAGAAGACTCAAAGATTTTGGACCTAAGGGCAATTATTTATGAAGGCTTAGAATTGTAAGCTAGTGAACTTGTGATACTTCGGATCTGAACTTGTAGAGGGCTTGGACTTACCCTTGAAGGCTCGGACATGTAGCAAATCTTGGCATCACTTTTGAGTTGTTTGTTTTGAGGGCAGATCTTCAGAATTTGTTCCCTTTTTAAGGCAGGAAAAGAGGGTGTTAGGAGGATCCAAGCAGGCATCCTTGAAGAATATCCTTGGAGCTTTGCCAGCCTATTTGAATATCATTTTTTAAGGAGTATTGATTAGACTTTCATTTGGAACACCCTATTGAAGACATCTTGTTGGGAAGCTTTGTTAGCAGATCTTGGAGAATTATTGGAGACCATGATGCATTGCTAATGTCATCATGAGGTGACCTTGGAGAAAGTGTTTGGGTATGATGAAGAGCAGTGGTGACACCTTCTCAGAAGAAAAGGTTGTCATTGATGACGTGATGTGTATATTACAGTGAAGAGTAAGCTGAAGATTGTCAGGGGTTGTTGAAGAAGACATTGGGAGCCGTAAGTATAACCAAATATATCTTGACGAAATGAAGCAGGAGGTTGGAGCCTCATAGAGACAAGGTCGGTGCCTTGGAAGATAGGGTTGGAGCCCTTGAGGTTGGTGTCTCAGAATTGACAAGGTTGGAGCCTTGGAAGTCCAAGTCGGTGCTTGGAAAATACAAGTTGGAGCCTGGGAGATTGAATATTGGTGCTTTCATCTAGGGTTGGAGCCCTACATATATTGTACTTGATTTATTGTAAAGAAGAAAATAATAAAATAATTTATTATTATTTTTCATTTTGTGTTCTAAATATAAGTGATCTAACTAGTAAAAATAACAATTGAAAAGAAATACTGATTCACCCCCCTCTTAGTATTTCCAACAATTGGTATCAGAGCCAGTACCTTCACTCAAAGCCTAACAACTTGAAGGTTGATCATTAGAACACAAATGGAAAAGCCAAGGAATAAAGTCTCAAATCCTTCTAAAGATGTGTCTTCATCAACCATTGAAATTGAAGTAAATCAATTTGCGAAGTCTCCATTATTCAATGGAAATTTTGATATATGGGTGGCAAGAATGAGAAATTTCTTGAAGACTCAAGGAATTGAAGTTTGGAAATCAGTGATTACTAATGACATGATGGACAAAGAATCCAAGGAGTACAATACAAGAGCAATGAAGGCAATTTTGAATGGGTTACCAAATTCCGTGAAGGCAAATTTTGAAAAATGTTTGTCAGCAAAAGTCATATGGGACAAACTTCATGATCTTCACTCAAAAGGAGCGTTGATAATGATCTCCAGTCAGGAAGATGATGGAAAACAAGAAAGAAGTCCTGAATCCATCAAGGAAGGTGAAGATAAGAGAGATGACAACAAGGCTAAAGAAGACCTAGAAGATGAAGAGAACAAAGAAGACTTAGAAGAAGATCTCCTGAATAAACTTACGGCTTCCATGGAAGAGATTAATGGTTTGAAAAAGGAAAATGAGGAACTTAAGAAGAAAGCACAAGATGGTAACCAAGACAAGACAGGGAAGGAAGTTGACTTTGTTAAGTTTCAAGTACAAGAAAGAGATGAGGAGATCTTCAAACTTAAAGAGGAATTTCATCTAAACAAAAGAAAGCATCATGAAGAAGTCATATCTAAGACAAATCAATTGGATAAGGCAAAGAAAAGGGAAGAAACTTTGTCAAGCCACCTTGAACAAAGACTTAAGAGCTTGAACAATCTTGAAGCAGAGATTGGTTAATACAAGGAAGAGGTCTCCTCTCTTAGATCTCAACTAGAAGAAGCAAGGAAACAAGCGCAAGGAGCTGAGAAGGTGATGGAAACTTTGGCATTCATAGAAGGACAAGTTAATGAAGCAGAAAAGGAGAGAAACACCATGATATGCCAACTAGACGAAAAGGATGAAGAAATCTTGAAACTAAAATCATACATCAATCTTCTCAAGGCCGAAACATGTGAAGCTACAAGAATAAAAGAAGAAATGGAGAGTAGTCTAGCAAAGGAGAATGAAGAAGTCTTCATAATGAAATCAAATATCATATCTCTTAAAATCGAAGCACATGAAGCAACAAGGATGATGGAAGAAATGAAGAAGCAACTAGTCATGAAAGATTAATATTGTGAAAAGTTGAAAGGAGAAATTGTCTTTCTTAAAAAGGATGTTGACTTTCTAAATAAGAAATTGAAAAGCCTTCAAACACTAGATGACATCCTAAGTCATCAAAGGTCTCCTCTTGATAAATCAGGTCTTGGCTATGCAAGTGAATCCTCAATCAAGAATGATAATGCTTCAAACAACAAGGATGTGAGGAACCTGTTAGCCACGTATAAAATTTGGCATAGCAAACAGGTGGCTAAATGGTTTCTAAGTCTTCAAGAGGAACATTTTTCTTGAAAACCTGTCACTCTTGAAGCCTTCATGTGTGTTTTTCCCTCTGAAGCAATCCTCACTACTGTTTCCATTAAAAATCTGTTGTTCTGCTATAAAGAAAATGCTCAAAAAGGCCTCCATTTGCCCTATGTCATCCTCACAAAACCTCCATTTTTCATCACTTCTTCCCCTTTTCAAATCCCACAAAATCTCCCCCTTAACCCTCCATCTCCCCTCAAAACCCTGTTTAAGCCTCATATTACCCTCTGTCAGGTTTAAAAATGCCTTTTCTCCCTTACCGGAACCCCTCATTTGGCCTAAAAAGCACTAAAACTGGCCTTAAAAACCCTCTTTTACATTATATCAGGTTTTAGCCCCTGAGGGCTTATGTGGCTTAACCTCCCCCTCTATGGAATCAAGACCTATGTCCGAGCGCTTAAAGCCTTTGAAAAACCCCAAGCAGAGCACCTTTTATCTTTATTTTATCATCCTCCAACGTGTGGCTTTGAACTGCACACCCTTCCCCTCCTTTCAAAAGACACTGTGCCTCGTTATAGAATCTTGACCGTCCATTCACACAATCTAACGGTCCATATCGAGCCCGATGGCCCAAAAAATAATGCCGCCGATCCGTGCAATCTTTACCGTTCAATCCGCATAAATCTAATGGTCCTTATTAAACTCGACCATCACCTATGCCCGTGCACTTTCCCATATCACGCTTACACCACCGCCGTTTGATCTAGCCATCCCACATCCAACGGTCCACAAGCATATCGCGTAGATTTATTGTCCAAAGGTTAATGTTCAAAAGCCGCGTGATATAGGCGGTTTTGCCTCGACACGTGGCGTGCAATGTATGGTATTGCGTGAATTTGGGCAAAACCATAAACCGCCCTCGGACCCACGCGAGTACCACTAGTGGTTTTTGTCTTACCACCCCCTTCCGCCGTGTGTTTTATCGCTTAATCTGGACCGTAGATATTTGCGATCTAACGGTCAGGACTTATGCTCACGCCATTCACATATGCCCCTCACCATTCTTGTCCATTGATCTCCACTGTCCGATTTCTTCATCGAACGGCCACGATACAGTCTCATCCTCCGTCTATCATTCTTCCTTCCTCCACCAAACGATTTCATCAATGAATTTGGGCCGTTGATCACCACTGTTAATCTAACGGTCGAGAATCTCTCCCACACCAAACCTTCATTAAACCACCATTTCACCTCCCGACAATCATTTCTCACCATTTTTTCACTGTATTCACCTTTCCGCCCCTGCTCTTGATCCTCCACGGGCCTCCAAAACATCCATCCTCCATTCCCTAAGGATTTTTTAAAGTGTTTCTTGTGTTTTTGCAGGGTATCAAATAGTGTAAATCCACTCTGTCACTTAGTCACTGACAGAGGTTTTTCAAAGCGTGGAGAAGCTTTTTCATAGCCTAAACGCACGTAAGCACACTGTTAAAGAGATTTCAGGCATGTTTTATAAAAAATATCAGTGTTTAACCCTGGTCAAACCCTCCTGCACCTCCAAAACCTGCACAGACACTGGAAACAATATACAGAAGCGACAAACTGTATCAGTAACAAAATTAAAGGATTAAAGGTGGATTATTGAAGATTAAGAATGTGATCCAGTGTTTAAAAGAGTTAAAGACACAGTGAAGACCGGAAAGGAAGACCAAGGCCTAATTCATCCTAAAGCACAGACCTAAAAGTGAATTAAAAGTGTTTTAGGAAGAGACAAAGACATCTGTTAGTCCGAAAAAAACTTCCACCGCCACTCAGAGGCCAATTGAACCCTCTCCAGCACCAAAAGCCAAACTCTCCAGCCACCAAAAGACACCTGCAACCTCACAGAAAAAAAAGAAGGCCTAGTTATTGCAAAAAGAAAAGATATTGGCCTAAAAGACAGCTAAACAATTAATACAAATCAAAGGAACTTACGTCTAATTGTCAGCAAAGTTATTTTAAAAGATAAAAACAGTTCTAAAGTTGGTCTTTTTTTTCCACGAAGCCTCGAAAAGTAGAAACAGAGTTATGAAGCAGAGTTATAGGTTGATTACATTCCTGCCTCATGTCTTGCATGGTTCTCAAAGGCCAAGAATTGCATTGATTGTGGAATTAATGATACTTGACCCTTAGAAATTCTCCCACTTCCAGATTTTCTTATAAATTCTCCTGAGGACCACATTGTAATGGTTGGTCTCTGGATATCTGATTGCATGTAATAGTTTTCTGAAGCTACTGAAGTCTTGTTTTCAATTGAAGATACATAAGCTGAAATGATAAGTTTGAATTTGTAGAGACCCACCGGGCTTGCTGATTGTAACTGGTTTGAACATCAAATACAAGCTGCTGATTTATGGGATCCTGATTTATGGCAACGGTGATGTGTTTCTCATTGTCAATTTTTATTTCTCTTTACATTTCCATTCTGTCCACTTTCTCTGGTAAAGAACAACAAATATAGAGCTAGGATTTACTCTTAACAGTACCCTACTCTTACTGATAAGCTTTATTTCTATGTTTTCTTCCTTTGAAAGTTTTTCTTTAAGAGTATATTGAAGCAGGTTGGTTTCAAAGCACTTGCCCGATCTTAGATTTCTCTTTGTGATTATCATATGTGTTTTCTTATAGAATATGTTGAAAGCAGGATAGGTTAGAAATCTTTACCTGATATTAAGCTATTCTAACTGTTTTTTTAAATGTTTTCTAACTGAAAGTACTTCAATGTAGGCTAGTTTCAAAGCACTTACTTGATCTCAGAATAATTTTATGTTTTTCCCTAAGTACATGCCAAAGCAAGATAGTTTCAAAGCACTTACTTGATCTTAGGCTGTTCTTTGTTCTTCATTTGTTTGTTTCTCATTTCATTTTTGTTTCATTCCATAAAATCAACTTAAGAGATCCTTTGACAGAGGTGACTTGCCCCATGGATCCTTCTTGAACCTTGCTGTCCAATTAATTCCTCTTATGACTCCATAGCCCAATGGGTTAAAACTGCTTTTTCCTATCTTGTCAGCTGGATCATCCCTTCACTTGCATACACCTTCACCCTTTATTTGAACTTCCTTTACCCTCATTATCACATTTCAAGTCTTAAAGATCGCATCTTTAAACACACTGACAGAGAGATCCCTCTCTGGATTCAGGAGGGCAGGATCCTTGAATCCCAAAGTGGTTCATATGTTGGCTTTGTAGTTTGTATCCGCCAAAATTGCAAATTACAGAGACCTTAACAGAACCTCGAAAGAAATTTTGATGCTCCCAGTTCCAACAAGGGCAAGGAGAAGAATCAAGACAAAAACGGAAGAAATTCTATTCCAAGGAGACTTGCAGATGGTGTCAAGAATACAAAAGGCAATGAATATCATCAAAGAATCCCAAGGCAAAAAGACTTCAGAAGTACATCAAGGAAAACTCCATCTCCGAGGTACCAAAGTATATTTCTTTGTTATTGCTATTCTTGTACAAACTTTGGGCACATGGCAAAAGAATGCAGGGCATATCACAAAGACAAATATAATGGTCCCCGTCAATCTCCTCGAAGCAATTTTTCAAGAAGAAGTCATGATTTCTTATTCATGAACAAAATAGAGTGCTTCAATTTCCATAACATTGGACATATGGCACACACTTGTAACTTGACTTGGGCTCCTACAAAAGCTAGAACCATGCCAGAGAAGAAAGCTACAAAAGTATGGAGAAGGAAACAAGTTGAATCCGAAAGTTTCTTGAACACTCCAGCAAACAACACATGTTGTTGACCAGATGAAGTCATCCTTGATATTCCAAGAATTTGATGATGAAACCCTGCCAAAAAGAGATCATGGATACAGTTAGGGGGAGTTTTTGATTCTTGAGTATTCTTGCAGAAAGTGATCCGTGAAGTGGGCCCTATGAAATCCTTGATGAGTTACACATGGATAATCCTGATAAATCATCTCTCGAAAGTAACTCCATTGAAGAAAAAAAACATGATTTTATGATGATGCCTTCTACTTGATCACACAAGGTGAGAAATTATTCATGAGCTAAAGGAATTTGTCAGATGGTACAACACATGAATAAATACAAACACATCTATCATGGACGATACTGCCGGAAGAAAGAGCACCATGGCAGGGGGAGTAACATACCTATGAAGGACTACAAATCATGAATAAAAGAAGAAACTTGAAAGGGGGAGTATTTGGGCACCCTGTTTGCCATTGATGTCAAAGGGGGAGAGAAATTAGTAGGGCAAGAATATTGCCATCAATGACAAAGGGGGAGATTTTTAATCAAGGTTGTCATTGATGTCAATATTCTTGCATGATCTAAATGCCCATAATACTCTAGAAGATGCCTTAGCCCTTACACATTGATAATACTAATGATTCCCTTAATATACATGAATGAAAGCCTAAGTGTATGGTACCCTAAGCATATGAAGAAGACTTTCACATACATGAATGAAGCCCTTGCCCTAATGAAACCCCTGCTAAATGGTGTCTTTGCTCTTGATGAAGAAGTCCCAAAAGCCTAAATGCCTTGATTCATAATAAGGATGATTGTTGAAGGTTTGAAGGTGCCCTAATCGTTAAAAATGAAGATCTCTAGTGAAGAAACCTTAAATGTCATAATCCTAAAAATTTGAAGGTCTAATGTCTATGAAGAAGGAGCCCTAGACATAAAATATTAAGAGTTGCCATGAATAAAATTAGAATGAAAGCCTCACAAATTTAAGTTTCTTGATGGTAAGGCAGCCTTGCATAAGGTTGAGATTGTAAACGAAGAAGGGCTATTTTCCCCGCTGTGAAGCTATCACTCACCCTCTAACTCCTTCTAGTTTGAGAGAAAATTGATTTTCAAGTTTGAATATAATATTTTTAAGGCTAGCTGACCTAAGCCTACCTGTCTAAGTCGGCCTGACCACCATATGACGTGTCCCTTCATTATAAAGCCCACATTCGTATAAATACAAGAATGAACTGTTCATTTTGATCATCCTTTTCGGTCAAGATCACACAAATGAGGCAGAAACACAGATAGGAGGCCGAGAAGGACTTTCATATCACTGTTTGGGCAATTCTATATTTGTGTGACAACTCGAATATTTTTGTGGAGGACTCTACAAAATTGCAGATAGATATAAACGAGGCACCAAGGAGAGTAACTTAAGGCCGATAAGAGGAAGCAATTTTTTGAATTTTTGTTTGGGTAACAAAAGAAGGACGGATCACTTTTACACTTGAAGCTGCTGCAACAGCCTCAGAACTCGGACATCTCCAGGCAGCTGTAAAATTAACCATAGAACTTGGATTAGGGTCAAAACACCTATTTTAGTGGCAAATAACCTAGGTCCAGTGCTCAAAATATTCGGAACAAAAATAAGATACATGAAAAGACTCAGTGAAGAATTTCAACCTAAGGAAATAGTGAAGAAAACAAAGGCTCGTTTTTTTTTTTTTTTTTGTGATCGCTATACAGGAAAACTGGGAGATTTCTGTATTATAATAGTGATCTACCATACCTAAAAGGAGCACATAATTGCTTGCTGGAATTAAAGGTTAGACAAAGGAATTGCGTTAGGGTGATTTGCATAATTCACAAAAGCTCGGAATCCTCCTCAGAAAGTTCAGACTCCACTATAGAAACTCAGACCTCATCACATTGGACTCCACCAATTATAGCTCAGACAATCATTACTTGTGAGCTCGGATTACAGACCTTGTCAAGTGCTTGGACCAAGAAATAAAAGAACAGTAAGCTCAGATAAGGATTGCAATCTTGTCTGTAGCTCGAACCTGTGGATTTGCGGATCTGTCATATACTGAAGCTCAGACTTAAGCCCTGATCTATGATTTGTGACAGGTGTATGGGTAGTATGCCCATGGAGGAACAATGGACAGTCACCTAAAATCAGTGCTATAACCTCATTACCTTAGACATGTAAGAAGGTTGAATTGTGGACATTCAGCTCGAATATACTTGTGGTAGCTCGGACACAGCTGTGGAGAAACTGTAGCTCGGATAGACTTGTGGAATTGCACCTTGGTCCTCTAGAGGACTCATAGATTTTGGACCTAAGGGCAGTTATTTATGAAGGCTCAGAATTGCAAGCTAGTGAACCTGTGATACTTTGGATTTGAACTTGTAGAGGGCTTGGACTTACCCTTGAAGGCTCAGACATGTAGCAAATCTTGGCATCACTTTTGAGCTGTTTGTTTTGAGGGAAGATCTTCAGAATTTGTTCCCTTTTTAAGGCAGGAAAAGAGGGTGTTAGGAGGAGCCAAGCAGGGATCCTTGAAGAATATCCTTGGAGCTTTTCCAACCTATTTGAAGATCATTTTTTAAGGAGTATTGATTAGAATTTCATTTGGAACAGCCTATTGAGGACATCTTGTTGGGAAGCTTTGTTAGTGGATCTTGGAGAATTATTTGAGACCATGATGCATTGCTAATATCATCATGAGGTGACCTTGGAGAAAGTGTTTGGGTATGATGAAGAGCAATGGTGACACCTTCTAAGAAGAAAAGGTTGTCATTGATGACGTGATGTGTAGATTACAGTGAAGAGTAAGCTGAAGATTATCAGGGCTTGTTGAAGAAGACATTGGGAGCCGTAAGTATAACCAAATATATCTTGACGAAATGAAGCAGGAGGTTGGAGCCTCATAGAGACAAGGTTGGTGCCTTGGAAGATAGGGTTGGAGCCCTAGAGGATAGGAGTCCTCAAGAGACCAGGTTGGAGCCTGTACCAGATATAGGGTTGGAGCCCTTGAGGTTAGTGCCTCAGAATTGACAAGGTTGGAGCCTTGGAAGTCCAAGTCGGTGCTTGGAAAATACAGGTCGGAGCCTGGGAGATTGAAGATTGGTGTCTTCATCTAGGGTTGGAGCCCTACATATATTCTACTTGATTTATTTTAAATAAGAAAATTATAAAAGCATTTATTATTATTGTTCATTTTGTGTTCTAAATATAAGTGATATAACTGGTAAAAATAACAATTGAAAAGAAATATTGATTCACCCCCCTCTCAGTATTTCCAACATATGCATTTCTTTTAATTTCAATAATTCATCTTCTAAACTTGACTATAGTTGAAATCCATATATTTTGGAGATGCTTCTAAGTTCTACAAGCCCGGATTGATAATAAAATACTTGTGTTAGTTTACCCAGTAAACAGACCAACATGGTTCCCCTTGTGTTCTTCCCTTTCCTTTTACAAAGCCAAATCATGCTCCTCTTCCTAGATAACCGCTCCCTTGAATACACATGTGTTTAGCATGAACACATGCTGATCATCATTAAAAAAATAGAAATTAGTCACATTATCCGACATCGTAGGTTTATATACAATTTCAATAGAAAAACCATCCCTTAATGTGGTAAACGTAGCGACAACATTTGCTAACGTATCGGCTGCTGCATTGTGCATTCTAAGTACTAACTTAATATCAAAAGCATTGAAAGCAGAAATCAAACACTATACCTCCTGCTGATACCCTTTCAAATGGGGGGATAGGCAATGAATAGTGTTGCGTACCTACCGAGTGATGATTTCAGAGTTGCCGATTACTTTCAAGCAACCGACTTTGAGGTCAATCGTTTTATTGAGGCCCAGGATTATTGCTTCGTATTCGACCGTATTTTTGGTACATTGGAATTCCAACCTGCAAGAGATTAGTAAGTTGTTTTTCTGAGGATCTATCAAGATACAGCCGACACCGGCCTCGTCATGAGTCTTGGAACCGTCATAGTACAGGGTCCTGATTTCCTTCTCGGGTGTTTCTAAGTTGCATGTGTTCACAGATGATGTACCCAAGACGAAGCCATCAGGTGGACGTTCCGGTATGGTAGGATGGGAAGCAGTACAAGGGAGAAATTCCAACTAAGCGTTCGAGGAGACTAGGGACTGAGCGGCTTGGTAGCACCCGAAAGCATCCTCTAAGAAACACATCCCCATATCTTCTTACGAAACGTTGATGGGTTCATTGGTTGTTTCAAGGTCGGTAACCGTATGTTTCATATAGGTCTCACTTTCGATTCAGATATGATTATTCCTACCTTTGTACGGGAGCCACAAATGGGACCAGTCCGTGGCGAAGTATCCTTGTAGCTTGCTTGACCAATCCCGGCTTAGTAACAGACAATAGGCTTCCAGAATATCTAAGACAACTATGTCGATGCACTGATGGAGTCGGGAATTTGAGGAGAGACGTATATTAGGATGTTATTCAACTCGCCCACGACAAGAACTTGGGACCTATCAAACTGAATGATCATGGTGTCAGTTTGCTCGGGACATATATTCAATTTTTTGCATATAGATAGGGGCATGATGTTGGTGGACGCGCTAGAATCAATGAGGCAGTTGTGGACTTTGAAATTAAAAATCTCAAAAGACAAGAGAAACCAGGGTGTGGACCCTTGCGAGTTTGCATTGACGACATTGAAGATGGACTGGAGGTTCACCGAGGCCTGGGAGGGTGTGGAGCTAATGGTTCTTGTCGTCGAGGTAGGCCTACTTTTCGAGGATGGGTTATCGAAAGCCTTGAGAATCAGGTCATGTTGGTTGGATATTCAGGCGAGTTCATAAAGTGATATACTGGCTCGCGTTTTCTTCATGTCTGCGATGATATTGTACCCAGGATCTGGGTACGAAGGTGTCTCCACAGGTGTGCTGGATGAATTTGGTGATGATCTAGCCTTAGGGGTGCCTCGAGAAGCGACGAAGCTAGACTTTTTGGCGGTCGGGGTTGAGGTTTGATTTTCTCTGCTTGGAGGTAGAATTTTTCTCAAGAAAGTTTTCCTCTTCTCCTCAAACGTGTGATTGGTAACTGGGCCTTTGCTCCTTAGGCTATAGTTTCAGGAGGGATTGGATTGGGGATCGTTAGCCATGTTTATCTCTATCACTAATGGAGGTCCCTCCCCACAGATTACTTCGAAGGTGAGGACTGTTGATCCCAAATTTTCATCTAGGAGAGAGAATTCTGCATCATCTGAGTTAGCTTCCTCTTCAAGATCCCCTACCATCTGGTCTTCTAGGAGTTGATTCACCACGGCGGTCATACTATTGATCCATTGAGGATAGGTTCTCTCATAGTGGGAAGCTTGATGAAATGAGCAGAAGTTACCTTTGCCAATCTCTTCTATGTTGAAGTTCACATTGGGATTGGACGGAGGGCAGTTGGGCATGCATTCTTCTTCCTAAAGAAAGGATTCTGAGCTTTTCTACCTGAGGCAGGATCATTGTTCTTTATTTTCAAGTCAGAGACTTCATCTTTCAAGAACTATAGGGATTTAGCGATGTTTTTAAAATCGAAAGGGTCCTTATCCTTGTCCTCGAACATACTGGTTGAGGGTGGTGTCCTTTTCCCGGACGATTTTTGATCATCTCTGCTGTTGTGGTCTAGAGCCCCTATTGAAAGCATATATTTCTCGATGGCGAGAGAAGTGGTGAAATTTTCTACTAGGGTGGATCTGGCTTTGCGTTTAACAAACACAACGATGTCCCGAGTCAGGGCTCTTATGTAGTAGTCTATAGTGATTGAATTGTCAAGGGCCATGTTCGGGGGAAACTTGTTTAAGATGGTCGCAAAACATTGGTTGTAATTCTTGACCTTCTCCTTCTTTTGGCACTTCAAGGTAATCAACTTCATGAGGAGCATAGAAGGGGTCTTGTCCCCAGAGAACTTCTCAAGGAAGGTGCGGTGGAATTGCTCCCATGTTGAAATGGAAGCGATAGGTAATGAGCGATACCAAGTAGCGGCTTTGTTTTCTAATGTGTGCGGGAAGAACTGGAACACTACGTCATCGTGTTGCACCCTCACCATTTTTAGGGCCAGGTAGAAGTTACTAATGTGGTCTTTGGTTAACATTCCCTTCTCAGGATCGAACTTGGGAAGGTTCTTCTCCGGGTGTCGGGGCATGTCGTGAAGATGACCTTGGAGGCTATAGGGGATTGTGCCACCCAGGCTAGGGGATGCACCCATCTTTCCTTGCGATAGGATGGGATGATAACATGCTCAGTTTCATTTTCGGACTCACTCTCGACGCCGGACCTGGAAAATTCGCCCTCATGTTGAGAGTGCATGTATTGGTTTTGGTTAACTCTGAGATCTTCAAGATTCCTATAATTCCTTAAGTTTATGAAACCATCGAAGTTTCCATTGGAGAGGAAAGGCTGTCGGCTCGAGTTTTGGTGGTGGTGATGAGCATGGTATGTGTTTCGACCGTGCCCCCAACCTCTATTTCCATGACGTCTTTCGGCCCCTCCCCCAGGTGGGTCATTAGCTTGGGTGTTTTCGTTTAAAGGATGATTGGCTTGGGGCCCGGTATTTGGTCGGGGTCTAGTAATTTCAGGGCCTCCTCCGTTGACCCCTCGGGAGCTGTCAGGAGGTTCAGCTGAGAGCCGGTCGACCGCATCTGCGTAGTCTTCAAGCATTAGGCTTATGAGTTGAGGCATAGAGTTTACTAGGACACCCTGGCAAGTGTGATGCATTCTGGGGGATCGTGGGTTGGCTAGGGAACTGGTGGCGGGGAGGTTTTGGAGACCTCTAACGAGATCGCGGGCGTAAAGCCCTTAGTTGGTCTGACATGACCTCATAGAAGGGTGGGTCCTCCTCAGGGGGAGTGTTCTCGGGAGGTGGAGGACCAGTGTTTTCAAACCCTATCTCTCCCCGTTCCAGGCCGGGGAAGGGGTTATGCAGGGTTTTCACATGGATGTTACTAGGGTGGTGGGAGCTTGCCATTAGGCCCTTCTTCTAGCGCAAAATCCATTGACAGCTGAAAATGTCTCGCCAACAGTAAGGGGATCTCCCAGGTATAAAATCCCAACTAGACGCTATACCGTTTGTGATAGAGATCCCATCCGGTATGTAGGCCCATTTTCCATTATGATGATGAGATATATGCCCTTCCTCAGGTAGAGATGTGATTCATAATCATGAGAATGTATGGTTACTCGAACGAAACAAGACAAATGGTCGACGGGTTACCCTTAAAATGAAACATTATGAATAGCAAAGCGAGATTTAAAGCATGCAACCAAAAGAAGTATTGTTAGCAAAAAGTCATTAGGGCCATGCTCATACAGAGACTCATTCGAACATAAGAGAAACAATTCCATATGATCAAACACCCTTCAATTTCTTAAGCGCGTTTCAGAAAGATTAAGGAAATATCAACAACAAAGATATTAACATATTTCTATGCTAAAAATTCACACATCATTCATATATCAAAGAGCTCAAACATCTAGACAATGTATGAACATAAACATGGACTAATCAATTACGAATAGTATCAAACATGTAAGAGAAAAATATTCATAATGTCAATACACAGAAGTTTCTATCAGATCCAATAGTGGAATCCAAAACATTCATTTGTATTCATTACCGGAATCATAGATTCAATGCTGTACAGTTGTATCTCTCTCTCTCCTTTTGGAGTCTGAAAAAATGTCTTTACATTATATCCTGAGGGAGTACATATAGAATCAAAAGTGACTTTTGGGCTACCCTGTCCTTTCATCTTCCCTACTGTTGGGATGGTCTGTGACCTGGGAGAAATTGTGACTTGCGACCTGAGTGGGGTTGCGATTGGAAAATTTTTGCGACCTGTGACCTGCCTGCCTCTGCTACCTGTCAATCTAGTCTCTTTCAAGGGAGAAAATTTGTGATAGAGAGGACTGGGGTTTCTACCTGCTGCTGTATTTTGAGGTAGGTCTGCCAGGCTTGGTATTCAACAACCACTGGAATGATTTGGGGCATGTCCTCTCCCAGTATATAAAAACATTCAAGAGAATACAGGACTAATGTACGTCTCTTTGTGTTGATTTGATTGGACAACGAGGCCAACTTGGCGTAGATCCGGACCAATGCAACAACGTACTGGATGATGTTTTCTTTAGAGTCTGGGAGGTCCTTCAAGATGATTTCCTGCTTGATTGGTTCTAAGAATGACTAGATGTATTGCATTACCTCTTCTCGTGTCCTTTATTTGGTTAGTGTGCCTATGGAAGGTATGTGGTGCACTTCTGCAATCGAGTCTATGCCACTGATGAGATGCTCATAGGAAGACATTACCGTATCCACATCCTTTGCGAGCTTATCTTTGGATTGTAGTTTCATCTACATTTGTACTTTATCGTTCTGAGTGCGGATCCAGTCTTTCTTTGGAATGGTGGCAGGGGCCTGTGGGTTTCTTTCATACCATTTAAGGATATTTTCTAGTGCTATAGAGGATTCCTTTAGTTGTGCAGACTTTTTCCTTGTTTCTGCTTGTGCCCCTACCAAGGGAGAAACTGTTTGTCTCAAAGTCATCATTTCCTTGTAGACCTGTATCATGGCACTTCCTAGGATGTCCAACTCGCTTGAATAACAACTTGTAGTCCGCTTTCCTGAGTGAGTGCAAGTTGGAGCCATTGGTTTTCGATCTCTGGGGCCTTCTTTTACTCTTTTTCTTGAGCGGTGTTTTACTCAGATGCAAGAAGCCTGTTTTGAAGAAATAAGATTTCTCTACTCATCTTACTGACATTTTATATGGTGTCGACTGAAAAAGTGGTTCCGGCCGATGCTATAATTACAGGGTTGTTCCTGGTGTCCAGGACTATGTATTTCTTTGTGGTTACTACCAGAGGCTCAGCTGGATTCTGGGCGAGGCATTTCCCCCTCTTTTTTCTTGATATTATGAGTGTACTGATCGCAAGATAATATCGTTAGATCCAATACATCATCCTCGTGTTCCTCCGTGATACCGAGCTCCAAAAGTGGGTGGTTTCCACCTGTCATGGGGGTTGCCAGGGGTATGTCAATATGTGGCAAGTCTGCCTGCTTCCCGGTTTTCCAGGGTTGGGACCCGCTTACCTCTGCCTCCTTGGATGTATCTGTTCGTTGCTTCTGAGATTCTTCCTCCTCCATATTCGTTTCTGCTTCTTCCCTATCTTGTTCCTGTTTCAACTTGTTCTCTGCTTCCTTTATCTGCTGATCTTCTTCTTCTATCTTCTCGCTGGCCTCTTCCACTTTCTTCTCTCTGCATTCATCTCTCTGCCATTTCTTCTGCTATTATTTGGCATATTTCCTTTTATTTTCTTCTTCTTGTTGCTGTGTCATAGCATCTTGGGCTTTCTTGAGTTCATCTTGGGCTCGACATTTAGTTGTGCCTCAGCCTCTTTACCTTATCCTTCCTGTTTATTCTTAGGAGGTTCACTGCAGTGGTGTTTTCTGGCCTTTTGGACTGTGAGGTCGATGCTCCTCTTGTGGGGTTTTTTCACTTCTTAGCATCTGATCTTTTGTGTAGGGTTTGATCGTCCTGGTGATGAATTCCTCGGTCTTCGTTCAAGTCAGCTTCTCCTTCAGGGGCTGCTTCCCTGAGTGCGTTGAACCATTTTTTTACTTCCTCTTCCACAGCGCACTCTGTGCGCTGATAACTCCAGTTGAACTTGGCCTGCTTGCAGTGTGCGGGGACGATCCTCTCAGGGTCATAGGACCGATGGAATAAGTTTACGAAATGGAAGCCCTTTATGTGTTCTATTTATGCTTCCACTTCCTTCAAGTATTTGACTGTGTAGGCACCAATAGTGAGTGGGAGGGTAGGCCATGGTTTCTTCTTGCCATTGATCAACTTCTTAGAGAAATCGCCCATCATTTGGTAGCATGCCTCTTGTAATAACTGTTTATCAGTGACAAAATTTGGCAGTACGTGAGGCACCTTGAATGACCGAAAAACTCTGATGAAGGTACCTTCTTTGATGGGGAGCTAGTGAGCTACCTTTATAGTCATCTCCAAGGCCCTTCTGGACATGGAGGGAGGATCTTCATTGAGAAAACGTCGGTAGAGAGCGGTGATAAACTTCTCTAAGATGACATCAATGTCTTGCTTGTATTTAGTATCCCAGAACACATTTAGATCTTTATGGATAGGTCCACCACACACTGTATCCTAGTTGTGTGGCCAATCATCAAAGTTACATCGTGAGCATACTACATCTAGGAGGTAGGATGCCATGCAAAACTATGATGCAAATCCCTCCTCTGGTACCAGGGCCACTGATATGTTAACCCTTAGAGCTGATATTAAAATATGTTCCCAGTTAAAACGAGTGCCGTAGGTGGCGAATGCATACATGAGGGGGACCCACATTCCACTAAAGGTAGTGGCATCCATTCTGCCATACATCCTGCAAATCATGGCTGCAACAAGCCTATATAATTTCTTTAGGCCTTCGGTCTTATACTCCTGATCCTTCTTTCCTTTGAACTTCTCAAGGTCCTCCCACCAACCCTTCAATGTATCTTGCACCGACACATCATGTGTGGCAATCCACTGGGTGTTGAAAGATTCTTCTTTAGCTAGGAGTGAGTAGTACAATTCCGCATCTTTCCTGATTAGGTTGGCGAAAGGATTTCCTACATGATTGCGGATTACCTAGAGGTTTGAGTCCACATTTTGGAGGATTCACTCGATCACTTCTTCACATGGGAAGATTGTTCAGTTGGCACCCACATAATGCAGCTTGGACCTCTTAACCTGAATGTACACTTGTCGGTCTACTAGTTCTTTCAGGAATTCTGGTTTTGTGAACTCCTGGTAGAGTTCATACCATGAGAACTTAACGCCTTTCCAAAAGACACAGGCAGTATCTCTGTAGATGGGAGTTGGTGGAGGAGGCATGTATCCCTTTTATAGCTCTATTTCAAGACTCTTGTGTCTCCTTCAAACTGTCAGGGGCCCCATGTCGCTTGAGGCCGAAGAGATGGAAATGCACTCGAGCTCGGCTTCGATATTACTTGGCATATTCGAAAACCAGTCCCACGATAAGACATATGAAATGAAAGAAAAATAGAAGAAACATTTGCCTGCACTAATTGGGGTCTTGGATGCTCAAGCTGTGTCGCTGCGACCTACACTGGTCACAAAACTATTAAACTGGAAGGGATGCAACTTGGATACCTAGTAGCGTGGTCGCAAGGTCAAGTCGTGTCTGCATGAACAATCTTCACTTTGCGACTTTGTGACTTGGCGACTTTGCGACCAGGTCGCAAGGTCACAAGGCCGTGAGGTTGCAAGGTCGCAAATTCACGATTGCGTGGACAGTCAAGGCTTTGGGACTTTTCGACTTGGCGACTCAACGTTCATGTCGCGAGGGTGCATTAGGGATTTTCTGAGGGGAAAATAGGCCGTCGCGACCTGCGAGGAAACATGGGGGAAAAATCCAAGGGAAGGAAGCAAATCAAGGTTGAAAGGGTCACAGGAAGGTCAGGGAAGGGTGCCTAAAGTGGCAAGAAGAAAAAGGAGGGGCCAAAATAGGTTTAGGCATGATAGGATGAGAAAGGGAAAAGGAAAACCTAGCTGGAATAACTGTGAGGGCCAGGATTGCAACGGAGGGGCATATAAGGAAATTAATAGCCTACGCTGGGGGCAGGTAGGGCCATACCCAATAAAAACAGGAACTGCAGGAGGTTTCAGCGGCTTACCTGGAAGAAATCACACTCTGATTGGCTTGTCAGACGTCTTGTTTACTCCATCGGGCAGGTCGAATGTGACCTATGCGGTCCTTTTATTTATAAAGGGGTCACACTTGTGGTCATTAATGGAGCTCGCAAGGTCGTGAAGCAGGTTCAGTTATGCATGGTTGCGACCTTGCGACCTTGCTACCTGGAGGTCGATGGGTCACAAGATCGCATAGTCGTATAAATGAAATATTTACATGATTTGCGACCTACTGACCTGGACCTTGGTTGGGTCGCAAGGTCGCTAAGTCACAAAATGTTGAAGGTTCAAAGGGGAGCGACTTTGCTACTTTGCGACTTTAATTAGGAAAAATTATAGTCATCTCTTGGTTTGGGGTTACCTGCTCAAAGTGGAATTTTCTGAGGCTCACGACTGATGCTGGGAATGAACTTGTCCTCATCAAAACTGCAGGGGCTCTGAAATTTCAAAATAGTGCCAAATTTCAAAGGGTTTTGTAGCGGCTACATTAGGGTCCTGTTGGGGTTATTTGGAGAACCAAATTCTCAGGGTCAAAACTTGGTCATATTATCTCTGTTTAGCACGTAAGATACATTTTTAGAAATATCTCTCCGAGGAATACAAATTTTTCCGCAGTCCCTTGCCACTGGCTACGGGACTGCAATGGACCTCAAAAAACACTGTTTAGGGGGTCAAAAATGCTCTGGAAGTTCAAGACCCGAAAATTGCTAAAAATATTAAATAAGAAAACTGATGAAACTATCCAAGTGGAATAGGTAGGTGGCCGCCAACATCCACCTGGATCATTGCGTTATCCACTGAAATTTTGACGGCTGATGAACCACTGGTTCAATTTCCACTAATATCTCACAAGTGGATCTGGAATGGATTCTGTCCCGTCCTTGGGTTCATGGTCACTATTTTCTAGCTTTACACCAATGGTACATTGGGTTTAAGACAATTTGGGATATGCCTTAGAACCACTTGGTGTGGGTGGATCTCCGAAGACTTCCCTTGGAATATTGGACGTGACACATCCTGGTTTCTATTATCACTCCACCAGATCTCTGAGGCCGAGAATAGACCAAAAAAGGTAACCACAGACCAAGCTCTCACCATGTAGCTAGCCCTACTAGGTAGGTGAGGGATCTCTCCAAGGGATAACAACCAAGAGGGCTAGATCAATTAGGTTTTAGGTGATGTATAGTAGAACAAGTGTTTTGATTGGTTGATTTGGGTGCTGGATGAGTGAATTAGGTCAAAGAGGAAATTAGGTCAGGGAAAAAGGAGCAGTAATTGCAGACATCTGATGGGGAAAGGTAGGTAGGTAATTTGAGGTTTGATGAAGTGAATTATACTGGTGAGGTGCTAAAAATAGCATGACATACATGAATTCTTTTTAAACTAAATAAATGAAACATAAATATGATGATTCTCCCAAAACAGAGCATTAAACATGAATTCTTCTTATCTCACTTAAGAATAAACACATTATAGGAGTGGCATGATCATGGAAAGTACAAAACATTCATACATATGTAAAAAAAAGGAGAAACTATGTGAAAACACAGTACCACAATAATCCCACCAAAATAGCTGCAACTCTGTCAATAAATTCGTGCTAAAAGTCTGATACAATAGTGTTTTTTGATAAAAAAAACAACATCCAACCCTTACAATGAGAAACAAGGTGGAATATATAGGCCAAAAAACGAGTCTCCCCAGCTCAGGGGTCGAATCACTGACTTGAGGAAATGATCCCCAAAATACTAAACTGAAAACCTAAAGATTAGGGAGGTCAACAAAATCATCCCTAACTTTAGTGAAACTGATTCATCTTAGCCCAAAATCCACTTTTATCTAATGTATTTACACTCAAGTAACTAAAATTAACTTAATTACATTTACATCAGTAAAATTCATAATTTCTTGGACCAAACTGAGAAAATTTGAATTTTTTTGAAAAAATCAGCAAACTGGTAAGACCGCAGCGCCAACTTCAAGGTTGATTTTAAGGGACTTCCTGAAGTCTAAATTGAGCTCAGGATATCTCATTGGAAAGCTTCTCCTGTCTAGTTTCCAAAATTCCCTTGGTTTTTAGAAATGATTAGTTTAAGGCCTTCAAAAGTGTAATCTCCCAACACTGCTTCAAAGTGTAGCGCCAGCCTGAAAATAAGGGCAAAAAGGTGATTTTGAGGTGTTTTTGGCCATTTCCCCTTGCCATATTGTCCAAGTTTTGAGTTTCAAAAGTCAAAATTGCATGTAGAAGGCCTTATAAATCCAATGGTGTTGGAAATTTTTCATTTGGAGGCTCCCAGAGAAGATTTTGACAAGTTGACTGTGTTGAATTTCAGTGAAAATTTGTCAAAATGCACAAAACTTCAAAACGTTGCCCAAAAAATTTCAAAATTGGTGGATAGAATGTTGATGATGTGCCTCAAACAATCAGGAACAACAAGGATCTCAATCTTATATTCCTCCTTTTTCTTAATTTGGGTTTGCTTGTGTTTTTCCTCCAATTTCTTGAGTTTGATGTTACCGATCTTGTTTCTTGTGATGTACCTGTTGGACATGTTTCTGAGCATCTGGTTATCTTTTTTTTCCTTGTGGAGGAGCTTCTCAAGGTGGAGGTTTACCCTATATAGCCATATCTCTCTATCATCTTCAACCTCCTTGGAAATCCTCTCCTGAAAATTGTGGTTTTCATCCTCATGTTTTTGCTGCTGTAAAGCTCTCTTAAGACCTCTTGTTTTTGGTCTTATGCTGGTTTGAATGTCATCATGGTCAGGATCATGAAGTGACATCATAACCTTACCTCTTTTTTCTTTGAGAAGCTCTAGCTCCATGATTACTTTCTGATCTTTCAACTTCTTTTTCTCTTGCTCAAGGAATGATATGACAAACTTAGCTCTAGCCATGTTATCCTGCAATTCTTTAATCATGGCATCCTTCTCTTTTATTATTAGCTTTGAGGCCTCCTGATCATCTTGATCATCCAAATCCATCAGCTCAAATTCATTTTCTTTCTCATGAAGGGCTTCCTCTTCATGGACAACTATCTCTTTCTGATGCTCATCCTGGTGTACTTGCTTTGCTGATAAAGAAGGAGAGGCCCCTTCCAAAATATGTGGAGAAAAAACTTACCTAGGTCCCCTCCCATAGGTCTTGAATTATTTTTCCTTTTTGGTCTTTTTCACAGTAGCCATGCTAGATGATCCTGCTTCTTTTTGAGGCAATGATACTGGTGATGGAATTGGTCTAGCAGGCTGAGATGGTGGAGTAATGAAGACATCATTCTCAATGAAGGTTTCCCAAGAAATTTTCATATGATTGAGATGATGTAAGAAAATTATCTTGATAAGGGAGTGATGAAAAAGGTTGTTCATCTGATGCTATGGCTCTCTGCTCTGTACTTTGTAATCCATCTTGTCAATTCTCCTATATAAATAATGAGGGATGTTGAGCAATTTTACCCTTGTAAAGTGCATAAGAAACCTTATGTGATATGAGTACAGTCGGGAGAATCTGCCCTCACAAGTGAAGTACTTCATGATGATCTTCGTCATGGGAGAAAATCTGTAAAGTAGGTGGCTGAAAAGAAAAACCTTCTTGTTCTCATTTTTGTATCTTGGCTTGAGGAATGATTCATAGTGCTGGGAATCCATGTTTATGGCCTTGAACCATTTCCCCCCCACATTAGGTATCCCTGTGGATGAAACAATAATATCTATGGAGATAGTAAAGGTCACTGCTGCAATGGTCACTTGATTGTCTTGAAGATTGGATATGAAAACTCTGGTCAACATAGCTTGATGTTGAACTCTCTAGACTAGCTCACAAAAATCAAAACAACCCAAATGTTTGAAGCAATGACTGTCATGGGTGAGGCCATTAACTCTATGGTGTCAGAATGTTCAAGCCTAAAAATTCTCCCTCCCTTGTGTGGTCTTCTTTCCTCTCTGTCCTCCTCTATGAAATATCTTTCCTCCTCCATTGTAAAGGGGGTAGGGAGTAGGTTTAGGGAGTGGTAATGGGTGTAGGAAAAATTAGGGAAGTAGGGAAGAGAGTTAGGGAGCTTAGGGAAAGGGTAGGGGGTAGAAAAACTTAGGGAAACATGGTAGGGAAACTTATTATGGGGGTCGTGAGGCCGCTTAGGAAATTTGCAGCCTAGGGTTAGGGTTTTGGGAAATAGGACTCGGTAATGATGGATAGAGTTATGGAGGGATAGGGAAAGTAATTTCTGAGATGTGGGAGGGATAAATTGTGTCTAGGGAAAATAATTTAGCATATGGGAATAAAATTATGGTTTCTCAGCTTTTAAAACATGAAATTATACATGAGGAGGGTTATGATCATAACTTGATCATCAAGCAAGGATCAGAGGTCATGAACTGATGTAATTACTTGCTAGGAGATGTAGATGACTTCATTTGATGGTTTGAATGCTTGGAAGAAGGTTTTGAGAGTTGTGGGGGCTTGCAAAAGAAATTTTACAGGAGCGCAATGCTGAATGCAGGAGTGCATCGCTCTTTACTGGAGCGTTTTGCCAAGTTTCCAGGAGTGCAACGCCCTTCACAGGAGCGCAATGCCTCCAAATTTTTTTCCTTCTTTGCTTGAAAATTCGATTTTTCGACTGAGGGAGGTGAGAGCTCGATGAATGAGAATGAAAATGAGCCTCTCCTTGGTCTTTGATGGCCTTTATACCTTGATGAAAATTTCATATTTGGTCTTGGGACCCACTTTTGTTTTTCACTTTTCAACTCAAACATTGCAATTTTTACCTTTCTTTTGATCTTTTGAATTTGATCAGTTGGTGGACTTTTTGAACACTGAGACTTTTGGAACTTTGAATTTCTTGGCATTTGGAACCTTGAGTTTGCAGCTAGATTGGAACCATGAGTACTTATTACGTATATAAAACATGAAATTACATATTGAAATTGAAATAAAATTTACAAATTAAGATTTACATAGTAAAAATGTGTTTATTTGTCACTCTTTAACTTGATGGTCTTTTATGCATGCAGATGGTGTTTTGATGGACCTTAAAAACCCTAATATCTAATGGAAACCCTAAATGAATGAACTTCATGGTGAAATTACTGAAAAGGTGATAAAAACTCATGAATTATGGACACTCAGCATAATGATGAAATGAGCCAACAAGTAATTAAATTTTTGAAAAGAGTGAAACTTGATCTAAATTTGCACCAAGTGACCAAATTTTTGCATGACCTAATGGAATGACAAAAAATTTCATAATGAGACACTTAAAATGACATGAAAGAGTTAATTTGATCACTGGTGGAAGGATGCAAATATTGACACTTACAGTTTGTATCGACAATTCCATCAGACGGTTTGTTTACATGAATCAGAAGTGTCTAGGGGCTCAAGATAAGCTGGTTGCTTGGATTTTGGTTGTAATATTGTTCTTCAGTGGAATACCACCCCACATCGGCTTAACATGGGGTCATATTGTACTAATACAATGAATTGATTATTGGAGCTTACCTTTTCGCTGCCACCTGTGCCATAACACATGGCATCTCCTCCACAATTTCCCTATACGTTACACATGGCAGAATGGGCACATGCACATACTTCCTCAACTATCCTCCCTCTAGCGACATTGTTTTTATGGGTACCCCTCCGAGTCTATTGTCTTCTGGTATGACTTCACACCCTCTTGTTACTTCGCATGACCGGGAACACACTTCTACGTCTCCTCATGAATTTCCTTCATCGCATGTGGCATGTTTTCCTTCTCCTCATTCATTTTCAGATGTTAAAACCTGGGCTCCTTCATGTGCAAACTTTACCCTACCCATGCGTTGACCCTCGTCAGCGGATACTATCCATACTCTCCCCCCCACTCTCCCCCCAGGTTAAGTTCCCTCCATTCCCAATTGCCCCTTTAATCTCTCTCGAACCTCCTATCGAAGATGCTCCTGCAAATGAACATGTATCCTCACCTCAAAACTCCGTTGGCAATGAAATTGGCTTCCTCCTCACCAATCCACACATTAATCTCACATCCCTATCCATCCATTCACGTTCCAATTTATCCCCTCAAATCTCCATTAGCCCAACTTCTGCTAGAAACATGACTGTGCGTAAAAAGGGTGGTTGACGATGCGCAAAGATGCGGGCGTTTCCACTGGCGGAACCTTTACCTAACTTGGATTCTAGAAATTTTTGAGATGTCCCCATAACCACCATTTTTGACCGGGTCCTTAGAGAATTGTCACCTGAACGAGTTATTCCATAATGAGTTGTCCATCTCTTAACATCCGGGGTTTGGAGGACCACAATAAATTCCTTTCCCTTAGAAACCTTTTACTTTAGAACTCTCCTTTTATGGTTCTGATTCAGGAAAAACTGACCACCTTTGACCACAATGTTTCATATTTGGCTCCATGCTCCCAGATTGGAATGTGGTCGCGGTCGACTCTGTGGGTCTATCGGGTGGTATGATTGCATTATGGGATCTGCTTCGGGCAGAGTTTCAGGCTTATAAGTTTTTTGCTGGGATACTACTATTGGGATTCATCTGGGGTTTCCAACCCAGGATCCATGTACTTAATATATATGCTCCATACCTAAACAAAGGGGTTTTTTGGAAAATAATGGCTGACTGTGATATTTTAAAGCTTGGGTATCTTGTAGTTGCTGGTGATCTAAATTTCACTCTGTCTAGGGTGGAAAACTGGGGCTTACATTGCAGACTAGACCCCTCGAAGATTTCATAGTTGATTTGTGCGATGCACATCACCTCAAGGATGTCTGCTCTCTTAAAATCTTCCCCACTCGGTACAATGGGCAACAGGGGGATGCTTACATAGCAAAGATGTTAGATCATTTTTTAGTCCAATAAATTATTCTGGAGCAGATGGGGACTATTAAATCTTGGGTGGCGGAGCTTATGATCTCAGATCATCGACCCATTCGACTTCGGTTGCAATTTGAAAACCCCTCCTTGGAATACCTTTTAAATTTAATCGTTCCTGGTTATGTGATCCAATGTTCAACATTTTGTTACTGATTTGTGGCGCTCATGTACACGGAAAACATACACATCACACATGAATCATATTTACTACACTCTACAGAATCTTAAGTCCCTAGTTATGTGTGGGAAAGGGAAAAAAAGAGGAAGCTGCTGCGGGAACTTACTTACATTATTCTAGAGACTCAAATTGCATACAGTCGCCTCAACGGGGGGCTTTTTTCACAGGATATTTGGGATCACATAAAAGTACTTGAATCCCGAAAACACCATTTTCTCCTACATCAGGAACAAACTTGGTGTTTAAAAATCCGGGCTATATGGCTTCGTGAGGGTGATAAGAACACAAAATATTTTCACAACCTAGCTAACATGAGAAAAAAGGGCAATGCCATTTAGGAAATTAAAAATAAGCATGGAGTGTTGGTTCATACGACAGAGGACATTCAAAGGGAAGTGGTGAATCATTTTGAGACCTTATTCAAACAATGACAGGGACGTTTTGTGACAGATCAACTTTAGGGCATTATGGAGGTACCACAAATGTTTAATGATGGGGAAAATACACTTTTATTCCAACCGGTCACACAGGAGGAAATTAATCGTGTCATGTGATCTTTTGGAAAAGAGAAAAGTTTAGGACCTGATGGGTGGACGATTGATTTTTCTTACATTTCTCAGAATTGTTGATGCATGATCTACTCTTAATGGTGGAGGAATATTGTATGGGAGGACGCATATACGGTGCCATAAAACCCACATTCATTTCACTAATTCTAAAGGTTTCGGTGACAAACACTTTTCAGGACTATAGACCCATCTCTATATGCAATAAAAATTATAAAATTATATCTAAAATTACTGTGGAAAGCATTAAGCATACTTTTTCAAAGCACATTTCACGAGAATGATTTTTTTTTTTTTACACAACAGGATTATTCACGATGCCGCCACATCCACCCAGGAGATTATTCATACTATTCACACTAAAACGTTTGAAGCTGTAGTGATGAAGGCAAACCTATAGAAAGCCTATGATTTTATTGATTTTGAATTTTTGAGACTTCTGCTTACTAAAATTGGTCTTGCTGCTCCATCTGTGGAATGGATTATGGGGTGTGTAACACACACACACACCTCACAGTCTTGATTAATGGAAAACTATCTAGGTTCTTCAAAGCTGGTCGAGGGTTGCGACAGGGCTACTCTTTTTCACCTTTACTCTTTATCGTTGTTATGGATTGCCTTAGCATCAAAATAAACTGTGTGGTCAGGGAGGGAATTTTCTAGGGTATCAAGATTATGCAAGATCAGGAGGCATCCCACACTTTATTTGTTGATGATATTTTGATATTTTGCATGCTACTTATACCTCAATGGTTATTAATATGGGACATATTCAAACGTTTTAGCTCGACATCCGGGATGATTGAAAATCCTGGAAAGTATCAAATTTTATACTCAAATGGCGACATGGACCTAATCAAACAACTGAGCATGGTTTTCAAATTTCGATACAAATCGCTGGCAGAGGGATTCACATACCTCGGTTTTCATTTGAAGCCCAATAACTACACAATGGCGAACTAGAGTTGGTTGATTAATAAGTACTGACAACAACTTCAACTTTGGTCCCATCATTAGAGGAAATTTCATCCTAAAAGTGCCGACGAAATTTTAATGTAATTTCTATGTAATTTCCTCTAATGCAATGGCTCTCTCTGGGTGGTCGGTACATCTTGGCTCAGGCTATCTTAAAATAGTTGGCAGTATATTGGGCTCATTTGTATGTGTTGCTGACTTCTATTAATAAATAGATTTGAGCTCTCATAACTCACTTCATTTGGCCTGGTCAGATGGAGTAAAGGAAATATCACTTGTCCAGTTGGGAAAGCATCTTTGTTTTGAAATAATTGGGCAGATGGGGTTTATTAGATTTGGATCTATTTGGAAGGGCACTGTTGTTAAAATCATTATGGCGGGGATTAAAATTTCTGGGTATTTGGATGGACATCATAAATTACAAATATTTGAAAGGAAAGCATATTGAGGAATGATACCATATTGGTATTTTGGGCGTTCAGAAGGGATCTCACATTTGGCTTAGTTTCAAGAAGATTTGGGGCCTTTTCACAAATTTCTTATCCTGGTATTTTGACGATGATATAATGATCACTATGGGACATGATAACATTCATAATGTGGTCAACACAAACTCAACCAACATTTTTTTTTTAGACAAAAAAAAACGCTGATGTATATTAATCAGTTCATTTGCAGATAGACATATTCTCAGATGTATAGCGAGAAGACGATACATATCATCCAGCAGTATACAGTACCTATCTAAGAAAGAGAGGCAATGAATACAATGGGAAACATATTACATGGGAGGTTAAACTACATCCCATCATGATTAGAAACCATACAACCATGTTGATAAACGAAAAACGATAGAGACATAGCAAAAAAGTTATACACCAGCCAGTTAGACATTAGAAAAGACACATGACAGTTGAGGAAAATATATAAGAAAAACAATAGGATAAGATAATAGCCTGTTGATACGACAACACTGCATGGAGATTCATTGTAAACTGTGGGAACACTGACACTATTGTAGCAGGCTCGCCTGATATACCAAAAAGATGGAGACATAGGTCTCTAGAAAAACAAAAAAGTCAGCAGTCTCCACCTGTGCATCTCATCTATGGAATCGGGATGGAAGTTTGCTAGATCTAGTTTCCATCTCTGAAGTGAAGCACCTGCATTAAACCAAAATCTGAGTTGATGCCCTTTTTGGAGAGCCCATTAGCCCTGGTGTTGTTTTCCCTGTAGATATGGCTAATGGGAGGCCTATTGAGCATCACCCACAATCTGCACGTCCTATGCACCCAGCCCAGTAAAGCCGGGCACATCATAACTGAAGTGTTTGTCACCCATCCAATAACTACTTGTGAGTCCCCGTATACATGAGCATCCTGTAGCAGTAGATTGGAGGCCGCTAGAAGGCCACCCCAGAGGCCGATGATCTCTACTTTATTATTGGATCCCGGTCCCCCGTTCCAGTAAATGTGAATCCTCTCCCTCTGTGAAAATTTGATCCAGGCACCGCAACCCATAACACCATACACACATGCACCATCAAAATATATAGCCGGGATGGCCATCTCATGAGGTCGAATGCAAATGGAGCCATCCCATATGGACACAGTAGGGGAGGGATGATCATCCATCCACCTCTTGATAGCGGAAAAAATTCGTGGAATTTGAAAAGGAACATCATCAAATATCAAATTATTCTGACCCAACCATACCTCCCATATGAAGAAGAAAGGCAGCGATCTGTACTTTCCTCGCAGCTTGTCCCATTCCAAAGCAGAGGAGATGAAATCATCTGGGGACCATGCAGGGTCCATGAAATGTGAACTAAAGAGCCTCCATAAACCCACAATAGCAGGACATTGGAAAAATAGATGAGAGATGGACTCGAAATCCCCACAGCATATGACGCATCTGAATGACCCACTATATCCTCTTTTGACCAGGTTATCCCCAGTCAGAATCTTACCCTTCCAGACCAGCCAGCCAAAGAGAAAAATCTTTGTAGGGATTTTCCTCTACCAAAATGGTAGAAAAATCATGGACATCTGTCCCTGGTATGAAGAGGCATTTAGAATTCTGTATATATCTTTAACTATTAATCCACCATCTTTCATAGGGCCATCCCACACAATGATATCACCTCCAACATCCCAACAAAGCCCAGCTCCATGCAGATCGTCCCGCAACTGTTCCCATTCCGATGCCACTGGTTCCCCCAACCCCAGTTGAAGAGCACTTTTAAATTCAGGAGCCCCGAATGACCAGCACCGAACATTCTGAGCAAGATAAAGAATTCCCCTGTGTGCCAATCTGAATTGCAAATCCAGCGATGGTCCCGCATTTGGAGGGAAGGCAGTAAGATTATTGAGGTTCAATGGAATACGGCCACCATCCCTGAACCAACATATCTTAGTGCGTTTACCTGCAAGGGCATATGTTTACTTGCACTAGGTTATTAAATAATGGGATGGTAACATGCCTGGCTGGATGGAGGCATCCTACCTGGGTTTTTAGGGTGAAATGACACTGGAATGGCAGACTTTTTACAACCTCCTTCGTAGTGCCTAATTTCTACGGAATGCATAGGGCGATGGCTTGACATGGGGTGGCACCTTGCGAGACAACTCTGTCAAGATGAATGAGACATATAGGCATATATTCCCCATTTTTCGCGGCTTGATGCCCACTAGCTGGTTCAATAAAATTTGGAAATTACAAGCTCCAAACAAAATTACTCTCTTTTTCTAGTTGGTATGGCGAAACAAAAATCTGACATGGGAAAATTTATGCAAACATGGCTTTTGTGGATCAGGTAGATACCCGATGTGTGGCATGGGAGACGAAATAAATACCCACTTATTCTTTACTTGTTGGGTGGTGGTTGAGATATGGAATAACATTTTTATAAACTTTAAGGTATCAGGAAGGATATTCTCGCAGGTTGTGGAGTGCATGGACTAGTGACTGACAAAAGGATTGCAATATGGAGTCATCCCACTGTTTTTTTTTTGTAGGTATGGAATATGAGGAACCAGGTTATTTTCCATGGAGATTCTTTTACTACCCCCAATATGATGCATGCTATACTAAACTGCTGGGGGGGGGGGTTAAAGCCTGCCACTCCACCTCATCGTGACCTTTCCATTCGACTGCGACCTCACCACTTTACATATCCATCAGGTTTCTTCGATGGGGCAGAACAACAATGATGATGTGGGTGCGGTGTCTTGCTCAAACTGGACCCAAATTTCCACTACAAAATCTATTGGAATGGTGGCTCTGGTACAAATACCCGGGCTGATGTCATTGCACTTTGGGGGGTGTTGTGGTTTTCTAAAAAATTGTACATAGATGCTCTTTCAGTATTTTTGGATTCACAGGTTATCATTAACGACATGAAAAAATACACTGTTTTTTCTCCACCTCTCTTATCAAACTAGATGGATAAGATTTATATGCTAAGAGACACCTTCAATACCATCAATTTCCATCACATTTTCCCAAAGAAGAACTATGAAGCTGATTGACTATCCAAGAAGGGACTTGGTTTTGAATTTGGACTCATACATTACACTCTCTATGAGGCAGGCCATATCTGGGCACATGGCACTCTTCCATTTCATTGATCCATCTCTATTTTGGCTGGTTGATAGTTTTTTTTTTTTTTATGAGTACAATTTTTTATGGGATGAATGTCTAGCTGCTTCACATACCCAATGTATAGGTTGCTTTATATCTTACTTTTTGTGGATAATTTCTTTGCACATAGTTTATTTATTTTTGGATCACTATTATTGTTCTCGCTAATCGTTATGGCCCAGTGTATTGGTTACATGTTACTGTCTTACCACAACTCTCCTGCTAACTGTGGCTTATTATTGTTGGACACATGGATGGTTTTTCCTATATGTTTTCACAAGAATGATGTAAATTTATAGAAATATGCTCTGGTACATTATATAAACCAGATAGTTTTTTTTTTCTTCGTCTGAAAAAAACTAGAACGTAAAAAATGATTGGGGCCCTTAGAAGGAAACAACAACTTAAGTTTTGGCTTGCATGTTATTTACACTTACAATGTGAGCATTGTTCATATCATCTTCTTATAGAGGCTCATTATACAAAATATATAAAGCTATGGATGTCATATTGTTAAATTTAGATAGACATGGAATGTTCTATGCTTAATGCAAATTTACTTCAATATTTCTTAGGCCCGATTCAATTTAGAAATCACATAAACATGAAAGTAAAATTCTGATAGAACAATAATATAGATCATATCTTACAATAATTCTTGTACAACAAAGATATAAGATAGTGTGCGTTATGGCAGTCAACAGGATGCATCAACCAACAAAGTCTTTCGCAACATTAGATCAGCCTACCCTCCTGTTAGTGTCAGTATTTGCATACTGCCACCAGTGATCAAAATCCTCTTTTCATATCGTTTTGGGAGTCCCACTCAGAATTTTTTTATCATTCCATTAGGTCATGTAAAAAAATCATGCACTGATGGTAGCCCTAGTCATAAAAGATCACTCCTCCTCAAAATTTATACTTGTTGGACGACCTTCATGTCTTGCTGAGCATACTTCAGTCTTGAAAGTCCATTTCATCATGTCATTATGTTAGTCAAGTCACCATGGAGTCTGGTCATTCAAGGTCCCATTAAGTCACTATGTTTCATTTTCTAAGGTTTAATAAAACAACATTTCATTTGCATAAGGTCAGCAAAAATAATGAGATTGATCTAAATAATATTCCTTTATCATATGTAAAGGACATGTCAACATGTAAATATGATCTCCAAGTAAGATTCCAAAGTTCTAATTCTGCTTTCAAGTTATGATTTCTATTATGCAATGTAATTTTATTCAAAAATAGAGATGTAATTTATTTTTATTTTTATGTAATTTTATGTTCACTATATTTAATAAGTACTACTCCCAAGCTGCCATTTCCACTCCATATGCCAAACTGAACACCAAAAAAAGTCAAAGTGAAAAGAGTGCCAAACTCCAGCATCATCAACCTGCAAAGAAAAGTCAAAGTGTAAAGGGTATTTTCCAAAGTTTTCAAAGGTGAAAGTGAAACATTAGAAAGTGGATTTTAAAATAAAAAAATCAATTTCACTCAAGTATAATATCCTTCATGACATAAAGAGAGACTTAATTTTTCTCCTCTACCACCAAGCATCCTCAAGCAAAGAAGGGTTTTCAAGTTTTGAAGGCGAAATTAGAAAAATAGGGGAGGCGCTACACATTTGCTAAAGGGAGGGCACGTTTTCTTATGGCATTGCATGCCTGCTTATGGCATGACGTGCCTTCCAAAGGTGTTGTGCGCTTTCTTGTTGCGTTGCATGCCTGCCAAAGAGAGGGCACAACTGATTTTGGCACTGTGTGCTTGCCTATCTTCCAGAGAAATTTCCAAAACGCCTCTAAAATTCAGAAAATCACCCTGCAGACTTCAACAGTGTTTCTTCAAGCCTCCAACAAGAAATTAAATTAATTTTTCTTCATTCCTCTTCTCCATCAAATAATTTTGGATGTGTGAAGTATTTTAAGAGAATTTTGGTGTCTTTATTCATTTAAAACCCTAATATTCCTCAAATAACCAATTATAGATCAATTTCAGTCCCTAAACCTTCATAACCCTTCCCATATTGCAATATACCCTTTTCCAAATCCCTACATTGACATCCCCTTTCCCTAAGCCTTCATTTCCTTAAAACACTAAGCCCTAGGTACACTATTTTCCTAGGCTCCCAATTCCCTACACCTATAATAAATCCCCTATTCCAAAACCCCTCTACATCCTTAATCCCTGTCACATTTCCTTAACTCATAAATCCCTACACCCATATTCCTCAATTACCCTATCGCATTCCCTATTCCTAAAAATCACATTCTACCATCATCATACCTCCCTAGGGTTTTGACACTAAGACATCATGGCAGAAGAAGAAAATAGACCATACAATGAGGGAGAATAAAGAGAGGAGAGTAGGCCACACAAAGGGGGAAGAATACTTAGATTAGAGCTAACAAATACCAGGGAGCTATTGACATCTCCAATGGCTGTGACATGTTTCAAACATGTTGGATGTTTTTATTTATGTGAGCAAATTCAGAAGGTCCAACACCATGCTATGTTGACCAGACTTTTCATTTCTAATCTCCACGAAAATCAAGTTACTCTAGATGGTTTCACTTTCAATGTGTCAACTGCCATCATCTCAGCTGCCACCGGGATCACAAATGTTGGGGAGAAATGGTTCAAACATAAAGACTTAAAAGAGAATTACTGTGAGCCTTTCTTCAAACCTAGGTACAAGAATGAGAGAAAGAGGATTGTTCCTTTCTCTTACCTCTTGGAGAGATATGCTCCCATGATGAAGATCATCATGAAATACTTTTCATTTGAAGGTAGATTTTCTAGATTGTATGCCTATCATATCCGGTTACTTATGCACTTCACTAGGGTAAAGATGCTCAACATACCCTACGACCTCTTCCAGAGCATTGACAAGATTGCATTTATTTTCCAAAAGAGAGAGTATGAACACCAAATGAATAGTCTTTTTCGCCACTCCCTCATCAAAATCATGGTTATCCATCACCTCAAGCAATTGAACATTCCATGGAGTTAATTCATAGCTAATGAAATATTCACTACTCCACCTATTCAACATGCCCAAAATGTGCCTTAATCATCTCATCCTTGCACATCCATTCCTCCATCTCAGGCCACAGTACATTCATCATCTTCAGATCAGGCTCTTTCACCTATTTCATCACCATCATATCCATCCCACATTGAGATTGGGTCACCTAGCAGATCTGAGATCAATGTGCCTAAGAAGGTTAATGTGGATTAGATAGAGCCATTGGAGAAAACATACCAGAGGGGTCATAGGCAGGTGTTTTCTCCACAGATTGTGGAAGGGGCCCTGCCTTCTTCATCAACTAAGCGGTACAAAAAGGGAAAGAAAAGATGGTAGAGGAGGATGTACATGAGGCGACCATTCGTGATGAGGATGACCTCCATGAGACAAAACAATATTTTGACCTTATTGACCTAGATGAGCATGATGATGATGAGGACATTAGTGTAGTCATCAAGGGAAAGGATGCCAAGATTAGAGAGCTCCAAAATAATCTTGATAGGTCCAAATTTTTCATAAATTTCCTTTAGTAGGAGAACTAACAGTTGAAGATAAAGCATGTCATTGATGAGGTCAAATACATCACATCTCAAAGGGAGGAAAAAAAACCCAAGGTTTTTTTAGAAGAGACACTTGAAAAGCATGGTTTGATTAAAGAACAAGAAGAACAAGCACCAAGAGGCAGGCCTAAGACTAGAGGGGTGAAAAGAGCTCTAGCACTAGAAAGGAAAAAGAGGATGAGCTTGTTGATCAAATAACCTTGAATGAACAACTTGGAATGGTAATCAATGAAAACTGGGAGCCATGGCTTGATAGAGAAAATCAACACTTGGAGAATATTTTGGAGAAGGAAAACAAAGACAATGAAATATTGAGGAGGAAGGTCAAACACTATGCCCACAAAGAAAAAATTTCAAAGGCCAAGCTCAAAAGAGCCAATGAAAAAATTGAGGCTTCGACCATGCAAGAAGAGAAAAGGAAGTTAGATATACTTGCACTGGCTTCACTCCAAGACTAGCCACATCACCAGCACTCACTTCACCAATTTTGAAAGGTTTTGGATCATTATTTCAAATTATGTATTTTTATTGTGTTTTTGGGACAGTCATGTGACAGAGAAAGTGTCAAACGTGCGCTGCGCTTTCTTTTGAGCCATATTTTGACCACAAGGGCACCACCATTGGATGAAAAATGGTCAATACATATCTGAAAACCATTTTTCAAGCTTTGGTTTGCAAAACAAGCAGGTAAAAATGTCAAAAAACTAGCAAAAAATCATGTTTCTGCCTCATTTTTTACCATGGCGTTGCACACTCAGTAGTATTGGGAGGATTGAGTTTTGATAGGTCAAATGAGCTTCGTTTTCCAAATTGGAGGCATATATAGAGAGTAGATTGAAGGGATTTCCAAAATGCCATATTGGAGCTAATTTGGACACCTACAACCCAGTGTAAAACATCATGCAAGATGGAGGGCACGTTTAACAAAGGGAGGGCACGCCTTGCAAAGAGACAACACGTTTGACAATTTGCGGATATTTTTGTAATTTCATTGAAAATTTGACTTTCATCTTGAAAATCATGATTTCAATTATGTAATTGAGCATTTTAAATGTAAGTATGATATGGATAAGTCACCTAGGGGTAAATTCATGATGTAAATATAGTCATCAAAGTCAAATGAATCAGTTTCAATGTAATTATGGAAGAGTCACTTAAAGCTCCCTACAATCCAACTTTCAATTCAGAATTTTGTGGATCTCATCCTCAACTCAGGAATTCGACCACTGAGGATGGGATAATGTAGTTTTTATGTCTATATCTTCCCTTTCTTCACTCTTAGCAAGGGTTGGAATCATTTGGATGCTATTATATTGATCAAGGACATTGTAATCAGTTTGGCCAGAAATTAATGAAGAATTGCAACTATTTCCTTGGGATTCATGTGGTATGATTGTTTGGCATTTTTTTTTCTCTATGATCATTTGTATGAATGTTTTGTAAGCTAATAAACATTTAATGTCTATTATATGATAAATGTCAAGTTGATAGGCATAATACATGTTTTTCATGCTCTGTTTTGGGAAATTTGTCATAATTTGTCCATTTTATTCAGTTTAGGAAGAATACATCTCCTATGCTCTTCCTAGCTCCTCATCAGTCTAAAACCATCTCACCAAATCACCTTTAAGTGTTAAGACTTCTACCTACCTTGCCCCATCAAATGGACTGCAATTCTATCTCATTTTCCCTGACCTAGTTCCCTTGACCTAATCCTCATCCAACAAACCCAACCCAATCAAAACAAGACAAACCCTTTTGAATTTCATAGCTAGCCTAAAAACTTTTCATCCAGCCCTCTTGGCTGTGATTTTTGTGAAGAGAGCCCTCTCCGAATTGGTAGGGCTAGATACCAAGTTAAAAGGTTGGTCCGTGGTTACCTCTGTTGGGATCTTTTCTTCAGCCTTAGAGATCTGGCGGAGTGATAACATACTGGTTCCGTTGCCGAGGAGGCGAAAAGAAAAATATTCCCTGGGAAAGAATGAAAAATATCAGATCTGACTGTTGATGGTGAGCAACGATCAGGCACAATAAGGCTGTGCATCATTCACCTGGTGACTGCAGTGTCGAAAAAATCCAAAGGTTCAGAATTCTCATGGCGACTCCACTCTTCAAGAACCAGTAGTCTAAAGAACTTCTTGGTGACTTCAATGTTGTCAAAATGGATTCGATTGCTCAAAGGTATGCTCCTATGAATAGAGCTCATATTCTTGGTTTTCCAAACCATATTCCTCGTATCGATTGGCAATCAGGACTGTCAAAGTTTAAGGGTCGGGACGGTGAAGATGTTCATTTGCATTTGGTCAAATTTCATTTTCATATTCACATACTAAATATTGAGTTTCCTGAATATTGTCTGATGAAGATGTTTATGGCTACCTTGGAGGAAAATCCGAGATCATGGTATGAGAGTCTACCATCTGCTAGTTTATATTCTCTAAAGGTCTTTCTTTCAGTTTTCTTTCAAAATTATCAAAAATCTAATTCTTCCTTGTCGATGATTGATAGTTGTTGTGATATCTCTGATAATTTAATTGAGTTTCTTAAAAATATGTATGGTGATGAAAACTTTCTAGATGATGAGATCATAGAAGCCCTATATGATTTTTCCTCCCAACAAGAATCAATAGTTTCCTCCTTAGATGAAAATGACCGGGACCAAGAAAGAGATATGCCTATTCCTGATATTTAAAATGAGAATCATCAAGCCAATTTTAACTGCTATAAAACTCAGTTTTCTCCTTTGTCTGAAGATGAGATAGATCAGCTCCTGAACAATAATATTACAACCCAAGCTAATGCAGGTTTGCAGTGTTTAAATAGTCAATAATGTGTTAATGAAACTTCTTCCATCATTGAAAATGAAAATTTGAGTTTAAATGATGATATTCATGAGATTGATGAAACTATACAGGAAGTTGTTGAGAGCAAGCCGGTTTGTGATGATGATTTCTTGCAAAGAGATCAAGTAAAAGATACTATTGTCTTTCATGAAGAAGATAGGGCTGTCATGTTTGATAATCTTGAAGAATGTTTTATGTTTGAAGATGATTTAGATTATGAATTTGAGGAGTGTGAGCCTAAGAGAGACAGGATGCCAGAGATAGAATCAGAGTTGTCCATGTAATATCCCAAAATAGAGAAATTCTACAACAATAAGAATATCTTAAGATATTCTAAAGTTGGAGATCAACAACATGTAAACAAAATTGGAAATAGTAGTGAATAAAAATCATACCAAAATGTATGGAAACCATAGAGCCATTTTATTATGAATCAACAACAAATGATAGCAATACAACTCAAAGGATCAAGGCAAACAAGCCTCCCATCAATACACATGCTGAAATTAAAATACTGCTACATGGCAGAGTGTCTATGAACAAGAACTGCACAGTCATAGATGGAGTACTACAACAAGAAGTGTAAAATATCATAGAAATGCATATAAATGACTCATAAAATAATGGGAGAGAAGATCTATGCTCCCAAACACTATCTCGAGACAATCCTGGAAGGATTGGCTGAAATGTGCAAAACTGCAAAATGCCGGAGTTGCAGGGTAGCAGCTACAACTCAAGAACTGGAAATGAATGGAGAAGGCTGAAGATACTGCATCTGATGAAAAGACCTCCTCCAAGGGATCTTCCAAGTGAAAGGCTGATCCTAACACTGAAGATCTCACCCTCCAATAATCACTGCAATCCCTCACTAAAAATACCAATTGAAAATAAAACATTCACTGAGGGATACTATGCTATAGGTTCAAGAAAAAGTGTTGGACAAGTGCCAAGATCTGCAATATGATCCAAGGGCTTCCAAAATGATCTCTCACAGGAAAAGAGAGCCTCCTCCTCTGAAAAACAAGTGATGGAAGTGGTGTTGTGAACCCTCACTGCAACACCCTGCAACACAACATTATTCTGCTTCAGAAATAACGCTGTAGCTGAAGGAGGATGCTTGGCCTCAAGCCTGGATGTGAGGCAAATCAGTACAACTCCTTCAAGAGGCCTCTCATGAAAGGAGAAGTATTCCTAAACAGGAAATCCTTGTGCTAAGCAGCACTGCAACTCTGCTAAACAACAGGAGAATGCACAAAGTCTAAATAGACAATGAAATCAATAATCCAAATCATGAATAACAATGGCTGCCTTGCCCTCCTTTTAAACAAGTGAAATCTCTCTCTCCATGGGTCCCACTCATTAGGGTTTCCTCCACCAAATAACCCTCTTCCCATCCATACTGCGCTATCTATCCAAGTGTCCTCCACCTCCTCTCCCAACGCTGTTGACTTGGTCAAACTTGACCTTGTCTCCATGAAAATATCCTCTTTCACACATAAGGGTGTGAAATCCAGCTCTTATGACTATCCCCTTTCACATTTGAGGGATTTTATTCATGTTTTTAATAATCATGGGCTTCCTTACCCATTTATTTAGCTGCTAGGTGATAAAAACAAAATTTAATATTCCATTTAGCTGTGTGCTAAAATGGGAATATTACAGTCCATGCTTAAGGAATTTATAGCCAATACTCAGATAATAGAAAGTCATATTTCCCTATGCTCTCCTATGGATCAACAACCAAGTGTTCTTTCAGATCAAAATAAAGAGTGTGCTTGTGTTTTTGCTGAATCTCAAGACAAGGTAACATTTCATGTTTTTGAAGATCCTTTTACTGATTTTCTACAATTAGTAGGGAAGATGTATTTTCTTGTTTACATGGACCAGAAGCACATGTTTAGTAGACACTTGGAGTGGCCTAGTTTTTGTCTTTTCTGCCTGCTCAAGGAAAATGAGAGCATAATTTCAGTAAGTAGCCATTTGATGGATTGGTTACACTGGAAGGATCACTTCACATGATTGTACATATGTTTTCAACAAGCACTGGTTGTCATCCAGATTTGAAGCCCTCAAGTCCCAGTGATATGCTGCCATCAATAATTTTAGTAAGTTGTTTATTTCAGTGAATTTTGAGTTTGTCTTGAGTCAGTCTATTTCATCTGAGTTATTAGTTTTCAGTCAAGTTTTTCAGTTTGAGTTTTTGACTGTATTGGCCCAATGGAAGAGGCACTGATCTGCAAAATCCAGAGTTCTGTGATTCTTGACACCTATTTCAGAGCTATCATCCCCGATAAGGCCAATCTTAGTGTCAGTATTTGCATACTACCATCAGTGATCAAAATCCTCTTTTCATATCATTTTAGGAGTACTACTCAGAATTTTTTTTATCATTCGATTAGGTCATGTAAAAAATTCACTCACTGATGGTAGCCCTAGTCATAAAATATCACTCCTCCTCAAAAGTTATATTTGCTGGCCCACCTTCATGTCTTGCTGAGGATACTTTAGCCTTGAAAGTCCATTTCATCATGTCATTATGTCAGTCAAGTCGCCATGGAGTCTGGTCATTCAAGGTCCCATTAAGTCACTAGGTTTCATCTTCCAAGGTTCAATAAAACACCATTTCATTTGCATAAGGTCAGCAAAAATAATGAGAGCGATCCAAATAATATTCCTTTATCATTTGAAAAGGACATGTCAACATGTAAACATGATCTCCAAGTAATATTTACAAATTTCTACTTCTGCTTTCAAGTTATGATTTCTATTTTGCAATGTAATTTTATTCAAAAACAGAGATGTAATTTATTTTTATTTTTATTTAATTTTATGTTCACTATATGTAATAAGTACCATTCCCAAGCTTCCAATTCAACTCCATATGCCAAACTGAACACCAAACAAAGTCAAAGTGAAAAGAGTTCCAAACTCCAGCATCATCAACCTGCAAAGAAAGTCAAAGTGTAAAGGGTATTTTCCAAAGTTTTCAAAGGTGAAAGTGAATCATTAGAAAGTGGGTTTTAAAATAAAAAAATAATTTCACTCAAGTATAATATCCTTCATGAAATCAAGAGAGACTTCATTAGTCTTCTCTACCACCAAGCATCCTTAAGAAAAACAGGGTTTTCAAGTTTTGAAGGCGAAATTAGAAAAATAGGGGAGGCGCTGTGTGTTTGCTAAAGGGAGGGCACATTTTCTTGTGGCGCTGTGTGCCTGCCAAAGGTGCTTCATGCCTACTTGTTGAAATGCATGCTTGCCAAAGAGATGGCATGCCTGCTTGTGGCATTGTGTGCTTGCCCATCTTCCACATAAATTTCCAAAACGGCTCTAAACTTCACAAAATAACCCTCCAGACTTCAGCAATGTTTCTTCAAGCCCCCAAAAAGAAAGTAAGTTACTTTGGCTTCATTCCTCTTCTCCATCAAATCATTTTGAATGTGTGAAGTTTGTTAAGAGAAGTTTGGTGTCTTTCTTCATTTAAACTCCTATTATTCCTCAAATACCTAATTATAGTTCAATTTCAGTCCCTAAGCCTTCATAACCCTTCCCACATTACATATACCCTTTTCCAAATCCCTACATTGACATCCCCTTTCCTTAAGCCTTCATTTCCTTAAAATCCTAAGCCCTAGGTACACTATTTGCCTAGGCTCCCAATTCCCTATAGCTGTAATTAACCCCCTATTCCAAAACCCTTCTACATCCTTACTCCCTGTCACATTCCCTTAACTCATAAATCCCTACCCCCATCTCCCTCAATTACCCTATCCCATTCCCTATTCCTAAAAATTAGATTCTACCATCATCACACCTCCCTAAGGTTTTGACACTAAGACATCATGGTAGAAGAAGAAAACATAACATACATTGAGGGAGAAGAAACAGAGGAGAGGAGGCCACACAAAAGGGGACGAATACTAATATTGGAGCCAACAAATACCAAGGACCTATTGGCATCTCTTATGGCCGTGACATGTTTCAAACATGTTGGATGTTTTGAGTTCTGTGAGAAAATCCAGAGGGTCCAACACCATGCTATGTTGACTAGACTTTTCATTTCTAATCTCCATGACAACCAAGTTACTCTAGCTGGTGTCACTTTCACTGTGTCAATTTCCATCATATCAGCTGGCACCGGGATGCCAAATGTTGGGGAGAAATGGTTCAAATAGAAAGACTTGGAAGAGCATTACTATGAGCCTTTCATCAAAACTAGGTACAAGAATGAGAGAACGAGGATTTTTCCTTTCCCTTACCTCCTGGATAGATATGATCCCATGATGAAGATCATCATGAAATACTTTTCATGTGAAGGTAGATTTTATAGATTGTATGCTTATCACATCCGGTTACTTATGTACTTCACTAGGGTAAATATGATCAACATACCCTACTACCTCTTCCGGGGCATTGACAAGATGGAATTTATTATCCAGAAGAGAGAGTATGAACACCAAATGAATATTATTTTCCACCACTCCCTCATAAAAATCATAGTCATCCATCACCTCAAGAAATTGAACATTCCATGGAGTTCATTCGTAGCTAATGAAATATTCACTGCTCCACCTATTCAACATGCCCAAAATGTGCCTTCATCATCTCATCCTTCCACATCCATTCCTCCATCTTAGCCCACAGTACATTCATCATCTTCAGATTAGTCTCCTTCACCTATTTCATCACCATAATCTCCATCCTACATTGAGACTGGGTCACCTAGAACAGATGAGATCAATGAGCCTAAGTAGGCTAATGTGGCTGAGATACAACGATTGGATAAAACATACTAGAGGGGTCAAAGGCAGGTGTTTTCTCTATAGATTGTAGAAGGGTCCCTGCCTTCTTAACCAACAAAGTAGGTACATAAGGGTAAAGAAAATATGGTAGAGGAGGGTGTACATGAGGCAACCATTCATGAAGAGGATGACCTCCATGAGACAGAAAATGATTTTGACCTTGTTGACCTAGACGATCATGATGATGATGAGGAAATAAGTGTAGTCATCAAGGGAAAGGATTCCAATATTATAGAGCTCCAAAATAATCTTGACAGGTCCAAATTTGTCATAAACTTCCTTGAGCAGGAGAACTAGCAGTTGAAGACAAAGCATGTCATTGATGAGGTAAAATACATCACAATTCAAAGGGAGGCAGAAAAAGCCAAGGTTTTGTTAGAAGGGACACTTTAAAAGCATGGTTTGCTTGAAGAACAAGAATAACAAGCACCAAGAGGTAGGCCTAAGACCAGAGGGCTGAAAATAGATCTAGCACTAGAAAAACAAAAAGAGGCTGAGCTTGCTGATCAACTAACCTTGAATGAAAAACTTGCAATGGTAATCAATAAAAACTGGGAGCCATGGCTTGATAGAGCAAATCAGCACTTGGATAAGATTTTGGAGAAGGAATAGAGACAATGACATATTGAGGAGGAAGGTCAAACACTATGCCCAAAGAGACAAAATTGCAAAGGCCAAGCTCAAAATAGCCAATGCAAAAATTGAGGCTTTGACCATGCAAGAACAGAAAAGGAAGTTAGATATACTTGCAGATGTTTCACTCCAAGACTAACCACATAATCAACACTCACTTCACCAATTTTGAAAGGTTTTGGATCATTTTTGAAAATTTTGTCTTTTTATTTTGTTTTTGGGACAATCATGTGACAAAGAAATTGTCAAACGTGCAATGCCCTTGGCGCTGCACTCTTTTTTGAGCCATATTTTGACCAAAAGGCCACCACCATTAGATGAAAAATGGTAAATACATCTCAGAAAACCACTTTGAAAGCCTTGGTTTGCAAAACAAGAAGGTTAAAATGTCAAAAAACTAGCAAGAAATCATGTTTCTGCCTCATTTTTGACCCTGGTGTTGCACGCTGAGTAGTCTTGGGAGGATTGAGTTTTAATAGGGCAAATGAGCTTCATTTTGTAAAATGGATGCACATTTAGAAAGTAGACTTGAAGGGATTTCCAAAAAGACATCGTGTAGCCAATTTGGACACCTACAAGCTAGTCAAAAATAACATGCAAGATGGAGGGTGTGTTTAACAAAGGGAGGGCGCGCCTGGCAAAGAGAGAGCGCATTTCACAGTTTGCTGATATTTTTGAGATTTCATTGAAAAATTGACTTTTATATTGAAAATCATGATTTCAATTATGTAATTGAGCATGGTAAATGTAAATATGATATGGATAAGCTACCTAGGGGTAGATTCATGATGTAAATGTAATCATCAAAGTCAAATAATTCAGTTTCAATGTAATTAGGGAGGAGTCACTTAGAGCTCCCTACACTCCAGCTTTCAGTTCAGAATTTTGTGGATCTCATCTTCAATTCAGGAATTCGACCCCTAAGGGTGATAGAATGTAGTTTTTATGTCTATATCTTCCCTTTCTTCACTCTTAGCAAGGGTTGGAATCAGTTGGATGCTATTGTATTGATCAAGGACAACGTAATCAGTTTGGCCATAAATTAATGAAGAATTGCAGCTATTTCCTTGGGATTCATGTGGTATGAATGTTTGGCATTATTTTTTCTCTGTGATCATTTGTATGAATGTTTTGTAAGCTCATAAACATTTCATGTCTATTATATGATAAATTTCAAGTTGATAGGCATAATACATGTTTTTCATGCTTTGTTTTGGGAAATTTGTCATAATTTATCCATTTTCTTCAGTTTAGGAAGAATACATCTCCTATGCTCTTCCTAGCTCCTCATCAGTCTAAAACCATCTCACAAAATCACCTTTAAGTGTTAAGCCTTCTACGTACCTTGCCCCATCGAATGGAATCCAATTCTATCTCATTTGGCCTGACCTAGTTCCCTTGACCTAATCCTCATCCAACAAACCCAACCCAATAAAAAAAAAACCCCTTCTGGATTTCATAGCTAGCCTAAAACCTTTTCATCCAGCCTTCTTGGATGTAATTTTTGTGGAGAGAGCCCTCTCCAACTTGGTAGGGATGGATACCAAGTTAAAAGGTTGGTCTGTGGTTACCTCTGTTGGGATCTCTTCTTTAGCCTTAGAGATCTGGCGGATTGATAACACCTCCAAGTGTCACACACAACCCTCAAAGAGAGCTCATCAAAATTCAACATTGGTCAACATAAATTCAACAATGAAAATTCAATGCTGAAAGTCAACGCTATAGATTTAGGGCTTCAGTCAAAGTCAACGTTCAACCTTAATTTTTCTGCCTAGCAATTTGGCCTTCAAAAATTGGAATTTATGAAAATTTTGGAGGTCAAAACATCAAGGGTTGACCACGGTCAACGCTGGTAAATGCACATCAAACAACCCTAAAACAATCCGCAAACTTTACCCAGCTTCAACTCCACACGTGTGAGAGAAAAAGGCCTCCAAAGGATGATCGAACCAATCAGATCATAAGAGAGAATGTGCTATGAGTTGATGAGAAAATGATATCCAAGTCTCCCTAATTTATATCCATCAGTGACGGTGTGTGAAACTTCTATTAGGCTTGTGAGCCTACATTACAAATCTAGCCGACCTTGCACATGTGTGGAAAATAAAATCAAAATATATGTTCTGCTAATCCAAACAAGATGATATTTAGATCAATCTTACATCTCAAAGAGAATCAACGATAATCATCATCATGTAAACTTGATGGAGGTACCAACATGGAGTTTGGACCTAGTTGCCCAAAATGTACTCCTCTCAATTAGGAAGACTCATCATCTGTGCCATCTAGGAATTAGTATATGCTTTGCATCAACACATCACCATCTGCCATAACATGCAATAGCTGTTAACCTTTGCCATTAAATGGTCAGTATATTATTCACGGAATTCTCCTAATCACACACTATTTTATCTTCATGCACAATACAGAATCTCTTCTACCATTGATCATTAATTGCGGAAATAAAAACAATCGCATGCGCACATTAAAACCATAAACAATCACACATATGAACACAGTATTTCATGGGAAAGCTTAAAGTTGAAAACCCCCAACTATCTGTATATTATGTGTCATAGAGATCATGTAACAATCATTGTACAAAACTCTCCTGACTCTCGACACAACCTCAAATTATTACACACTACCATTGGATCTAGCAAAACACGTACTCTAATATTTGCCACTTAATGCTTGTCCTCAATTTAATAATCAATGCTATGCTAGTACATGTTAAATATTAAACCACATAGCTGTATGATATGTTTACTATCAAATCATGTGTTCAATGTGATGTAGTAAAAAATGATGATTAACGTAACACCTATTTCGCTTATAGTCTCCTTCGAAACTATCCATGCTGTCGAAGTTAGCGGTATATTCTTTAGTTGATTAATGAGTTTATAATTAGTGAATTAATTAATAATTAATTCACACCACTCTCACTAATTGTATCAATTAGTTAAACTGGATACAAATAGCTCAACTATGTTTAGAATAGTTAAACTGAATACAACTCCACTAACTTCCTCAATCAACTCCACCAAACTCTGTCACATGAGTTCTAACTGAAGTATCCATGTAATAGCTCCACATAACCCTCAGGAATAGCGTAATTCCTTCTGTCAGCTCCTGTGCCACATCTGTGCACTTAACTGAAGTGCTCCAAGAGAATAAGATAATGTTTATAGTCCAAATATTATTAAAAGCTAATAATATTCGACATATCTATTTTTAGACTGGCAATCTAAAAATAGATTCCGCCCAATATGTCTAAAAATAGAAGTCCATATATTTTTCCAACTTGACCAACCATCCACAAATAGCATCCTGCAACTCATAGAATATGATCGACATGTCTAAAAATAGACATAGTCTAAAAATAGACTTTGTGCAAAAAATAACACAGGCCCACTTAGTGAAAGCATTCTTTCACATAAGCTCATCATGTTTAATCTCATTCTTGTAAATAAATAAAAAGGTGGTGAAAAAATACATCACACTGAGCGGCTTCGGTGACTTAAGTTAAAACCTACATTGGACTGGTCTCTAACAAGTTAGTTTATTGACTGGTGGAACAGTGTCAACAAATTTGTCCCAGGATCAAGGTATTGGACATGTACCATCCTAGACTGTTGAGAAATGCTGACAATCCTAAAATGCATCCATCGGTCTTTTATTGGTCTCTCACATTTACCTCATTTTCCAAATGAAGAGTACTTCCCATAGGTTCGAAACTCCCATGAGTTCGAAACTCCATGGGTAGGATGCGTGTGGGGCATATATCAAAGAGAGGTGAACCAAATCAATATCATAATGGTGGTGAAAAAGCACAACAAGGTTCAACAAGCCTATCCCCATGTGTTCTTATAGCTCCAAGAAGCTATCCCCAAGCCCCCCGGAGCTCCCAGAGCTCATATTCCAACTCAAGCAGGACCCTCACAATTGTGAAAATTCTACTGCAGTATCTTGGTTTATTTCTCGTGACTTGATTTAGATTAATACAAGTTATTTTCAGAAAATACCGAAATAAACACAACTACAACCTACACATGCAGATCATTTACTGAATAACACACTCATACAACAAAGTGACACATGGATTTTTGGACATAAGTCCCCAGAAAAACCCAAAACGGGAAAACTGATGCAACATATATGAGGGTTTATTATTAAGTAGATTCCAAGTACAGTAAATCTGGGTTCCAGATCTGCAAAACCTGACAGAGAATAAAAGAAATCAAATATGCAGCTAACTTGAAGTTCTAGTGCCCAATATCTAACTGACCCACACCCTCAAAGATGATTTACAAGACTTAGCCCAGATCTTACCCTAGAAACCCTCAGCATTGCCCCTGAAGCCCCATTATCAGCCCCGCTAACCTCAGAATGCCATTGCGCTGCCCAGAGAGGGAATGCATAACCCATGGAAGGGTGACGTAGACCTTACGCTGGCCCTGGAGGCTCTCTGTGTAACTTCTGAAGCCCCCTGGAGCCTCTGCGCTGTCTTGCGTAGCGGCTGCGCAACACCTGTGTAGCTGCTACTATGCTTCTATGTGCTGTCCTTGTTGCTGCTTCTCTGCCTCTTACTGGCTCTTGGCTCTGGTATCACATCACCCCCTTAACCAATACTACCCATAGCTGTAGCAAATTCCTCTGGAAATTCTTAGCAAACCCGCCCTAGAATTCTAGATCTATTCCTCAGCTCTGCAACTGTGTGTCTCCTCCAATTAACCCTCAAGCCTTTCTCTTATACTTTTTCATTCATCTCATCAACTGCTGAGATTAAAACATTCATCAACGACTGAGATTAAAATACTTCTTGATCCCTATGACTTAAGAAAATTTCAGCACATGCGTTAATTAATTCACTTTAATTATTTAATTTTCCTAAGTTTAGACTTAGGAAATCCATTAAAATAATTAAGTATTTTAATAACTTTAACACCAACTAAAGTTTCTCAAAAAACGTTCTGGGTTTTGGAGATTAATTGTGTCCCATCCCCTCCAAAAAATTTCAGGGCTAGAGCACACCTGATGCTACACCAACTATACAAAATCTCAACACTCCCTCTTAGCACAGAGTGTGCTCTAGGAAAGTGTACTCTAGCAATGCATCCACACCATGCAATACAAGATCTTGAAGCTGGACTCTGTGCTGTTGATGCTTGGCCTGCTGCCCTCCATCCACTACACTGTTGCTCTCTATACTGCTACCCATGCCACTACCACTAACACTGCCACATCTGTACTACAAATCCATCTCAAATTTCTGCATCATGCTGCCCATAGCACTGCCACTTCTAATTATTGCACTACAACTCAGTTGTTGAGAAGTAAGAAACTGAAAGAACTCTGCCCAACTGTTTGACAGATAAGTCAAGTTTCCCTCCACCACTGAAGTTCTCTGGATGCTGATTTACACTGTCCTCCTAGAGACATTGTCATGCTACAACACCGCATTGCGTGAGCATAGCTTCTCTGCGCTACTGAAGTCCCATCATCCCCTATACGCCGTTGCATCCACGTTGCTACTGCCTCTGAATTACGCTGCTCCTTCTTCATCTCTTCATCTCCCTCTTTCGATTCGATGTGACCTCCTCCAACCATCTCCCAAATCATGATCCCGCTACCGTCTTAAGGCTCACGTAGCTCGTATGTGATTCAAGAGTAGGGCTAACTCAAGGATCTCGCTAGACTGTCTGTAGATGCTCTACAGATCCATGTCACCCTAGCTCTTCTCTCAAGGCACATGAGCACTCATTGCTGCATCATCATCAGAGACATATTCTTTTGTTGCTGCAGCCTTGGAATAAGAAGATCCTTTGTCCTTCTTCTTAGGACAACTGCTAGCGAAATGACTAGGATCACCACAGTTAAAGCATAGAACCATGAAAGATCCTTCTTCTTCTTCCCTTGCTGTTTCCTTTCCCTTGATGCAAGGGCTGCATCCTCCTCTTCCTCCTTGACTTTGGCCTTTCCGCTTCCTCCACTGATATTTTTCCGCTTGGTGACCCTCTTGATCTCCTCTTAGCAGAGGATAGCCCACATGTCAATCGAAGAGGGTAACTTTGCCCTTCCCAGAATGCTCTGGACAAACATTTCCCAAATTTTCCAAGACTGCATTCAGAGCAGTCCTCACTAAGAGCCCCTCATCTGGAGTAGCACCAATGCCAACTAGCTGATATCGGATGGCCTGAAGCCTGAAGAGGAATGGATCTATCTCTTCACCCTTCATCATTTGCAACAACCACATATAGTTCTCTAGAAGAATTCTTCGCTAGACTGAGCCTCCTTGGTACATCGTGTCTAAGGCTACCCACATGTCATTTTCTATAGTTTTACCATCAATATGAGGAAGTACGTGGTCCTTGACTCCGTATATGATCAAACGCTTAGTCCGCGTTTGATTTTCTTCATACTTCTTTAGAGGATTCGCATCGGTTGGTACAACAAGAACCTTCTCTGCATGATCTTTGAGACCATAATAATCCAGAACTGAAAGGATTCTAGCCCTCCAGATAACGTAGTTGGACATTTCGTCCAATATATCTTAATCCTTTAGTCCATATCGAGCCATATTGCTTAGATATGATAGAAACAATAATTCTCCCTTTGGATCTGGGTTTCTTGGTGACTAGAAACCCTCTAGAACTGCTTCTTCTGAAAAACTGATTTCCCTCCTGAAAATATTTCACCCAAACAAAATCGGACAACACTCTCTGATCCTCCTGATCGAATCTCAGATCTGCTGAGTAACTGTCTTCCTCCCACCTTTGTTGTCTTATCTAGGGACAATTCTGCACCTACAGAATCTCCACCGCACCAGCACTGCTTCGAGATCTTGGAAAAATTATTTTGCAACTAGATAAATGACTGGACTACGTGTCACTGACTGGTCCAACGCAATCTCAGCAGTGCTCAGAAGTGGGATGCATAACCCCAGATTGGGAGACACAGTCCTTACGCTGCCCTGGGAAGGGTTTGCATAAGGCTGATGGCCTTCTGCAGCTTCAGTGCTATCCTCTTCTGGATCTGCATTCTCCTGCTGTCAAGATGCCCTTTCCGGATCTGTTGCTTCTTTTTCCACCATGTAGAAAAATATTTCTTCAGCTGATTGCTGGAGATTCAGCTTGATCTGCTATTTCTCTAATACCATGTGAAAATTCTACTGCAGTATCTTGGTTTATTTATCCTACTTGATTTAGATTAATACAAGTTATTTTCAGAAATTAGATTCAGAAAACACCAAAATAAACACAACTACAACCTACACATGCAGATCATTTACTGAATAATACACTCATACAACAAAGTGACACATGGATTTTTAGAAATAAGTCCTCAGAAAAACCCAAAGCGGGAAAACCAGTGCAACAGATACGAGGGTTTATTATTAAGTAGATTCTAAGTGATAGTAAATCTGGGTTCCAGATCTGGAAAACACGACAGAGAATAAAATAAATAAAATCTATAGCTAACCTAAATTTCTAGTGCCAAATATTTTATCGATGCACACCCTCAAACAAGATTTACAAGACTGAGCTCGTATCTGGCCCTAGAAACTCTCAGTGCTGCTCCTGAAGCCCTATTGTCAGCCCTGCTAACCTCAGAATTCCACTGCACTCCCCAGAGAGGGACAATGTAACCCCTGGAAGGGTGACATAGACCTTATGTTTGCCCTGGAGGCCCTCTGCGTAACTCCTGAACCCCCTTGGAGCCTCTATGATGTCCTGTGTAGCACCTACACAACACCTACGTAGTTGTTTCTCTGCTTCTCTGTGATATACTTTTTGCTGCTCCTCTACCTCTTACTACCTCTTCGCTCTGGGATTATATCATCCCCTTAGCCAATACTACCCGTCGCTGCAGGAAATTCCTCTAGAAATTCTTAGCAAACCCGCCCTAGAATTCCAGATCTATTCCTCATCTCTGCAACTATGTGTCTCCTCCAACTGACACTCAAGCCTTTCTCTTATAATTTTTCATTCATCTCATCAATGACCAATATTAAAAAATTCATCAACGGATGAGATTAAAAGACTGCTTGATCCATGTGACTCAAGACAATTTCAGCACATGTGTTAATTAATTCACTTTACTTATTTAATTTTCCTAAGTTTAGACTTAGGAAATCCATTAAAATAATTAATTATTTGAATAACTTGAACACCAATTGAAATTTATCAAAACACTTTCTGGGTTTTGGAGATCAAGTGTGTCCTAGCCCCTCCACAAAATTTCAGGGCTAGATCATGATGCAGGGATTCTGCTAGAAAGCAGATCCTAGCATATAAAAATTCACTGCTTCACTCAGTATGAAAATGCTCAATTTTTCTTCAAATAAAACCATAAAAACATTCATCTTAAAATTCACATGAAGGAGAAAGACCCATTCAAATAAACTACAGATATAAAATATAAAATTCTCTGGCCAAATATTACATTGGGCGGCCTCTTGGCTCTTGGCCCTTCAAACCATCTCTCACGCTTATTGTACTCCTCACAACACTCAACTGTTTTTTTTCTCACAAAAACATTCCTATTTATACATAAATAATGTATTTATTTCACCCCACAAATTTCTCCAACCAATCCTCAACTAAATCTAATTTAGATTCATTTTAGGTGTGGACTCAACAAAGTCCCATACATAGAATTCCTACTCCCTAAATTAGCTACCTAACCCATATCATTTTAATTATTAAGAGAATATATACATTAATCCTCACCTTTACATTTTCCTCTCTTAAATTATGAAAATGAATAAAATAATTAATAAAACAATTTAAAAAGTCTCACCCCCTATTTCACACAATTAATTAATAAAAATTGAGCTTGATGCTCCTGCATCAGACTCCCAAGGTTGAAATTAATCATGATCTCCTGATCATGTGTTCGGATCTCTGTCTGCCCGGATCCCATATCTTGTGCTGCAACTTTCCATTTGTCGCTGCTTCTGTCTGTTGTTCTTCTCCAGGTCTCCACACTTTATGTTGCATTGCCCCACTGGCGAGGCTTTCACAATCTTCTGCTGTCTTCCTCTTGCTGCTTCTTATTTGTTTTACTGCTGCTGACTTCTCCTGGAATAATTTCATCATTATCCACCTTATCAGTTCAATTTCTCTATCCAATAGATTTTCTCCAGTATTTGCAATAAAACCTGTACTCACAAAACAATTGTTAAAATAAAAAAAATAAGGCCTCAGTGCCTCTTCCTTTTCTGGCAAAATTTCAGTATGCTGCTCTGAAATTTCCTCGTCCATCAACACATCAGTATGCCGATTTAATTTCTCTATGAGACTATCAGCTAGTCCCTCCTCCATATCATCTGTTTCAAGAATGTCTCCCTGTTCTGGTTCACAATAATGAACTTCTTCGAATTTCTGAATCATTCCTACCTCCTTACTCCCTGTTTCCTGATTATTATTCAGAACAATTTCTTTGTCTTTCTCTTTCAACAACTCACCCTGAGGATAGATCCTTTGCTTTTCCAACTCTCTTCTCTGAAGATCTAACTTTCTATATAACTTAACAATCTCAATTGGAGTAGAACTTGGAAACTTTACACAACTTTCCATACCTCCATTTGCTGTTGACCAATCATCAGATGGTCCTTCTTCTTCTGCTTCAATATTCTGCTGAATATTTTCATGAGACCCCTCTGTCTTCATTTATTTCTAAGATCTTTCTATCTCAGCATCATTCTAAACAAATTTCAGATTCAACTCTTCTTCTTTAACAAACTTCAAAGTTTGTTCAACACTCTGTGATGTACCTGTAATCACACACCAATCATTAGTCTTAAACACATAAGAACTTGTGGTCCCACTGGATGTTTCAGTCAACATCTCTCTTTGTTGCTCTGAATCCTTCATTTGATTCAGTTCCTCTGTAAATTTCTCTTCTGTCTCATCACTACTTCTACTCTTCCTTGGGAAATCTTCCTGAATTGTCCTGGTTATAGCATCATTACATTGTAAAATTTTGTCAGCAATTTCATTAAACAAATACATTTTTTTACCTCCTTGGAATTTTTCTTCAGCATTTCCACTTTGTTCCTATTCCATAACAACTTTGACTTGCTTTCTTACCCCAAATAAGAACTCATTTTTGATTTCTTCCTGTTGTAACCAATCAACACTTTCCTTCTCTGAAAGGAATTCTATACTAGACTTTATCTCAAGAGTTTCATTCTCCTTTGTGACAGTTCCATGAAACTGATCACCGTCTTCCACACATCCTGCAAACATACATAAACTGTGAAAAAAAATTTAAGGCTTCATGGCCTCATCTGTTTCTCTTGCCAACACATCTTTAGATGATTATGAACTATCCCAATAGTTCATGAGATCTTCCTCACTGATCTCTTCACCCAGAATTGCACCATGTTCCGGGCCACAAATGGAAACATCCATTTTGAACTCAGCCTCTCTGAGTTCTTCACAACCTAACATTTGCTCGAGCTTCCTCAGCTCTTCCATCAACTGTATGTTTACCTGCTTTTCCCTCTTTGCGTGTAGCTTCTGCCACTCACCTTCTTTCTCATGGTCCAACCATGTGTCTGGTTTTTCACATTTTCTTGCAACAACTCCGTTAACAATTCAAGGTGAATTTTTATCTCAGTCTTCTCTTGCTCGTACTCTTCATCCATCGACTGTTCACATATGCCACTTACCTTGGAATTTTCCTTCTTCTCCCCTCTGCTGTTGTCTTCATCAGATCTTCGGAATGACTATCAACAGTCATCTTCCCCTTCTTTGTGAACTTCATCTGTTCACGCGTGGAATTCATTTAATCCACTTCTTAGCAATCCTTCACACTTATCATTCATCAAAATGGAAGTTATCCCTCTGCGCTTGGCTTCTCTTTGTCTTGGAACCAATATCTGGCAATCTTCTTGCTGCAAACACACTTTAGTAACTCATGTGTTACAATAACCAATTATTTGGGTGTCGGGATCCGCCGATCATGCACCCAATTACATTCAGACTTTGGACTTATCTTACGACTCTTTGATTTTAGACTTACACCAATTTGTCATCTTGGATGAAAATACTCAATATCAGCTCAAACTATCCAAACTTTCATTTGACTCTAACATCTATTTTCACTTCAAGCTTTGTCCTAATAACAATGATAGTGGATATTTTGATTTAATTGAAGTTATACAATTCTTCAATAAACATACACCCCTAATACAGTTTTAGGATGTAAAATCTTCACCCTCTTTCATACTTTATTCTTATGAAAAATCATCAGTTTTCCCTTATCATTTCACATGATACTGAAGTCTTTAGTCGAAATGCAATTAAAGTTTTTTTTAAGATTTATTTTAAGGTGAAAATAAATAAACCATTCACTTTTAAATTTTCAAAAATACCTTCCTGAAGTATCATACCTCATGCTCCTGTTAAGGTTATTAATAAACCTTTCTCTCTGTAGTCTTAACCCTTGATTTCCACTCTTCTGTGCTGTCTTGTCACTGTAAACACTCGCATTCCCATAAGCTTGTCATCTTAATGCAAAAATTTCCCTGCACTTATATACACCATGCAACATCAATTCACATCTCTTTACCTATGTGCAGAGAACAAGCAACCTCTTCGATGTACAACCCATACATTGTGTTCATCCTGAATATCACCTCCTTAAATGTCGTCACATGATCGTAAAAACAAAGGTTTTACAACATTAAATAATTGTGGTTTGTTTGTGTTTTCAATCATAAACACAAATCACAAAACTCCTCTCATTTCCAACTACAAACTTTGATCTAAAAATGATGCAACCAAAATTGTGAAGAATCCACCTTATGCATACAAATGCATGTTTCAAGATTTCAATACACTTTAGCATCGTGAAAATCCACATCACTTAAAAAAAAAAAAGTTTACACAACTTTACTGGAATTTCATTAACACCATCACTGTGTTATCCTCCATGAAATAAAAATAAACATTATGATTTACCTTCTGCGCGCATATAATATTTACCACTTCTCTCTTTAGTTTCAAATCTCCACCATCTTCAGACCTTTTGAAAATGAAACCCTTCTTTTCAAAGACCCATCCATCAACCTAATGATTTCATGATCAATAGGCCACATATATCTCGATGCTCTTCTTCCAATATTCACCGTCGATTTTGACTTTCATGCACATCAGATATATTCTCTCCAAGGCTGTGTGAAAATCCTTGTTTGGTTTTCAAAACCGTCTCTTCACCTTTCCATGCTGACTGAACAATCTTGAACAACATGTGAGAAAAAAAAACTCAATAGTACAAACATACAATTAAATTTATTTTCTCACCAAACTTCAAAACAATAATGCTCCTAGCACTGCAATTCTCTTCATGCGATCTCTTTCTCACTTTGACACCAAAATGATGTAGATCTACAACAACTCCTGCTTTGGAAAATTCTTTTCTAAATTAATTTAAAATTACCCACTTCTATGAATGCCCAGGCTTATTTTCTTTCATAAAGAAATTGATTCAATTATCATTTTGACATTGCAAATTCAATGCAACCACTTTCTCAATACTATGTTTATGAGATCCACAAAGAATCATTACAACTATGCACCACCATATAATTTCAGTTTAACCCCATACCTCACTTGCATTGTAAATGGACGTTTTCGCATACAAATTTCATGTCGATTTCACTGTAACAAACCAAACAAACCCTTCATACTTACACACGCATTGCATGAGCTGTGTTATGCTTTTGCTTCTGGTAATTAATTGCAGATGTTGCAACCACTTCAAAGTTGTTGCTATGATCCACGCACACAGCAGGTCTCCACGCAGAATGGTGATTCACTAATGAAGAATTGAATGCAAAAACCGTCGGCCTTAGACTCGCTTGAAAAACTGGTGGAAAAATAACCGATGTGTGATCTCACGGGTCACGTCTATCTAGCTGGTTACACAACATTCAATGCTGTGGTGAATGGTATACATGATATTGGATATGAAAGCATCATACCATGGTCGTGGACAGGCGCCATCGTGTGGACTCTGTCGGTTGGGTTCCTGCAGACTTTGTTTCTGAAATGCGTACCGTTTCATAGAACATGGAACCAACGAACTCGATGAGTTGTTGGGTATATAGAACCTGAAAGGCCGGTGGAGACAATGCATTTGAATTCACGCAACTTCCTAACAACCGTGACTATGATGCCTTATGATGCAACTCTGCATATGTAACAATTTGGTCATTGGCTCGTGCTCCGGTGTGAGATAGCTCAAATGCGGAACAGATCCCTCGCTATGGCTTGATACCTGCAATCTCTGCAATGAATCTACGCTGATATATATTAACCATGTCCTGAATGTAGATCCTTGACTTACCAACACAACAACTCAAGTAAAAGTTCCTCTGTTGGCTACATTCGACACTCAAATAGGTGTGCCACCCTTCAACGCAACTGTTGTGAGCGGATTTGATGTTGTATGATGTCACCACATTCGAACGCAAACTTTTAACTTACCTTAATGGCAATGTTGCCATTCGATTTTTTTATGCAGGCACTTCTGTATCAATAGCTTGTATGTTGATTTAGGTCATCGGTAGTCATTACTGCAGGATGCAACTCAGCCTTAGGACGCAGAGTTGACTGTCGAATTCATATGAATTCCTTTGCTTTTGAAGTCACTGCCTTTCCAAATTCTATGCGGATTTCATTTGTTGTAGAGTGCGCTGCTTACACCACTCTTGTCACTGTGATGAAACACAAATTGTTTACTCTACGGCTAGCGCAAAGAGGTCTCTCCTAAGATGGCTATCATGCCCTTCTCTGATGCACATTATTCCTGCATCCATAACTGGCACACACATGTTCTATGCATATATAAAATTGCAGATTCAAAACAGGCATCTTTCCCATGCTTTGATACCAAATGATGAAGGGATTCTGCTAGAAAGCGGATCCTAGCGTATAAAAATTCATTGCTTCACTCAATATGAAAATTCTCAATCTCTCTTCGAATAAAACCATAAAAACATTCAGCTTAAAATTCACATGAAGGAGAAAGAGCCATTCAAATCAACTACAGATATAAAATATAAAAATTCTCTGGCCAAATATTACATTGGGCGGCCTCTTGGCTCTTGGCCCTTAAAACCATCTCTCATGCTTATTGTACTCCTCACAACACTCAACTATTTTTTTTTCCTCACAAAAACACTCCTATTTATACATAAATAATGTATTTATTTCACCCCACAAATTTTTCCACCCAATCCTCAACTAAATCTAATTTAGATTCATTTTAGGGGTGGACTCAACAAAGTCCCGTACATAGAATTCCTACTCCCTAAAATAGCTACCTAACCGATATCCTTTTAATTATTAAAAGAATATATACATTAATCCCCACCTTTACATTTTCCTCTCTTAAATTATGAAAATGAATAAAATAATTAATAAAATAATTAAAAAAGTCTCACCCCCTATTTCACACAATTAATTAATAAAAATTGAGCTTGATGCTCCTGCATCAGATCACACCCGATGCTACACCAACAATACAAAATGTCAACAAAAATAGGGTCTTTCCACGATTCCAAGCTTCTCAAAAAAGGTTAGGAACTTGACCTTCCCTAGGGGCTTCGTGAGAATATCTGCGACATGCTCATCAGTTCCTATATGATTGAGCCTTACGACGCCTCACTGTACCATATCTCGGATAAATTGGTACATGATATCAATATGCTTGGATCGATCGTGGAACACAGGATTCTTAGAAAGACGAATCCCACTTTGGTTATCAAAAAGGACAACAATGGTATCTAACACATGCCCAGGCATCTCAATGAAGAGCTTTCACAACCAAACAACTTCACAACAGACCATACTCGATGCAATGTATTCGGAATCAGTGGTGCTCAAAGCTACCGACTTCTGATTCCTGCTCATCCAAGATATCGAAGCAGAACCCAAGGTGAAGCAGCATCCAGATGTGCTCTTGCGACCCACCACACTGCCAGCCCAATCGGCATCAATATATCCATGGAGTCTCAAACTCCTGGAAATGTATCTCAACCCATGGTTGATTGTGCCCCGAAGATATCTCAATAGATTCTTGGCACTAATCCAGTGAATGTGATGAGGATAAACCATATGTTGACTCAAAGTGTTAACTTCAAAACATGCATCCAGATGGGAGTTCACTAGGAACATCAGGGCCCCCATGAGTTGTCGATACTTAGTGGGATTTCCCAGCTTGGGTCCAACAACGTTTCCACACAAATTCTTAAAATTGAGTTCCATCAATGTTGACACAGACTTGCGGTCCACCATACCAAATCTCTCCAGCAGTTTGATGACATATTTTCCTTGAGAAAGGAAAATCTCGCCTAGCCTTTACCAGACCTCCAAGCCTAGGAAGTAATGCATCAGTCCTAGGTATTTCATCTCAAATTCATAAGCTAGCTCCCTATTACACTGATGAATGAGAAGGTCAACACCTTCCAAGAAGAGATCGTCCACATAGAGAACTAGAATTAGAGGCCTTTCTCAATCAACCTTAAAATAAAGGTTTAGATCAGCATTGCTTCGAGTGAAGCCGAGCTTCATCAAGTAGCTATACATCCTCTCATATCAAGCCTTAGGGGCTTGCTTCAACCCATAGAGGGATTTATTCAACCTGCATACATAGGTGTCTCTATCTTGGGCTTAGAACCCCAAAGGTTTCTCCACATACACCTCTTCCTTTATAGAACCATGCAAAAAATAAGTATTCACATCCATCTGATGGAGACTCCATCCTTGTGTTTCATGATAGATCAGATGGTGGTATAGAGGGCCACAGGTGCAAATATGTCATCATAATCTATGCCTTCTTTTTGAGAGAAGCCTCGGGCAACAAATCTTGCCTTGTAATTTTGAACACTACCATCAGATCCATGCTTGATATTATAGAGCCATTTCAAGGTGACAACAGATTTGTCCTCTGGTCTTGGGACCACTTTCCAAACATCATTTTTCATAATGGAATCATATTCTTCGTGCATAGCATCCTTCAAAGCTTGATGCTTTACGACTTCTTCAAATTATCTAGGCTCAGATTGTACAATTGTACTCATGGATTCTAGATTCCCTTGGTATCTATTCGACTTCTTGCTTTCACAGAATGTCCCCCTTGGGGAAATATGTCTCTCGGCATCTTCGAGAGTGTCCCTGAGCCATGATGGTCTTCTCTTATTTGAAGGAGGTGGATGAATAGGATCTAAAGTTACTTCAACATCAGGCATCAGTTCATCCTGCGGTTCTTCCTGCATCCCTGCTTCTTAATCTTTTTTGTCTTCCTTGGATCTAGGAAGGTTTGTTACTTTCTTGAGGGAAAAATTTTCATAGAAGGTGACATCGTGGCATATATCCACTTCTCTTTGCCCAGGAACATAGATTCTAGATGCCTTCAAAGTTTCACTATAGCCCACAAACATTCCCTTCTTTCCAGAAGCATCCAAATTGCTTCTCTTTTCTTTTGGCACATGAAAGTAAGCAGGACAACGAAAAACTCTAAAATGAGAAACATCAGGTTTCTTACTAGAGAATACTTCTTTGGGACTTTTGGAGTCCAAAGCGGAATGTGGGCATCTATTTTGAATGCACACACCAGTGTTCACAGCTTCTCCCCATAGAAACTTTGGAAGACCTTGATCACATAGCATGGCGCGGGCAACTTCCACTGTGGTCCTATTCTTTCTTTCAACAACACCATTTTTCTCATGAGTATACATAGTTGTGCTCTCCCTCTTAATGGTAGATTCTCTACAAAAGTCATTGAACTCATTTGACTCATACTCGGTCCCATTTTCGGTCCTCAAAACTTTGATTCTCTTCTCGATTTGATTTTCCACCAAGGCTTTGAAGGTATGAAACCATTTGAATGCTTTGCCCTTCTTCTTCAAGAAATATATCTAGGTCTTGCGGGAGAATTCATTTGTAAAAGTCATGTAATAGGAACATCCTCCCAAGGATGTCACGAGTAGCATAGCAGATAAATCAGAATGTATCAATTACAAGATATCAATTGTCTTTGTGACACTTGAGGGGAATGGTCCCCTTGTATGCTTCGCTTCGGCACAACCCTGACATATACCTTCATGATCATCTTTAAATTCGGGCATCCCTATCACCACCTTACTTGCTTCAGGAAGGGCTTTGTAATGAAGGTGTGAAAACCTCTGATGCCATAACTATGTTTGAAGAGTTGTATCACATGACATAGCCCCCAATGGACTTCCTCCAACCTGATAGAGTGTATCAAATCTAAACCCAATAGTAAGAGATTCCTTGAAGTTATTCTTCCAGATACATACCTTTCCATCAACGAATGCCACCTTGAACCCTTTGTCTTCCATTTATGAAATAGACACAAGGTTCTTCTTTAAATCAGGTACGTACAACACATCTTGTAAGCAGATGAATTGATCTTGAGATATATGAAGGGTCACAGTCCTTCTCCCTTTCATGTGATATCCCTTTCATGGGATAGGTGACCGTTATCTCCAATGATAATTTCTAGATTTGTATCCTTCTCAATAAAATCAGAGAGGTATTATTTATAACCAGTGAGGTGCCTTGAGACGCCATTATCAATCAACCAGAAATCCAGGGTGTCAGGAGGAGATGCGGTAGAGAGGGCAGATACAAGAATAAATTCATTTTTATTATTATCAACAACATTAGACTCGTCTTACCTAGAATTTATTGACCTCCTGAAAGGTTTCCCATTTCCACTACGATAAGAGGGATCCTTCCTTTTTCCTTTGAACCCATTGTTCCTTTGATTGCCATTCCCCCTGAAGTTGTTGTTGTCATCATCCTTATGAGAGTACCTTCTATTGGGGCACTCTCTTGCATAGTGACCAAACTTCTTACAAGTGTCACATCTTCCCTTCCTTCCTTTGGGCCCCACCCTTCCATACGAAAGATAGGCGTGAGTTATTTACTATTAACCATATATGTGCTTTTATATTACATTAGGTGACCCTTGGATTCATCTTCCAAGTGGTATCTTGGACTCCTTTTGTCCATTTTCCTTCCACACCTACCCGTTAAGGATTAAGTGTCCAACATTCCCCCCCTTAATTCAAAGGGGTATGTGTGAGTCCAAGAAGAGAGTTGTAATGTAAATATGCAAAGTATGCATGGAAGCACTTAAGCTGAATCAACTCTCTAAAATGTTGGCATAAAGAGGTGGTTTAAGGATGACCACCAACACTGGAACACTTAGTGCAGTTCCCAGAACTCTTCCAAATCTGGCAAGAAGCTGAGGGCTTCTGCTAGAGGAAGTGTCCCTCATATTTGAAGAAGGAGACCTTCAACCTAGAAGAAGGGAAGTCTACAACCTGTGATGGTTTAAGGATGACCACCAACACTGGAATGATTAATGCATTTACTGGAACTCTACCAAAGCTAGCAAGAAGTTGAAGTCTTCTACTAGAGGAAGTGCTCCAAATTCTTTGAAGAGGAAGAAACTCAACCTTGCATAGATGGTTTAAGGCTGTCCACCAACCAAAGGAATTATCATGGGCATCTGTGTCTCCCGCCGCAACTCTGAATCTGGAATGAGATATTGTGGCTAAGGCTCACTTGAACTTGTATGTCTCTGGCTACAACTCTAAATATGGAATGAGAGATTGTGGCTCAGGCTCACTTGATGTGTTGTGTCTCTAGCTTGTAGATGACCAACATTTCCCCCCCTGTCAGGTACAAGGTGAGAGGATGGCGAAAACTCAATTGCAAGTTTGCTCAATATTTCATAACAAGTTCTGATACGTGACTTAAACATATTCTTGGCTGTTGATGCCCATTTCCAAGAAGCGATCCATCCAAGATGAATCTTTGTTCTTGCAGGAGGCTTGTTTCTGAAGAATTTTGTGAAGAATGGGTGTTCCAACCATAGTGCTTGCATGGGTGAAGATCAAAACAATGATCTTTCATATGGCCAAATCAATCATAGTGTTTTCATTTTACAATTTTTTTTTGTTGCTGTGGAAGAGGATCAGGATCTGGAATAGCTGAAGGTGAACTGTCATAAAGAAATCCGACACTTTAAAATTTGATGGGCTTGGAGTAGTCCGGAATATGAAAGGACAACTCCTTGTCATATCCAAGACCAGTTCTGTGCTTGTTATGGACAAGGTCTTCCCAAGGTCTGATGATGGGCTTGGGAAGCACAGGCTGAATGTTTGATTCTGCATGCAAATCTGCTTCTGAACTAGGCACTGAATGTGAATCAATCGCAACAGTATTGAATTGTTGCTTATGGGAGCCTGTTTCAATGTTCTTAACAAAAATAGGTTTAGAATGATGACTCCACTACTGTAATTCTACTTGCTAAAGCTGAGATTCAAGCTGCAAAAAATCGATCTTTTCATGTGCATTTTGCAGACAAATTTTAATGTCCATGAGAGTGTTCTTGTTGATTTTCACCATCTCATCAACAACTGAATGAGTGAGAATATTTAATAACTCTAATACATCACCAATTGGAGCCATAATTATCAACAACTCAATGTTACATTTCAAACATTGATTACAACTATGAACTAAGAATCAATACCCACTAACAATGTGTCAGTACAATTATTCAAAAACAATGATGGATCTTGAATTCAGTTGTGTTTGGTTTCATGTCAAGCTTTCAACCAATATATAAGCAATGAAAACTTGTTATGATACCAACCTATCTCTCAACACTTCTTATGACATTACATATCAACCACACATGCTTCAAATTATCCAACATATAAACTTTTCAACATATTTCATATAAAATTTATCCTAATACCCTTTCAATCACTTGTTGCCACTGTAAAAAAATACTCAATTCGGGTGCTAAGAGAAATTAAATTCTACACTTCAATTTTTATTTTTATTTATTTATTTTTTAAGTGGGGGAGGGAGGGTGCATGTGTGATGGTCAAGAGGGAGGATGCGTGAGCAGAAGTGGGAGCAGCAGAGGCTGCAGTGTGGAGGGATGACGTAGTGGGAGGGAGGTCAAGGGGTCGGCGGAATTGGAGGGGTCAGGTGCGAAAGGTGGTGGGAGGTGGAGGAGGGGGAGGTGGAGAGGTTAGGTGTGGTAGTGGCAGAGGGCGCAGGTGTGAGATGGAAAGGCAGAGAAGGGAGTTGGCTGAGTGGAGCAAGAGGCCAACAGGAGCAGAGGTGGGAGGCCGAGCAGAAGCAGTTGACGGTGCAATAGCTCAACTCCCATTGTTGTGCAGTAGCTCGACTTTTACAGCCGTCTTGGCAACACCCACAATGGGTTTCCTTTCCAGCAAACCGTGAGATCTCTGTCCTCCCACTCTATTTATCGATCCATTCACAATACCCACATACCGTAGTCATTTGAACTCAGAAATTTCAGGCCAGACACCACACAATTATAAAAACTTCACCAAAACCCTCTCGAAGTACAAGGCTCACCATTCACATATCAACATTCAACGTATATGAATATTCAGTTTACCATAGCAGTTCAATGTGGCATGGAAAGAGGTGTTCGATGAAGTGGCGCTTCTCAACCCTCAAAATCATTAGAAATTATTTTCTTGGGATGTCAACAATACAGATCCCGCAGAGAAAAAAGGTTCCCCAAGGGAAATTAAGTAGAACAACTCCAACAATGTCAACAACAACCAAGGCCGAAGAGAATGCTGGTGTAAATGTACGAAGTGTTGGGGCGCAGAGCGCTGGATGTGGACACCACTATTATCGACTACATAATAAATGTCCTCAAGGATGAATCCTTCAACTTTGGTGTCAAGGGAGAGGGTGCCTGCATGTCTATGAGCTGAGCTGCGGGAAGGTGAGAAGAAGTAGAAGTAGCTTTTTCTGCTATGCTTATTCTTCTTCGCTATGCAGGTGCGATGAACATGGAGGTAGAGGCAGCGGAGGCTATGTGGAAGGAGATGCAACGAAGGCTGCGTGGAAGAGGGAGCGGCAACATGAGGAGAAGGTAGTGTGGGCGAGAAGGTAGCATGGTGCAGTGGGGAACATGTATGTGCATTAGGTTTTGAGCGTGACTTATGCTACGCCATCTAGAAAATAGGTAGAGTACAGGTTTGTTTACTGCAGGAGCTAACAGAAAATAATGGCAGAGTTGAGGAAACATGTCCTGGAACTCTACCACAAGAGAAAATTTGAATGCGTTACCTCTGTCATGTAAAGAGCTCATAAAGACATAAACCCGCAAGCTTCATTGAGACAAATAAGCGTAGGCTTACACAGGACACAAAAACAAGTTGCTCTCACAAGATTGAGCAGGTTACTAACGTATTAGCTCTGATACCATGTTAAACACATGCATGGGTAAACACACACATAGGAAAGATAGGCGTGAGTTATTTTACTATTAACCATAGATGTGATGTTATAGTACGTTAGGTGACGCTTGGATTCATCTTCCAAGTGGTCTCTTGGACTCCTTTTGTCCATTCGCCTTCCACACCTACCTATTGAGGATTAGGTTTCCAACATTCTCGGACCACCATTGTTCCTCTTCTTTGCTTGAGCAGTGAATGCAGTAGGGTAATCTCCATTTACATTAGAGGGATGATCTCTCTCCATCGTTCTTGTTTCCTCTTGAGTGCGTCTCATCAATATTTCATCAAAATCAGGAATCAAATTATTATTAAGAATAGTGGTATTGAAAACATAGCAATCACGGGGGAGACCTCCAAGCACAATGAGAACCATCTCTCGATCAACTATTTCTTCTCCAATAGCTAGGAGATTGTTCCTGATTTGAGTGAGCCTCATAAAATAGGATTGAATGGATTCATCCTTTCCTTTCTTGATATTCTTTAATTGATTCTTGAAGAAAAGAACTTGATTAGCATTGCTAGCCCTGAACATGCTAACCAACTTATCATACATCTCTTTAGATGTGATCAACTCAGAAATGTAAGCAACCAAGTGCTTATGAATAGAATCCTGGATAACCATATTTTCTTTGATTTCCCCTTTTCTATACTTCGCTTTTGTGGCATTAGGTGCATTTGATGTAGGCTCATTAATCTTCCCCTACACATAGTCCATGACATCTTGATCTTCTAATGCCAAATACAAGGACATCTTCCATGCATGATAATTAGAATTATTAGTAAATTTATCATCAGACTTGAAACCCTTATAGGTTGAGGAGGCCATTGGTCCTTGATAGGATTTCTTCTTTGGTGATTTCTTTTCACACTAGCTTGGGCTTTGTCTTCACCTCAACTCTGAAACCATGTTAAATTTAGATAGACATGGAATGTTCTATGCTTAATGCAAATTTACTTCAATCTTTCTTAGGCACGATTCAATTTAGAAATCACATAAACGTTAAAGTAAAATGTTGATAGAACACAATAATAGATCAACAGAAGACAAGCCAATAATATATATCATATTTTACAATTCTTCCTTTCCAGCAAAGGTATAGGATAGTGTGCGTTACAGCAGTCAACAAGATGCATCAACCAAAAATGTCTTTCTCAACATTAGATCAGCCAACCCTCCAAGTGTCACACACAACCCTCAAAGAAAACTCATCAAAAGTCAACGCTGGTCAACATAGAGTCAGTGTAAAAAAGTCAACATTGAAAGTCAACGCTGTAGATTTAGGGCTTCGGTCAAAGTCAGCATTTAGCCTCGATTTTTTTGCCCAGAAATACAACCTTCAAAAATCAAAATTTCTTCAAAGTTTGGAGGTAAAAACATCCAGAGTTGACCACGGTCAATGTTGGTCAATGCACAGGAAACAAACCTAAAATAGTTTGCAAACTTTACCCAGCTTCAGCTACGCACGTGTGAGAGAAAGAGGTCTCCAAAGGCTGATTGAATCAATCATATCACGAGAGAGAATGTGTGATGATTTGATGAGCAAATGATCTCCAAGTGTCTCTAATTTATATCCATCAGTGAGGGTGTGTGACACATCTATATTACAGATCTAGCCGACCTTGCAAGTGTGGAAAATAAAATCAAAATATATGTTCTGCTCATCCAAACAAGATGATATTTAGATCAATATTGCACCTCTCCGAAAGAGGAATCCAACAAAAATATAATCATCATCATATTAGCAGTGCAACATGGAGTTTGGACCTAGTTGTCCAAAATTAACACATATGAAGTATACATTTGGCTTGTAGATTATTTACAGTCTAGATGAAAGCATGGTTCAGATCATCTTCTTATAGAGGCTCATTATACGAAAATATATGAAGTCATGGTTGTCATATGACAATCTTATGTCATTCTAATTTTTATTGATATTGAGCTTAAATTCATTTACCATTTTCCAGTAAAATCATAAAATTTGTATTGATATTGATTTTAAACTCATTTGATATTGATCTTTATCTCATTTGATATTGATCTTAATATCATTTTTCTTTTATAGTAAAATCATAAAATTTGTATTGAAATTGGGCTTAAACTCATTTACCATATTCCAGTAAAATCATAATATTTGTATTGATATTGATCTTAAACTCATTTGATATTGATCTTAATCTCATTTACCATTTTCTAGTAAAATCATAATTAAAAAAGGAAGCTTGGTAGGTCCTTTCTTTTTCATTAATTTCTAAAAGGAAAGTTACATCCACATGCAAGTAGTTAAGTGGCCTCAACTTGCCCAAAGGGAAACCAAGTATGTTGGCCACCTAACTACATGATAAGCCATCCAGAAGCAAAAAAAATAAGTCTATTCAGTCAAGCCACATATGTTTGATTGTCTTTAAACTTTCTACACTCTAGATACATGAAAACATAACTAACAACATATTGAATTTAAAGTTTTCCTGCATACAAAAAAGGAAAAGCTAAGGAATCATCCAACAAACTAGTGATCATTGTTAGTATGAATCTTAATTGCAAGTGTACGAAAAAAGAGCACTTTAGCTATGCATAACAAACAACCCTAACAACAAAGATGGCTGCCAATATCTTCATATCTGCAAGTAGGTGATCAAGATAAATGCTGCAAAAATCTAGATCTATGCATCAAAAGACATTAATCAGTAAATAAAAACGAGATTTACTCCATGCATCCAATAGACAAGACAAGAATATGTTGAATGAATTTTGTATTAAAGGCACCTGGGAGGAAAACATAGAAGGATGTTACCAGTTCTCCTCAATGGGATGGGTTCTTGTAAGTCCTCAGCACTTCAGATCTAAAATCCCTCTCTCTTGATGGTGTAGAAAACTCAGACAAAAATGGAACTCAAAAGGGAGCTCACAAGCAAAAATATAGAAAAATATGACAACGATGGTGGATCAAATTTAGACCAAAAGTATAGATCCAGAGTGATCTTTAGGCAACAAAAGGTAGTGAATGAATGGAAAAACCCTTCTATTTATAACAAAATATTGAGTTAGTATAGATATTGGTGCATAGCTAAAATATTATTAACCAAATCAAGATCCAACTTTTATGGAATATTTTATTATATTTGTTGGAGGGAAAAATAATTTGACTTGGGTCAAATCCCTTTATTTGTAAATAATAAATAAATAAATGATTTATTTATTATTTTAAGGATGTGGTTGAGTAATAATCAAATAATAATGATTTATTTAATTATTTATGAATGATTTAGTCAAATTTAACAAGGAATATTATTTAAATAAGGTTTAAATAATTATTCCTAGAAAATAATGAGATAAATAGTGATTTATCTAATTAATTTTCCTGTTTGGGATTAAATATGACCAGGAATATTAATTAAGCCGTTATTTAACTAATTATTCCTTGATGAAAATCAAACAAATGTAGATTTATTTAATATTTCCTCATGGGGTTTCCTGTTTAGACCATAAACAACTTAATAAGGGTGGTTTACTAAGTTATTTTTCATAGTGAAAGCAGTTTTACTTAGGGTAAAATTGGTCTTACATGGTGTACTTAGGTCCATCTAATAGTAACAGGTTAGATGACCAAAAAATGGTGTAAAAATCATCATCAACATACTCCACCGAAGCCGGGTCCTTAACACTGGAACCTGAAAGCTCAGTCTGTGGAATGCATGGAATATTGTCCTCAATACATCGCAGCTTACCATTCTGCTTTTGCAGTTTGAATTGGAGTTTTTGAAACTCACTATAATCTAGAAACCCATGAGATGCTATGACCACTCCTACGGAAATATTCTCCAAGCCTTTCGCGAGAATGCTTTTCATAGACCAATACAAGAACAAAGTTTTCTTAAACTGAGTGGTTTGACCTCGGGTGTGTCCTGGATTTGGCACCAAGACACACTAGTCTTCTGCATCGATGTCCATTATGCCTTCCTGTTTGTTCGGATCCTCTTCCCACTCTTCAATTAGCCAGCGAACCTATTTCGAGGTTCCTTAATGATACGTCGTGGCCACATAATTTGTGATGCTTGAGACCGGTTTGCGGTCTCCAGCTCGACCCCCTTGAGGATCTGGGTTGACTGGGCACTAGAGACCCCATAGTACTTTTTCCGCGACCCCTTGAGCTTTGGCACCTTTACCTTTCATTGTGACTGAGTGCACCATCCTCCTATACCTGCAATTGCATTGATAAACTAAAACCAAACCTTGAACCGCCTCTGGTGGCAGCCAAAACCTAGGCGCTTGGCTTCTAGGGGATGCTACCGAGCCACGAACTTGCCAAAGGACATAAGTGAGCCAAACACGGTTGGAATGAAACCCGAAGAGTGCCCCAATGCCTCATCCAATTCTGACTTCTGTTACAAATAAACAAACACAGATACATTGGCCCCCTTAAACCATCAGGACACCCCATCTTCTCAAGGATTTGATGAGCATTCTTACAGACTGAAGAAACCTCTTAGAAAAGCCCCAAGGGTGTTGTAACTATATGACAGACCCACAAACACAACAATAGGCCCTGAAGGCGAGGTGGAATAGAAATACAAAGCCATAACTAGGGAAAAGACCACCAAAATAATAACCCCATTTGGGATAGTAAGATTCTGAATATTACAGACACAGAGAGTGTAGGAAGACATAAAACTAGCTTTGAATTCCATGCAGACACATACATTTGCGCATAAACCATCCTCCTTTATGACCCCAACAAATCAAAACCAGACAAACTAGAGGCCAGCATATAATAACACTGATTCATGGGGGCATAGTAAAAAGAGCTAACCACATACCCGTTTACCAGTGCGAGGAGAAGCCAAGACTTAAGCTACGTCTAGAGACCCCTTGTGAGCTGAGCCTATGCCAAACCTCGGAGCCGAACACCCAAACACCATGAGAAGCAGCGCTCACCTACAAAAAAAATGCCAAACTTACACCCGAAATTCTGAAAATCATTTGAGCACTAAAGCCTTTGCCACCTTCCACGATGGTAATAACTCTCCGCATGTGTAGAGCCCCCGATTCATATGCCTCAAGCATGTGGAGAGTGGCGAAGAAACTCCTCGAAAATACCCCATCAATCAACCACCATGATGTTGCTTGCCAACTCACACCTTGATTGGGGGAGTAAAATCATAATTTTAAATGTTGAAAGTTTTGTTAATTTTTTCAAAGGTTTTCTTAATGATATAGACAATAATGTAATACACTAAAAGTCCAAAAGATTTAATGAAAGCTAAGAATCTTTCGTATCTTGGGTGTAAAATAAAACTTTGAGACGATAATTTAATCAAGGTTTTCAATAATATAAATAGTTTAGGAAGAAGAAACCAAGCTAAAAAACATTAAACTTTGGGACGATATAAGATAATGTAGAACAAGAATGGAGAGGAAATCTATAAAATAAAAATAAAAATGAAATAATATATATATCTATCTATCTATCTATCTATCTATCTATGTATCTATCTAAATAATTAATTTTTATTATTATATTGCTTATCCGAATTAATATAGGTTTTAATATTCATATTTTGGTTGATTTTATTTTTTTTGAATTTTATATATCAATTTGTTTTTGCGAAGTGAATAAGGTAAGATATATGAAACTATTCAAGGACGTCTTTAATATAAAAAATATTTGAATAAGAGCTAACAATAATTTATTTAATAATTTCTATACTATATTATGGTGTAAGTTTTGTTTAAATGTTATAAAGTTTATGATTATGTTTTTATGATCATATTATCAAAAATAAAAATTAGATAAATAATTCTATATTAATATTATATAAATTGATTTGTATAATTACTTTTTCTTTTTAGCATAAAAATATTTTTAATTTCTCTCAATAAAAAATATTATATTTCTTAAATACTTGAGTGGCATTACTTATATGCTATATGTTGTAAGATTATTCATCATGATAGTTATGGTATGGTGTAAGATTATTCATCATGATGGTTTATGGCCTTTTTTATAAAATAATTACATAATTCTATATACATTTCAAACGACTATTAATTATTAATCAGGGAAAAAATTGTAAGTTGTGAGGTTAGAAAAATTAAAATTACCTATAATCGGAAGCAATTGAGTCTTTTAGAGAGAACCAAACCACATCTATATCCAGGAAACACTTTCACGTTATTTTATTATTTTATTTGACCAGTTTGGTGTCCAATGAATTCAAAAGAATTTACTTGCAGAGCACTTACCTCAACAGATTGAAACACTGCAAGATGATGCAATCATGCTTATTGAAGAAGACACCCTATGTCCTACACTATCTCTATTGAACCATTTTGCATTGTTGGGGTTATACCTCATGACATGCCTAGATACAACACATACCCAACCTCTGCCATCCCAATCCAGGGTGCCATGCTTTAGCATTCTGTATTGTATAAACCACCAATATTCTTATGTTTTTGGGCATGTTGTAACATTACTTGGTTTTGATAAGTTAGCATGTTAGTTGAAAAAATGAAAAATAAAATGCTAAGTTAGGATATGGATGAATAATGCAAAAAGAAAAAATATTAGGGAAGCAACAAAATAAATGTGAATGCTTTAGTGTCTAAAAAAATAAAATCATGGTTGCCTATTTAAATTAACCGAATGCCAAAAGAATTAAAAATTAAGTAATGATGAATAAATTATTTAAAAGGGGTTTATATTTTCATTAATTAATTAGATAATATAGCGCTCATTATCTTTTTATCCTAAATTCACTACACAACAAAAGGTCAAATCACAAGGAATAACACGCCAACAAGTTTTGACGGAGGATCTTATACCCGCTCCAGATCTACGGCGGAGGATCTTCGCGACCCCCCCCCCCCCCCGACTGTTTCTTGTTAACGCGAGAGGGGGGGGGGGGGGTCCGAAGTGTGGTTTTAATGGCCGCCACATTTTGCAACGTGGCAACACCACAACACTTCACACCCCCTCCTCCAAAAACCGCAAACCTGAAGGTACCCCACCCCACCCCCCCCCCCCCCCCCCCCCCCCCCCAAAAAAAAAATCCACCGCCAGTTTTGTTTCCCATAACTGTTTCCTCCCGCGCCTCAAGCCAATGGGGACTCCCTCTGTGCCATAACCGTTGGTCATCCATCCAATTCCATCCCGCCACATCACCTAACTGCTATCCTCCAACGTTCCACTCCTAACCGTTGTACTCCGTTCGCACGACCGTCCCATAGCCATTTGATGCACCATTGCTCATTAAACTCGTTCCTGAGCCGTTTGATGCACCGTTAGTCATTCAACCCCCTCCTAAGCCATTAAAATCCTATGGTCACATTTCAGGTCGTTAAACCCAGATCACAACCTACAAAATAATCTGCAGAGTCCCTTTCATCACTTTACCTTCTCGTCTGATTGTCATTGTCTTTGCATTCTATTTCAAAACTCTAGCATTTTGTGAACACTGTCCCCACTTCTGTAATCAGTGTCACCCTTCCTACAACCACCCGATCCTCACATTCCTTCTCCCAGTCGATATCCCTGTAAACATGACTCCCAAATCCAAGACTAAAAAACAGGTGACCCCGAAAGGAAAAGGGAAGAATCAGGTGACTGAAGAAGTGCAGGTCACTAAGCTAGTTGCAGAAGAAATTCCCACTGCAGCACTACAGCTCAACCTCGATCTCATACCCCTCGCAGATGCTTTCTTCAAAGTCTCAGATGCTCACTGCGAATTCAACTTCCATGATCTATATCTATGGTTAAAACAAAAACACATAGATAAATAGGACCCTATCAGGTTCTAGGAATATATGGTGCCCCTATTTGCCTTTCCATAGACCCACTCTTTCCTCGATCTAATTTCCTGGTGCAAAAAACAGCATGATCCCATAAAAATATCAGTGGTGGCTCAGAACGGAAACATTCTGATCACCATATGTAATATCCCAAAAAGGGATGCAGCAATACATGAACAAAAAACTGGAATAGAAATGAGAAATAACTCATAAAATGTGTGCAGAACACATAGCCATCAATTACATGTACAACAGCAAGAAATATGTCCCTATATTTTATCCCAAAGTGGGGAAATGTAGCAATATGTGCCCCCAAAATGTTATTTTCAGAGAATTGTGCTATAACAGGATGAAATAACATTGGGATCCCTTAGCTTATGTATTATGGGACTCACATCCATAAGGGGATCATAAAAAAATCCCTTTTGATGTGTTAAAAAATCTCCCGGTCCAAATATGACTTAAAAACACTGAAATCCCATGACTTAAGTTATACAGATATTTTTGAAGCACACACAACGTAATTTTATGAGGGTTTCAGATGAAATAAGGTATAAGTAATAGATCTGGAGTTTAATTACTCAAAGCATGGATAAAATTGGAGATCTAACTCCTTTTACACATTATGAAGATAACTCGGCAAGGGTTCCATGGAAGCACAAGTACAAAATGCATGGATATGTAGATCTAGATCTTAAATAATGCAGTTTACTAAATATCTGAATGCATATAGCTGAATAATACAATAAATGAAGGAAAATCCTTCTTACAAGCTTTCCTGGAGAAGGGTTGGCCCTTTCCTTAAGGAACTAGCTCAAAAACAAGGGGTTTAACCATGTCACTGCAACACTGCAAGAAATGATTCAGTTCCTGCAAGGGACTGTGCTGTAGGAGATGTAAAATACATTGGCCACATGCCAAGATCTGAAAATCAGCTCAAAGTTCTTCTCACTGGTCTCCCAAAGGAAGGAAAGCTTCCTCCTTTGAAACACAAGCTCTGGAAGCGGTGTTGAGAATTCCCACTGCAACACCCTACAAAAAAAATTTATACTGTTGTAGAAATAAAGCTGTAGCTGAAGGAGGATGCTTGGCCTCAAGCCTGGATGTGCGGAAAATCAGTACAAGCTCATTCAGGAGGCCTCTCAATAAATGAGAAGGAATTCCTAAACAGGAATGCCTTGTGTTAAGCAGCACAACAATCTCAACTAAACAGTTGAAGAAAGAAGATTAGTCATGCAGACCAAAATCCAATATTAAATTCATAAGATGTCCTTCTATGACTACCTTACCCTCCTTTTAAACAAATGTGAGCCTTCTTGCCTTGGGCCCCACACATTAGGGTTTCCTCCACCAAGGTATCTTTCTCCCATTCATACTGCACTGTCTTTCAAAGTGATCCACTCCCTCCATGGGAGTGCTATTGACTTCGTCAAAGTTGACCTTGTCCACATGCATTTGCCCCTTTTCACACATGAGGGTGCAAAATCCAACTATTTTGATGATCCCTTTCACACTATGAGGGATTTTATTCTTATGCATGGGCCTCCTTACCCATTTATTCACCTCCTAGATGTCATAAGCAAAAATCAATATTCCTAATTAGCTGCATGCTAATTTTGGAATATTACAGTCCTCCCCTCCCAAATGTTGCTTGTCCTCAAGCAACTGTAAGGATAGAACTGTGTAACTTCCTCTCCTCTTCCTGTAGCATCCACATATGATGAACTCCTCCAAGGAAAAAGGATGTTGTCTTATCAACAAGTCTCCACATTGCTCCTCCCAGGCATGCAAGTTAGCTATCAAGCTATCATCATGAAAAGGTGAAATACTCAAGAAGGTAACAAAGTGCTGTCTAGAGGTCCCTTTGAGGAATGGGATCTGAAATCTAGTGGGAACCATGTTCCCCATGTGGATCCTCCATCCCCAAGCTATCATCCATGCAAAATGAGTCACAACCCAACATGGTAACTCCTGAAAATCCTCCTCCACCTTTGGCTCTTGCAAAGTAGGTGCGCTGAAAATCTGAACATGGTAGAGAAAGTAGCCTACGTCACACTGTCCTCCTCTCCACTTATGATAAGTGTAGAGTATTTTCTGATCTTGGGCTGCAATAGTATTGCCCTTAAGTGGCAAGATGAAGACTAGATCTTCAAAGATCTCCTCTCCAACATTGTGAATCAAGCTGGCCCCAACCATCTCATATATGATGAATAGGACATGATCATCAGATGGTATCCAAATGAGAAGATTGCTGAAGCTTTTATATAGTACTTAATGGTACCAACAGTTTCCCAAGTGGACATAGCGCAGTCTTCCCCACTGCAACTTCAGAAAATAGCATGGCAAGTTGTTCCTTGACAAATGGCTAGTTGTGTGAATCATCACATCTACTAGTGAATAGTAAATGGCTGAGTGTGTCAACTGAGCATACAAGAAATAATTAAGAACTTGCCCAAATTCATATAAAAGATGGCTGTCTCCATCATAATAGCTGGCCAAAAATTTTCAATGGAGCTCAATAATAAACTTGGCCTCTTGTGGAGAAATGCACTGTATGAAAATGGTAAGAAGATGCAAATACTGTGTTATGATAATCATTAAATGAAAAAACAATATTATTACCATGTGCTGAAAGTAAGGTGATGCACGGATCCATGAATAAGTCCTCCATAGTGGTTTGGCATACTCCCATGAAGAGGAATGAACCATGTTCTGCATGAGGATCACCCTTCTTATGCTTGGAAATCCAAGTTAAGAAGATTATATCACAGTAATAGATGTTTCCATCCACTACTTCATCATTCTCACCTCCTCCTTGTCCACCAAGTGCATCCAATGTGAAATTATCTTGGGGATACTCCATCAATAAAACCCATGTCCAAAGGGACAACACTGTTGGCCTATGTAAATAGGCTCCTGCCAACTCATCTCTCCATTCTTTGACATGCCCCTTGTCAAAGGCATCTCCCACAATGCTGCTACATGTAGGAAGTTCCTCCCAAGGTGGAAGTACCTCCTGATCATCCAAGGCTAAGGAGTAGCCCCTTTGCACCATGATAGTGCCATTTCCTACTCCTGCAACATCATGTAAAGTGTGAGAGCAAATCTGCCCATGCCCTCCCAAGAATAACCCAAGCAACAATGGATTTTGTTGCCTCCTCATACCTCCATCATACAAATCATGTGGTGGGAACATAGTGACTGATATGAAGAATGTCATATCAATATAATGTGTCCATACTCCTTGCTTCACAATGATGTAAGTATCATGCCATACTTCCTCCACGTACATAACCTTTGAAAGAAGATATGTGTCATGATGGCCAAACTCTTTTAGGAGTAGCCAACACAGCCAAGCCTCCTGCTGCCCAGTATCATAGATCTGCAAGTAGCTTTCCAGCTTCTTTCTCTCCATCCACATCCATTCATCCCCACATGGATGTCTCCTACCATGCTCCCCTTCAGTACTCCTCTAATGAGGACTACCATTCTCCCAAATCAGATTTTTCTTCTTGCATTTCATGGGAGTTTGAAATGCAGCTCCTTGGAGATCTCCTAGAGAATATCTCACACTAATGACCAGCTTGAATCCATAAGGATTCAAGTGTGCTGAAGGAAAAAAAATCCTCACTATTGCTACATGACAGCGCTGTTAATCTCTCCAATGATGCAATGGTTGTCTCATACTCCAACTCAAAGATGAACATGTGGTTTTGCATGAAATTGTTTTGGAAAAGGTTCATCTTATCCTCCAAGTTTTTAAACCCCAACCTTAGGTGTGGTATACAACTCAATAATGGCACATGAGGATGATGATTCATTCCTCCCTTGATCAATTCAAGGTTGCACAGCACAGTGCAATCCTGCTGCTCCAAATCAGCAGTGTGTGTTGTCCTTTGGTCATGCAAATGAAAATTTCCACAATCCTCTAAAAGATTTGATGCAATAATAGAAAGTGGAAGTTCGATCATACCTTGATGGAACTTGGGAACTCCTTGTATGGCTGCAAGAGTTCCTTCCTCTAATGTGTTGGCTCCCCCAACTGCTAATAATGATGAATGCTCCTCCAAGGTGGTGACAACACTGATACAAGTCTCCTCCAATGGTGGTGAGGGTTTTTACTCCTTTGTTTTCTCTTTGCCAAATTATTTAATCAACCTTTGAGTGAAATCAACAAAATTATTCACTCTTGCAGGTCTCAAATGGTTGAACCACCATATGTGTGCTTCACCTTCAAGGTGTAGTGCTGCTATCTCTACAACCTCTCTTTCTACCACTAGATGTAGTAAGAAGAATGCATCAAGTTTTCTTGCCCAGTCCCTTGCTGTGGATGACCCATAAAAAGTAGACAATAGAAAATTGTTGCCCTTGATTCCTCCTTTTCCATAAGTTCTCTTTTCTTCCTTCAAGTGTATGAATTGTGGGAAAGCTAGAGTCTCCTTGAAGGCTCTAGGTTGAGATTTGTACTCAACAAAGTAATCACTTAGAATTTTGTGATCCAAGTGTCCTCTATTCCATTGCTTCTTGTCTTCTTTAAAAGAGAGGGGAATATGGAAATGCTTTGGAGCTCTCTACAACACTGGTTCTCTTCTCTGATCATAGGAAGTGCATGGGCCTTCCTCCTCTTGAAACCTTCTAGAGGTCTCACTGTAACTTTCCTCTTTCGTATGCTTATCCTCCTTGGAGATGTTCTTCATGGATCTGAAAAATGATGAGACAAAGCTCATTCTCTCCATCATTTTTATATTTATCTTCTTTTCTTTGTCTTCTTATAGCATAATGGCTGAAACTCATAGGCTGAGCCAAGATTATGCTCTGATACCACTGTAATATCCCAAAATGGGGATGCAAAAATATATGAACAAAAAACTGGAATAGAAATGATAAATAACTCATAAAATGTGTGTAGAACACATAGCCATCAATTACATGTACAACAACAAGAAATATGTCCCAATATTTTATCCCAAAGTGGGGAAATGCAACAATATATGCCCCCAAAATGTTATTTTCAGAGAATTGCATTATAACAGGATGAAATAACACTGGGATCCCTTAGCTTATGTATTATGGGACTCACATCTAGAAGGGGATTAGAAAAAAATCCCTTTTAATGTGTTAAACAGATCTCCCGGTCCCAATATGACATAAAAACATTGAAATCCCATGACTTAAGCTATACAGAAATTTATGAAGCATGCACAACGTAATTTTATGAGGGTTTCAGATGCAATAAGGTATAAACAATATATATGGAGTTTAATTACTTAAAGCATGGAGAAAATTGGAGATCTAGCTCCTTTTACACATTATGAAGATAACTCAGCAAGGGTTCCATGGAAGCACAAATAAAAAATGCATAGATCTAGATATGAAATAACGTAGTCTACTAAATCTCTATATGCATACAACTGAATAATACAAGAAATGAAGGAAAATTCTTCTTACAAGCTTTCCTGGAGAAGGGTTGGCCCTTTCCCTAAGGAACTAGCTCAAAAACAAGGGGTTTAACTTTGTCACTGCAACATTGCAAGAAATGACACAATTCCTATAAGGGACTGCGCTGTAGGAGATGTAAAATACATTAGCCACATGCTAAGATCTGAAAATCAGGTCAAAGTCCTCCTCACTGGTCTCCCAAAGGAAGGAATGCTTCCTCCTCTGAAACACAAGCTATGGAAGTGGTGTTGAGAATTCCCACTGCAACACCCTACAACACAACGTTATACTGCTGCAAAAATAACGCTGTAGCTGAAGGAGGATGATTGGACTCAAGCCTGCATGTGGGGAAAATCAATACAAGCTCCTTCAAGATGCCTCTCAAGAAAGGAGAAGGAATTCCTAAACAAGAATGCCTTGTGCTAAGGAGCACAACAATCTCAACTAAACAGTTGAAGAAAGCAGATTATTCATGCAGACCAAAATCCAATATTCAATTTATAAGATGTCCTTCTATTGCTGCCTTGCCCTCCTTTTAAACAAATGTGAGCCTTCTTGCCTTGGGCCCCACACATTAGGGTTTCCTCCACCAAGGTATCTTTCTCCCATTCATACTGCGCTGTCTTTCAAAGTGATCCACTCCCTCCATGGCAGCGTTGTTGACTTGGTCAAAGTTGACCTTGTCCACATGCATTTGCCCCATTTCACACATGAGGGTGCAAAATCTAACTATTCTGATGATCCCTTTCACACTATGAGGGATTTTATTCTTATGCATGGGCCTCCTTACCCATTTATTCACCTCCTAGATGTCATAAGCAAAAATCAATATTCCCAATTAGCTGCATGCTAATTTTGGAATATTAGACCATATCCCAGAGACCATAAACCATATGCTCCTCATTCCTTCATCTGATTCCCTATCCCATTTTTCACCTGTTTCTCTCATGGACCTTTACCACAAGCTAACCTTCCCTCATAGAGCCCACATATTTGAGATATTCCTACCCGAGGATGTAGAATTGCCCAAAAAAAATCCACCATACTCATCCTCAATATTTCCTTAAGCTTCTAAGCATTGCATCTCACTTCTTTCATACCTGTTACGATACCCAAATGACCAAACGGTTGATGAACCCATCATGGGGTTCTTATCCATCTTCACTAAAGAAAAATCACCATTTTTCATGTATAATTACAACGAATTATGGGCTGAAAATATACATGAGAAATTCATGAATTTTACAACACAGGGTGTGTTTAATTACACTTCTGTAATTATTCACATGTTTCTTTTTCAACAGGTAGAGATGGTTCCTATCCACTTCAGTAAGCAGGATGCACAAGGAGTGAATCGATCAATGATTCACTAGACAGAGTTGGTCAGGGCTACATAAAAAACAACTACTTTTGCAGAGTTCATTGAATCCTTCATACACCTAGTGAAGCAGCTACTTACTAGTCAGTCAAAACCTAGAATTTAGGAAGAAATCAAAAGAATCCTGCACCTGAGTGAGCAAGCCAAAACTAGTGATTGGTATCTATAAAAAAACTACACAGAAATCAAAGTATATGGCTATGAACTCCCATCGTATAAGCTTCCAAGATATGTCCTTATGAGAGTATTTTCTTTAGAATATATCAGACAAATGATAAATATGGATGATATCCATTTTGTCTCAGGAAAGAGGACAACTCAATTTAAGCTCAAGGCAAGCTTTGGATCCTTCATCTGCAATATTAGATCAGCTAGTGCTGAAGTTGATGCGATGCTAAAGAAAATGGGTTTCCAACCAAGTTTACTTGGTCTTATGACCCCCATGGAATTATTTCTGCTCTGAGAGTCGAAATCAAGACAACTTCTTATGCTCATACCTCTAGATCAGAAATAGAGAAACATATGAATCAAGATGAATGGTTTGAAGACACTTTCAAGGAGGCAGATGAACAAGTTATTTCAACCTCCAATGTGAAGACCCCTATTCTTGATAGTAAGTAGCAGAAAAGAGTCAGAGAAGAGCCTCCACATGCCAAATAAATACTGAAGGAGTTTATTTTGCAGCACAAAAAGCCAAATCTTGGTTCCACCTTACTTTCAGAGGGAGAACAACCAGAGATTATAGATTTGGGAGAGACTGAAGTGTCAATTTTCGTAGATGTTCTATGCTTGATGCGACTTTACTTTAAACTCAATACCAAATTGAAATCACATAAAAATGAAAGTAAAATAGCTTTTACAACACCATGGCGCACATTCAAGTACTTTAAAATTCCATTCGGGCTTAAAAATTCAGGAGCAACCTTCCAAAGAGAAATGGACATTACATTTGCTAAAAAAATTCATGACTTTCTTGTTATATATCTGGATGATTTAACTGTTTTTTCTAAATCAGATCAATAGCATTTAGACCATCTCAGACAAGTATTCATAAAATGCAGAAAATACGGTATCTCTTTGAATCCAAAGAAGTCCTTGTTTGGTATTGAAGAAGGTAAACTCTTGGGTCATATCATCTCCAAATATGGTATTAGAATTGATCCTGATAGAATAGAAGCTATATTACAGATACCTCACCCTATAAATGTTAAAGAACTTCAAGCTTTCATAGGAAAAATTAATTTTTTGAGAAGATTCATATCTAGCTTAGCTGAACTAATTAGATTGCTTAATAACATGTTAAGAAAGGATTCAAGTATTAAATGGACAGTAGAAGCCAAACAAACATTTGAAGAAACTAAAATGGCTTTGACCAGAACACCGGTCCTTACAAGTCCACAATTTGATAGAGACTTCATAATATTTTCATTTGCATCAGAACATACTGTAGCAGCTGTTTTATTACAAAAGGATGATCAAGGATGTGAAAAACATATAGCCTTTTTTAGTAAAGCACTAAGGGATGCATAGTTAAAATACAACATCATGGAAAAACAAGCCTTTGCACTTGTAAAAGCCATTAAATATTTTAGAATCTACATATTTTATTCCCATGTGATAGCTTATGTACCAAATGCTGTTGTCAAAGACATCTTGACTCAAGATGGAATTGAAGGCAAAAGAGGTAAATGGATTGGTACCATATTAGAATATGATATTGAAATAAAACCTACAAAACTTATAAAGGGACAGGGATTGGCTCAACTCATGACAGAAACAAATTGTCAAGCCCTAGATATTAATCAACTGGATGACGAACAGGGGATGGCAACTCCACAAATCAGCCAGGCCTTATTAGATTCACCTTGGTATGCTGATATAATTTATGTACTATTAAACCTGCAAGCTCCTCCAGGGTTATCCAGAACAAAGAAACAGTTTTTAAAGATAACATCTTCAAAGTTTTGCATTTTAGATAATGTTATTTTTTGGAAAAATCATGAAGGTATTCTATTAAATTGTTTATTAAAAGACGAAGCTGACAAGGCTCTCCATGAATTTCATGCAGGAGACTGTGGTGGACACCTTTATTGGAAATAAACTGTAGATAAGATCCTAAGGGCTGGATTTTATTGGCCAACCTTGTTCTCTGATGTAAAAAAAAATGTCACTGCTTGCCATAAATGTCAAATTTTTGAAGGCAAGAGAAAACTATTACCCTTACCCCTGAAACCAATTTCCACTGAAAAACCTTTCCAACAATGGGGCCTGGATTTAATTGGAGAAATCCATCCTCCTTCCTCTGGCCAACACAAACATATCCTCACTGCCACGGACTATTTTACCAAATGTATAGAAGTGATTCCTTCCAGACAAGCCAATGATACTGTGATCATAGGATTCCTAGAAACCAATATATTATCAAGATTTGGCTGTCCTAATAAAATCATAACTGATAATGCTGCTGCCTTCAAATCCAAGAAAATGATAAGTTTCTGTAACAAATATCATATCACCTTAAGCCATTCCACAACCTATTACCCTCAAGGTAATGGACTGGCTGAGTCTTCCAACAAGAGTCTCATTAATATTATTAAGAAATTATTGGAGGAAAACAAGAAAAATTGGCACAAGAATATTACAAATGCACTATGGGCAGACATAATTACCACCAAAAAATCCATTGGGACCAATCCTTATGAGTTAGTCTATGGCATTGAGACTGTATTTCCTTCATCTTTAGGAGTTCCTGTAATGAAATTACTTCAAGAAGCTCAGGTCGAACCTAATGATATTCAAAGGAGAATAATTCAGAATATCAATTTGCAGCAAACCAGAGAGGAAGTATATCAGAGATCCCAAGTATTGTAGGAGAAATTAAAGAAAATATTTGATAAAAGGACCAAGGCAGAAGATTTCCAACTTGGAAACAAAGTTTTAAGATGGGATTCCAGAAGAGAGGATAAGGGAAAACATGGGAAGTTTGACTTCCTGTGGAAAGAACCTTATATTATCCATGCTTTACAAGGAAACAATACGTATTTTTTGAAAAACTTGGATGGTATAGAAACTGAAGATGAGCCAGTTAATGGTGGAATGTTGAAACATTACTTTGATCCTATTTATTAGGATATATTGATTTTTAACATGTACATACTTAAAAAATTAAAAAACCCGCCAAGCTTTGACTTTGCAAATAAAACAAATGAACCTGCATCATTTTCACTATCCCGTGCAGTGATCAGTGTCCCATGCAAAAAACTCCAAAACCAACTGTCGAACGCCGTCAACCGCCACCTTGCTAAGGAAATTGCAGTCGAACAATCCAGAATTCATCTGCCATTGCCTGCACCTGTTTTCATCACTGTTTATTTTTCCTAGAAAGCATGTATTTACCCAAATTCCCGCTGAGCTCTGTAAAATCTTGGTTTTTGTTTTAATTCCACAGAAAAAGACTGAAACAGAGTTCAAATTGGTCTCTATTTCATTCCTAGAATTCCCTGATTTGCAATTATATTCCCAAACCTGTAATTATCCTTGTTTTTCATCAAAACCTGAATTCCTTTTTGAATCCACAAGAACTAGAAATGGAAATTCCGGTAGCTTTGAATGTCACACCTCTGAATGCTCCTCACAAAGATTTGGACTATTTGCCTCTAGCAGATAGGGATTTCCAGATTAAAGACCTCGTCCTCAGTGAAAACCCTCTCAGATTTTTTTGCCAATGCAAAGATAGTTACTTAAATGGCTCTGCCATTTTTGGACTGTGGGAATCCAATCTTCCAATGTATCTTTTACCCTCAGTGCACATTTTTCCTGAAATAATTCACTACTGCCATGCCAATTATGATCCCAATCAACGAGCAGTCATTTCCTCGAGTCAAACCGTCCTTTTCCCAATAACTGCTCAGTCTATCAATGAAATGTTGCAGTTTCAGCCTGGTCAAGCCCTGACTCCCCTTTCCATGGGAGATTTACTTGAAAAATCGACCAATTTATCCCAAGAAGAGCTGAATCGCGTCTGCCAAACTTTCATGCTGCCATAATATCAACCTAAAGGCCCACCTCCTTATGGATATACTTTTTTCATAGATGTGGGCAGAATCATTTTGAATATGATATCTTCTGTAATGGGTTTCAACACTAGTGAATATGTTGATCAGTTAACCCTAGTGTTGTTATCAATTTTTACCCCTGGACAACCTCCTGCTATCAAATATGATTTTTCTTCCTACATTGCTGATAAATTTCATGACCAGTTCATGAGATTGGAAGATGAAAGAGTTTTCAAATATTCCACTGTTATATACCATCTCATGCTTTATTATCAGTCAGAGAGTTTCCCTTTCTATGTTATGAAACTTGATGCCAAAGGAAATCCAAGGTCTGTAATTTTTTGGTCTGCAATCTTCCATAATTCCTCTGATTCTCCTTATTCTTACAATGAGTTCATTGACCTATTTGTGCACCCTGCAACCACCTTATTAACAAGAATCTCCCCTCCTAGGGTCAATAGTGATATCAAGAAAATTATCCAACTTTCTAAACAATACAGGATAGGTGATTGGTACCTATACCAGAATCATATAGAAATTAGAATATATGGGTGTGAGCTATGTCCTTTCAAGTTACCAAAGTATGTCCCAATGAGGCTCTTTGCCTTAGAATATTTCAAACAGATGATAAATTCAGACATAGTCCATGTTTGCAATGCAAAGAAGAAAGCGTAGCTCAGAATTAAGAGTCAACTAGGTCCTTTTGTCTGCAATTCTAGGGATGCAGGAAAAGAAGCTGAAAGAATCCTAGAAGACTATCTCAAGTTGAAAAAAAGTTTTCATTGGGTACCTTATGACCCAAACAGTTTTATTTGTGATAGGAGGATGAAAAACAAATTGTCACCATACCTTCATCATAGAATTCCAGAAATTGAACAATTTGCAAATAGGGATGAATAGATGGAAGGGACCTTAATAGAGCAAGATAGTGAACAGGTCAGTGTTGAAAATATTATGAAATATCTTGAAAAAATACTTGACCTGGATTCTTTTGGGCAGGTGCAAAGACCAAGAATTGGTCCTTCTTTTGTTGGAACCTCTCAACAAAATTTGCAAGAAATCAGTGCACTGGCCACAGTAGCATCTAAAGGGAAGGAAAAGGAGGCTGATACACAAGTCACAGAGAAATTCACAATGACAGAACAACCTAAAACTTCCAAGGAACAGGCCCAAATACAAATTTACCCTACTCAGATCAATGTGGCAGAAATTTCAATTTTGCAAACTCCTCTCAATGAAGAAAAAGGTAAAAAGAGAAATGCAGAAACAACTACCCCTATTAGTGGATCTTCAGAACAACCTTATATAAAAAAAACAAAGATTAAATCCTCTTTCAAAAGTAGAATCTGTTCAAGAAATCCCTGATAGTCAGAGGAGAGAAGAGTTAGGTAGTCAGCAAACATGTACAATCAATGGGACATCCACTAATTCACAGAGAAAAGAGTTACAAAAGCAGCAAAGTGCAGAAGTATCTTCTTTCAAACCACCAGTAAAAGATGCCTGGGATATTAAAAGGAAATTTATAAATACAAAGGCCAAAAATGATCCATTAAGACTTCAAGTCTATAATCAATATTTGAAGATGGCTCCTAAATATCAACAAAGATTGATGTCAGCCTATGACATCCAGCAGGGTAAAATGGTGATGAGTCATTTTAAACCCAAAGTGCAGCAGCCTCAAACAACTGCAGATTATATCATAACCAATTTTGAAGTCATAACAAAGGATATTCATCCTTTCGATCAGATTGAGCTGCACAAACAAACAGGTGAAATGATTTATTCTACTTTGACTGATAAATCAATGATGGCCCAAAGATTACAGGATTCCTTGGAGAATACTACTACTCAATTGCATCTTGAAAAAGCCTCTTCCCAGGCTAAGGATAACAGAATAAAGACTTTGGAAGAAATAATTATTGGATTGGGTCATAATCCCAAAGATTTCAAAAGTATAGAAGCTTTGATCAAGAAGAAAGATGATGATATTGCAGCCGTAAGGAAACAGCTGAAGTTGCCATCTTCAAGGCATCCACAAACTGCAGAAATCATAAAGCAAAACTCTGAAGAAGAATTGATGGATTTGCTCTTAAAACTGAATGAGCAACTAAATGAGATTGAAAAAGAACTTGAAAAGGCATTAAAGGACAAGCAGACAAACATTCCAGCATCTACAGCAGAAGTAATTACAGGTACAACAACAACAGGTCAGCCAATAGAATTATCACAGGTCAACACTTCCAATTTAAGCACCGAAGAATTAATAAAATCAATGGAGGAATTGAAACTCCAAGTGACAGAGCTCCAGAAAACAAAGATACAATTTACCTCTTTAGAACAGAAATATGATCTCTCAAAGATGAGTGTTGCAGAAAAAACAAGAGAGGTCAACAGATTAGAAAAATTGGTCAAAGCATTGGAGAATGATCTTACATTGGAGAAGCCTTTGAAGGAAATCAAAGAAATTCTTTGGACCAACATCATTCAGTCAGTAAATGATGTCTGGCCATCAATTCAAATAATGTATGAGCAGAATGATTTAGTTAAATTAGCTCAGGAAGAAGTTCAAAAAGCAAGAGAAGACTTAGGAAATATGCCTGAAGAAGCCAATGAGCTTATACAATTTTTAAACACCAAGAATAAGTATCAACTTGAAGAATTAGGCATCCAAGACAGAACAGGAACAATTTTGGAGATAAAAAGAGTTTTTACTAAAAGAACTCTGATGCAGAATCTAGAAAGAAGATGCTCAGATATGCAGGAAGAAATTGATGCTTTTACGAAGAGATTGGATATTTTGCAGAGTAAAGGATTACCAAATTCATTAGTTTCAGATGATAAACTAATGAGCTTGGAAAATTATGTTGAGAAATTGAATAAGTATGTTGACAACCAGGCTAGTTCATCGACCAGTTCATCAGTAGAAAAAGCATTGCCTACAGGAAAAATTCTTCATGACAGTCTGGAAAATTTGTTTTATCTCGAACATGAGGTAAAACACTTATTCCCAATTCAGCCTACTTTCTTCAGATATACAAAGACTGATGAAATTTTGAGGAAGCTTCAAAGAACCAGAATACCGGAAGCTCAATGGTGGGAAGAGATGTTAGAACTTTTGTAAAAATTATCCTTGCATGAATTTTGATTTTTTACTACAGTAAGTCATGACAAAAAGGATAAACAGAGGTCAAAGTGTATCATTATAGGTAAAGAGTATCAGTAAAACAAAGTAGCCAGCACATAGTTACCAAAGAGGACAGTAGAAAGCCAAATCATAGGGCCTACCTCCAGCACATTCATAAAAAGAAGGAACAACACAACATCAATTACCTTTTCTCTTATCTACAAGACCATCTGTCTCTATTTTCGTGTAATATATCCATGAGTCATCCTAGATAATATCTCATTTTATTAGGAGGTATTATTTATAATTTTTTGTATAAATACTCTCTCAATTGAAGTATTGGGGCGTGAATTCTTAGACATTGTTGTAATACTGATTATTTTGGAATAAAGTGCTGTTGGACAAATTTTTGCATGGCTAGCTGGATAAAGAATTGATACAAAGGACTTTTCACAGGATTCTTGAGTCAAACAACGGATCAATAAGTCATCTATCTCTTATGTTTTAAAGTTTTATACTTGTTTATTATACCATCTGTGTTTCATATCTGAATAATAAATGAAAAGGAATAATTCAGAAAGTTCTTAAGTGCAATCTGTTTTCAATTATTGTTATTCTTAATGTTTTCTTCTGAACTAGTATGAACAGTGAATTCTTAATTGCTCCTGTTTTCTAGTTTATTCATTTTGGTTATTTGATAAAAAATTCTTAATTGCTCTTTATTAATAATCATTCAATTTCCCTCTTTTGAAACATGTTAAAGGATTCTTAATTTCCCTTCACCCATTTCGAGTGCATTCCATTCATTTTAAATCTTTAATTGTTCCCTATTTGATTACCTTGCCCTGTGAAACCATCCCTTGTTAAGAAACTACATCCAGTTAAGCCATATTCTTTGACTCCATTAGCCCAATGGACTAAAACTACTCAGTTATACCCCTCTACTATTGAATTTCATCACCCAAACAAAAAAAATCAAAATCCCTGAACTTTCATAACTAGCCTAATATTTTTAAAAAACAAAGATAAAACTTAAAGAGAGAGCCCTCTCTGGGTACAGATTGGCTAGATTCTGTACCTAAAAGTTGGTTTGTGGTTACCTCGGACCCCTTTCCTCTTCCTAACAACTTCAAGGAAAATCTGAGTGATAACAGGATGCTTCAACCAACAATGTCTCCTCACGGTCAGCCAACCAGAACTGTCACACAAACCTCAAGACAGCTCTACAACAGTCAACCCAAAGTCAAAAAAACGATGTCTAGTCAACAGTCAACGCAAAATAACAACAATAGAAAGTCAACACAAATAAAAACAACAGAAAGTCAATGCAGCAAGGTCAAAGGTCAGCCTCAGTTTTTGTGCCAAAAAATGTGGACTACAGAAATCGAAATTTTGGGAAAGTTTGAGGTCAAATGGACTAAGCGTTGACCAAAGTCAACGCTGGTCAAAGCTATGATAGAAACCCTAGATCAGATTTGAAACAGAAAAACCCTAGCTGCTGTTTTTCCATGTGTGAGAGAAGAGAAGCTTCCAAAATGATGATCGAACCAATCAGACACAATAGAGAAGTGCGTGATGAGTGATGGTGAAAATGACCTCCAACATTGACCAAAATGGGACTGCTCAGCAATGCATGCATAAAAAACACATTTTCAGAAATATATGCTACAGAAAAGGAAATCCACACTTGGATCCCTTAGATATGACAATATACCATATAAATCCAAGAATAGATTGGAAACAAATCAAACTAGATGAGGTAAACAAACCTCCCACACCTAGTATAGCTCAAAAATGCTGAAACCCCAAAACTACTGCAACATGAAATTTATTGCATAAAGAGACAACGTAGTATAATGAAGGTTTATACATAGAAATAGTAGAGACAAATATATATGATATTATATTAAACAATATGGCCCATGAACTGAGATCTAGTCTCCTTTATTCAAAATCTAGAGAACCTGGGAAGGGTTTCTAAGAAAACACCCAAATACAAATGGTGATCTTCAGCACTAAGACTGAATAATCAATGCAAACTAAAGCACATGAGTATAAAAGGCTGAAATAATTTATATCTGATGCAGATCTGATCAAAGGTCTTCCCCCATGGAAGGATCAACCCTCCAATCACAGGAAAACTCCCAAAAAGAGCCACAAGAGACACTGCTGAAACTACCCTCCAGAAATAACGCAATTCCAGATTAGAATAACATTGTAGGTGATGGAAATATGTTGGCCTAATGCAAAATATCTGAAATCAGCCCAAGAACCCTCCAAACTTATCTCCCAATAGAAGGAATTCTTCCTCCTATGCAAAACCAACTCAGAAAGTGGGTTGCTCAACCCTCCACTGCAACACCCTGCAACTCAACACAACCTCCTGCAGAAACTGCGCTGAAACTGAAGAATGAAGCTTGGCACCAATGCGATATGTGTGGAATGAAATATCAGGTCTCTCCCAAGAGCTACTCAAAGGGAAGAGATGGTGTTAGCCACCTATAAAATTTTGTCAGCCACCTATAAAAATTTGTCATATCAAATGGTGGCTAGATCTTGTTTAAGCCTTCAAGAAATAATTCATGACCAAATTGTTAGTTCTTAAAGTCTTATGAAGATAACTAATCTTTGAGTTAATCTTCACTGCTGTTTCCCTCATAATCCTAAAGAATCTGCTGTTTTCCAAAAGAAAATTGCTTTAAAGCCCATTTACCCCTTCATTTTACTCCCCCTTTCACTCATAAAAATTCTCATTTTTCATTCTCATTTCCTTCATAAAATCCCTCCATAAGCCTTCATTTAACCTTCAAAATCATCAATTTCACCTTTAAAGCCTTATATATCCCCTTTATCTGGTTTTAAAGCCCTTCTTCCACCTATCGGAACCCCTAAAATTCCTCAAAAAATCCTTAAAAAATTCCATTTTTGCATCAAGGCCTTAAGCCCCTTTAGCCTTAGCCCCAACTCCTTTTCCTGCATAAGACCGGGAGCCATGTCCTGGAGCTAACCCCAATCGTGCAATCACAATCGGGGTTTCTTATTTTCTTGTCGCCTTTACTTCAAAACTCTGATTGCGATAAGCCCTTTTCTTCTGAACCCCTGGTTCTGTTGCTCCCATAGGACCATGTCTCGGTGCCTATTTCAGGTCCCACCCCATCACATCGGCAATTTTCAATCCATCGGCCCTTTTCTTTTCTTCTGCGAAGATTAATCCTCGATGCTATCCTAACCATCCATTGCCAAGTTCTAACGGATGAGATTTAACCTGATAGGCCCAACTCCTTTGGGACCTACCTTCCGCCTCGAAAAGCACCCGCCCACTCACAAGCCACCACTTGTTTTCCACTATCCACTCCATGTGCAGCTTCCCCCGTCGCGTGCGATCCATGCCGTCAGATCTCCGACCTCCCATCCGACGGCTCACAACATGTTTCGCGTTTTTTCTGCGTCCGTGGTTTAACACCATAAAGTTACGTGATAAAAGTGGTTTTGAAAGGGACGCGTGTCAGATGCTGAGTGGAATCGCGTTGTTTCGGAAAATACCGCCCACCCCCCTTAGCACTGCGCGAAAATCATTAATGGTTTTCCGCCAAACCATCATCCTCCACAATGTATTTTCTCGTTTGATCTTGTCCGTTGATCGATTTGATCCGACGGTCCTGACTTAACGCGACCCCGAGCCTTGTGCCATTTTCTCTTGCTCCCAAACATTCCATTGCTCGATCTCCATCGTTCATCCTTCTGATCAGACGACCCAGACCTAATCTGACCATCATTCATTCAACGACCTCCCGATCAAACCTGTCAAGCAATCGCGATCGTCGACTAATCTGGATCGACGACCACGATTAGATCTCGCCTCCAAAGCAGCCTTTGACCTATTCTTCACAGATTTTTCTTAACTTTGTTCATTTTTTTGCAGGTTTTTAAGGTTTCTCCACAGTTTTAAACAAAAATGAAAGGCCAGGGATGATGATCCCCAGGCCAATTATTCACATGAAAAGGGAATTTACAGGGTTCCAACTGCGATTTCACCTGTGCCTCATGAGCATTGGTGATCTCATAAACCTCTGCGCGCCTGCAAAACAACAAAAAAACACATTGAATAGCAAACAGACAAAGAGTATCAGGGTCACAGCATAAGATCAAAGCAGAAATAAAGACTTAAGGATTTCTAACTAGAGTTTGAAGGGAGTGAAGCCTAAAAAATCAAGAATCAAAAACCTAATCCACAGTCAAAGACAGTATGAAGACCAGAAGACAAAGATTAAGCCTAATTAGGCCTAAGACACAGACTAATGGTAAATTAACAGTGTTTTAGGAAACAAAAAGGAGAAATATTTGTTTGAAAGGCCTCCACTGCCACATCAGAGGCTAATTGAATCCTCCCCAGCTACCAAAAAGCCACTTGCAGCCTCAAAAGAATAAAAAAAGGCATAGTTATTTCCTATTTCAAAGATATTTTCCGAAAGACAGCTGAACAATTATTTCAACCAAAGGAAATTATTACAAACTGTCAGCAGAGTTATTACAAAGATAATAAAGAACCTTAAAGTCAATTTTTTCATCCTCTAAGCCTAAAAAATAGGAAACAAAGTTATGAGACAGAGTTCTAAATTCGATGCTTTCCTGCCTTATGCCTTGCATCGTTTTCAAGGCTAGGAATTGCATTAACTGTAGAATTAATGATACTTAAACCCCAGAAACTCTTCCACCTCCTCATTTTCTTATAAAATCTTCTTGAGGAGCACATTGTAAAGGGTTGGTTGCTGGACTTTGATGTAATACTTGTTGCTCGAAAATTTCTACATGTAAATAGTTTTCAGAGGCTTTTGAAGCTCTGTTTATGATTAAAGAAGTTAGGCTGAGAAGAGAAGAATGTTGCTGTACTGAAACATTGGACTTGAAGTATGTAACTGGATTGACAATCAATATACAAGTTGGTTTTTGGGATCCTGGTCTATCATTGGTGAAGTACCTCTTATTGTAACTTGTTTTCCTTTCATGTATGCCATTTTTGTTCACTTTTCTCTGATGAAGAACAACAAATATAGGGCTAGGATTTACTGTTAAAAGTACCCTACTCTGAATGATAAGCTTTATCTTAATTTTTTCCTCCAATTGTGTATTTAAGAATGACTTAAGTTAGGTGTAAACATTATCAAGGAATGTTGGTTAGTCCATGTCTTGAAGTGAAAAAGCTTGAAAGGAAGTTCTTGAATGATATTTTCACTTCATGCCTAGTAGAGTTAAAACTAGAAAAGTTTATGGTTTACCCTGACTTCTAGTTCTTTCTCCAAAAGTTGTTTGAAAGTTTCCCTAAGAGTATGCTGAAAGAAGGCCTAGATTTTAATGTATCTAACTTGATCTTAAGCTGCACTTCGTTTTATTATCTGTTTTCATCCTTTCTAAAAGTAGTCTAGTGTGATTACTGGATTGTTGCCTGATAAGTTAGCTTTAATACAAGATTTTCCAAAGAAGTTTAAGGTTAACCCAGTCTTTGGTTGGTTTTAAACAGTTGCTTAAAAATGCTTTTCTTGTATGGAAAGTTGATAAATCCTTGTTGAAATTATTGGCTTTTCCCACCTTCTCAACACTTTTATTGTTCCATTCCATCATTTAAATCTCAAGGATATTTTGATATAGATTAATTGCCCCTTGGATCACTCTTGAAACTGTTGCGCAATTAAAGCCTTTAGTGACTCTATAGCCCAATGGATTAAGTACTGTTTCATATCCATCCTATCAGCTAAACCTTGTTCTGATTATTCACATCTTCACCCCTTTGAAACTCTTTCATTTTAGGACTTTCCACTCAATTAAAGATCATACCTTGACCAACCAAACAAAACAAAAATCCCTTGTTCTTAATAACTAGCCTAATATCATACTAAAGCCTTAAAAGATAAATCAATCTTTTCACTTATAGAGAGATCCCTCTTTGGATTCAGGAGGGCTAGATCCTAGAATCCCAAAATGGTTTTTGATGTAGTCTCTGCAGCATTTAGTCTTGCCACTCTACTAAATTACAGGGAACTAACACATGGAATTCCTAAACAGGAATACCTTAGTGCTAAACAACACCAACAATCTTAGCTAAACAGCTGAAGTGAGCAAAGTCTAACCAGACACATCAAAATGTCATTCATAAGCTAACCCCAAATGGCTGCCATCCTCTTCCTTATAAAATAAGTGAGCCTTCTCACCTTGTGCCCCACTCATTAGGGTTTCCACCGTCACATAAACAATCTCTCTCCAAAACTGCGCTATACCTTCATCAATGCCACTCCTCCATAACATCGCTGTTTGATTTGGTCAAGGCTGACCTCTTCAACTTGGTTCAACCCTTTTCACACCTAAGGGTATTCAATACAGCTCTCATTTAGTTGTCTAAAATGATCCACATTCATATTGAGCTGTTTTTATTGCTGATCCACTCCTCCTACATTTATGCTATTGACTTGGTCAAACTTGACTTTGTCCACATGCAAATGTCCCTTTTCACACATGAGGGTGTGAAATCCAGACATAATAATGATCCCTCTTCACATCATAAGGGATTTTATTCCTATTTATGAAATGTATGGGCCTCCTTACCCATTTATTCATCTCCTAGGTGTAAAAGACAAAAATCAATATTCCAATTAGCTACATGCTAATTTTGGAATATTACAGTCCTCCCCTCCCAAATGTTTCTTGTCCTCAAGAAAATGCAAGGATAGAACTGAGAATTATCCCCTCCTCCTACTGTAGCATCCTCATATGATAAACTCCTCCAAGGAATGAGATGCTATCTCATCAATAAGTCTCCATATTGCCCCTCCCAAGCATGAAAGCTAGCTAAATAGCTATCATCATGAGTAAGTAGAGTAATCAAGGAGGAAATAAGGTGCTGCCTAGAGGTCCTTTTAGGAATGGGATCTGAAATTTATTGGGAATCATCACTCCCATTTGGATCCTCCATCCCCAAGCAATCTTCCATGCAAAGTGAGATACCTCCCAACATGGAAACTCCTAGAAATCCTCCTCCACCTTGGGCTCCTAAAATGTAGGTGGGCTGAAAATTTGATCATGGTAGAAAAAATAACCTACCCCACGCTATCATTCTCTCCACTTATGATTAGTGAAGAGTAGCTGCTGATCTTGGGCTGTAATAATGTTGCCTCCAAGTGGCAAGAAGAAAACTTGATCTCCAAAGATCTCCCTTCCAACGTTGTGAATCATGCTGGCCCAAACCATCCCATATGATATGAATATGAAATCACCATCATATGGCATCCAAGTGAGAGGAATATTTAAGGTTTCATGTAGAGCTGAAAGATACCAACAGTTTCCCAAGTGGTCACAATGCATTTTTCCTAACTACTGTTGCACAACATGATATGGGAACTCATAGAAAAGTATCTCCCAATGATTTATGAGAGTCATAGCCCAAGTGCTCCAATCAATCTCATGGCCCACCTCATAAAGAAACAAGTGTTTTGTTGTGGTGGTCATATCACCTCCCATGCTCCCCTTAGAATATGTAATGCAAAAATTGTGGGGAACCTCTTCCCCAAAGGACACATCTAGCCAATGTGTCTCCCTCCCAATCATGCTCCCTATAAAAATAAAAACAATATCAACAAATGGAGTCATGATTAGCATCATGCTAGCTGCCATATGAAATAAGGGAGAAGGACAATGGTCCCTCAAATGCAACCAGCATATTTTTACTCTCAATTGCATCAGAAAATGGCATGATGTGTGGCTTCTCCACCACTTTCTTGCTGCCCCAATCTCCTCACAAGTTTGGAGAAAGTGTATGGTGTATGGTGCAAAGTGAGCATGCTCTGCAAAAGATATAATCTCCCCAAGCCCTTCTAGGGAGTGGCCATCACCAATACTGCTTATGGCCTCAAGTAGACCATGAAGTCTAGAAGAAAGAGTGCTCCTCCTTGGAGCAATGTCCTATACATATATGGTTAAGGAATGCACATATTCATTATACAAATCATTATGCAACCAAAAAATTTCCTTACCATATGATTTGCCCATGCAAAAGGAGTGATTCATAGATGAAATCCCTCTCATTATCAAAGAGAAAAGAGGTGGCTGTGTTAACTCTTCCAAAGAGTTGTGTATCTCCTCCATCTCCACATGATCCATGCATCTCTTCAAATGTTGATGTATCTCCTCCTCAAAGCCTTCCCAAATGTACCCCTCCATGATGGTGTGGTATGCTCTCATGGAATAAGTGTGGCTGAAAAGGAAATATTCATGAGCTTCTTGTAGTAAATTCTCCTTGAGCTTGGAAGCTCTAGATAAGAAGATACTACCATGATAGTAGATGACCCCATCTTTGACTAAATATCCCTCCTCATGCAACTAGTCATCCAATATCATACAAGTGAAAAGATCCTTGGAATAATCCACCAATAGCTAGGATTTCCAATATGGATCCATCCTCCATAGTGAAAACACTGATGATCTATCATAAAGAACATCTATCATATGACTGTCATCCTCTTTTACATCTCCCATGCCAAAGATGCAAGTTGGAAGGCTGCTATCCTTCTCATGCTGCTCCTGCCACAACACAGAACCTGAGATGAGGGTGGGAAAAGATAATGTTGAGAGAATGCCTCTCTCCTCCTTGAGTCTACCCAAGACTCTCAGCACTGTACCAAGCTCTCCCAAGGTCTCCAATCCTTTGAAATCAATGAGTGGTGCCTCAAAATGTGAAGCCTCCCTTACCCTCAGCTGATCTGGTGGTCTTCCCGGTGAAATTCCTCCATGCAATGAGACATCAAGATCAGGATTAGACTGCATCTATAGATGGACAGACTTGTCCCTACCTTCACTGCGCAATCCAGTCTCCCTATTATGTGCATCAACCCTCTGAAATATATAGGGATTTGAGCTCCTCAACATATGATGTTGGTCATCCTCCCTATCTCCTCCTTCCATCTGCATGGTTTCACAATCTGTCAACAAAGGCACATGCTGATCATGGGTTGTGCCTTGATATCCACATATGAGATCCTGGGGAATTTCTTACAATGATACAAGAATCCATTTTGTAGGAGCAAGAGCTCCCTCTTCCTCTGCATGAGGTGCTAGATAAACTCTAGACATGACAGCGTTGTTGCCCCCAACCTCATCAATATGAATGGGCAACCTCCCAATGACTGGATCCTCTTTTGAAAAAGGGATCTCCATACCCTCTTGTTCAAGAATATGAGATAGAGGTCGTGCCTCTAGAAAGGTATGATGCAAGATATCAGCCTTCTCAATGGTTTTCTGAAGTGGAGTTGGGTTTATAGGTTCCTCCAACATATGCAAAGTATTTGTTTGTTTTGCTCCACCAGATGTGTTTTAGAATGTTTCTCATCAAATATTTCCACTAATGTCTTAGTGAACCTTTCATAAGAATAAGTATTTGCATTTTTCAAAGAAAAAGACTCAAATATCCACCATGCATAGGCCTTACCTCCAAAATGTAGTGCTGCAACTTTGATGGTTTCATCTTAAGAAATTTGGTGCTGTTGCAAATAGGTGTCTAGCTCCTCCACCCAAGCTCTAGATGAACATGTAGGTGAACCATAAAAAGTAGATAGGAGAAATATAATCTTATTATGCTGCTTTCTTCTCTCCACCTTGATCTTGCAAAACTCTAGGAAAGTGATATGATCTCTAAACTTCTCAGTTTGAGATTCATATTCTTGCAGAAAATCACTAAGAGTTTCCCTCTTAGGCCTTTCTTCTTCTTCTATCTCTCTCACAACAAATCTGGGCATAGGACTGCACTGTGAATTATAGTGTGTGGATACATGCTCACACTCATCATATGAAAATCTAGAGTTTGCTTCAGATTCAAACTCTCTTGGAGATTCTCTAGTCACCTCCCTCGTCAACTTTTTGAGATCTCTGTGAATGCTCTGCAAAGTTTGAGAAAGAAACTTTGAAATTCTCTCCTCCTTTCTTCCTCCAAAGAATGGAGTCTTCTTTTTGTCTTTTCTATTCATATTTTCTTCTTCTTGTCTTCTTGATAGCATATTTGCTGAGATTCCACAGGCTGAGCCAAGATTATGCTCCGATACCACTGTAATATCCCAAAATGGGACTACTCAGCAATGCATGCATAAAAAATGCATTTTCAGAAATATATGCTATATAAAATGAAATCAACACTTGGATCCCTTAGATATGACAATATACCATCTAAATCCAAGAATATATGAAAAAAAAATCAAACTAGATGAGGTAAACAGACCTCCCACACCTAGTATAGCTCAGAAATGATGAAACCCCAAAACTACTGCAACTTGAAATTTACTGCATAAAGAGACATCGCAGTCTAATGAAGGTTTATACACATAAATAGTAGAGACAAATAGATCTAATATTATATTAAACAATATGGCCCATGAACTGAGATATAGTCTCCTTTATACAAAATCTAGAGAACCTGGGAAGGGTTTATAGGAAAACACCCAAATACAAATGGTGATCTTCGGCACTAAGAATGAATAATCACTGAAAAATAAAGAACATGAGTATAGAAGGCTGAAATAATGTAGATCTAATGCAGATCTGATCAAAGGTCTTCCCCCATGGAAGGTTCAACCCTCCAATCATAGGAAAACTCCTAAAAAGAGCCACAAGAGACATTGCTGAAACTGCCCTCTAGAAATAACGTAATTCCAGACTGGAATAACACTGTAGGTAATGGAAATATGTTGGCTTGCTTCCAAAGATCTGAAATCAGCCCAAGAACCCTCCAAACTGATCTCCCAATAGAAGGAATCATTCCTCCTATGCAAAACTAACTCAGAAAGTGGGTTGCTCAACCCTCCACTGCAATACCCTGCAACTCAACACAACCTCCTGCAGAAACTGCACTGAAACTAAAGATTGAAGCTTGGCACCAATTCTAGATGTGTGTAATGAAATATCAGGTCTCTCCCAAGATCTACTCAAAGGGAAGAGATGGAATTCCTAAACAGGAATACCTTAGTGCTAAATAGCACCAACAATCTTAGCTAAACAGTTGAAGAGAGCAAAGTCTAAGCAGACACATCAAAATATCATTCATAAGCTAACCCCAAATAGCTGCCATCCTCTTCCTTATAAACTAAGTGAGCCTTCTCACCTTGGGTCCCACTCATTAGGGTTTCCACCACCACACAAACAATCTCCCTCCAAAACTGCGATGTACCTTCATCAATGCCACACCTCCATAACAACACTGTTTGATTTGGTCAAGGTTGACCTCTTCAATTTGCTTCAACCCTTTTCACACCTAAGGGTCTTTAATCTAGCTCTAATATAGTTGTCTAAACTGATCCACATTCATATTGAGTTTTTTTTATTGTTGATCCACTCCTCCTACATTTATGTTGTTGACTTGGTCAAACTTGACTTTGTCCACATGAAAATGTCCCTTTTCACACACGAGGGTGTGAAATTCAGCCATAATAATGATCCCTCTTCACATCATAAGGGATTTTATTCCTATTTCTAAAATGTATGGGCCTCCTTACCCATTTATTCATCTCCTAGGTGTAAAATCAATATTCCAATTAGCTACATGCTAATTTTGGAATATTACAGTTTCTACAAGATTTAGAGGGGAGTTCTCCCTAGCGGCGAAATGAAGTAAATATGTCGCAGGAGAAGGTCAAATAGTTCAGGGTTGGGTGATCAAACAACCGATAGTTTATTGTGGCTCATGTATAATACTTGAATCATGCTTATCTCCACCCGATTGAGCCATAGTTCAGTGCTCAACCCAATGTTTCTCAAGTTAAGCTGCACCAGATATGGACGTAGTACTCTCAGAATAGGCCCAGAAATATGATTATCACTCCCATCTAGGAAATTCAACATCCTTAGGGAGCTTAACACCGGGAACCTGTCGTTTAGGTTGTTGCGGTTTAGTTTGATGAACGAGGCTTGTTAGATTATTGATCGTTGCAAGAATCAGGCCTTCCAGGGAATTTTCATTGAGAGATAACTGGTCTAGATTCAATAGAGATGTGAGGGACGTGGGGATGTTTCCAGAAAATGAATTATTGGAGACTGGGAGACGAACTAGGGCCGCGAGATTTCCAATGGTTGTGGAAGGCATTGTTGGTGAGGTCCAAGATTTGAAACATGCTCATCTGGATGATGGAGAGCGGAAGTGTAGAAATTATATACATTAAGCATGCATATGTCCTAGATTCTCCTGATCTCACAATATTTAACTTCTTGCAAGATACAAAATCATTCCACTGTTAATCTATTGTGGAAAATTAATTGCACACACATGTAAAGCATAAATAAAAACAATCGCACATAACACAATTGTTTAATGGGAAAGCCTGAAGCTGAAAACCCCAACTATCATATATTATGTATCATGGAATCATATGAAAATACTCATACAAAGCTTATCAATCTCTCAATACAGTACAATCGTCATACACTAATCGGAGCAATCTTGCAAATCCATGCACTGATCTGTGCCCCCTGCTGGCCTGCCTCCACTACGCAATCCCTACTGAAGAATGGCTCTGAATGAATTGAAATTACACTTGCCTTGACTGCGCAATCCTCATTGGCAACTCCAATGTGAGTGATATGCAATCAATGCATCACTATAGTCACAACAGATAGTCCATCTTGCCCTTTCACCTATCTCTCCACTGGGTCTCCACCGGAACTGCCATGCACTGTAGTTAACTGCTGTATTGTTCAGTTGATTAATGATTTATTATTTGTGAATTAATTAACTAATTAATTCACTCCACTCTCACTAGTGTATCATTTAGTTAGACTAGATACAACTAGCTCAACTGAGTCTAACTGAGTTAAACTAAATACAACTCCATAAAATACTCTTCCAACTCTGTCATAACTCTGCCACTTGATTTCTAGCTGAATCCTCCATGCATGAACCTCCAATTTCCCTTGGGAATTGCGTAATCCCCTAAGTCTACTGATCTACCACATATGTGCACTGAAACAAAGTGCTCCAAGAGAATAAGTTGCTATTTAGAGTCTGATTATTATTAAGAGCTAATAATAATCGACAGGCATCTATTTTTAGATCGACGATCTATAAATAGACTTCACCCAATATTATAAAAATAGAATTTCATCTATTTTTCCAAATTGATCAACCATCCACAAATAGCATCTTGCAACTTCTAAAATATGATCATCATGTCTAAAAATAGACATAGTCTAAAAATAGACTTGCGCCAAAAATAGCCTGCGGGCCCACTTAGTGAAGGAGACTCTTTTCACTAAGCTCATCATCTTGTTGAACCTCAACAGGAAGATCCTGTTAGGGTCCTATAATAATAGGGATCATAATTTTGAATTGAATATGTCAAATTCTTGTAATATTGTACATACTTTTGCTTTCTGCAACATGTTTTCCCATATTAAAAAATGTAAAGAGGGTAAGTCCTAAAATAAAAATCAAAGGACTAAAAGAAAAGATAAAAAAAGAAGATAAATTATGAACCCCACAAAAAGAGATAAAAATAGATCATGAAAGTGTTGCACATTCAAATGCCACTACTCTCAGTTTAGTTTAGCTTATGCAAATAAAATTGTGTGTAGCTTGTCCAAAATGCCACAATACATGATGGTCAAAACAATTTAATCTTGACTCATTCATGCTTTTAAATTTCAAGTAATGATAGATAGTGAACAAAAATCTAGCCAAACCATTTAATATTGGTAGATCAATAGTTAGGTAGAGAATAAAAATGATCTCATCAGTTTAATTTGAGCCATTGGAAGTTATAAGGTTAGAAGTATATTAGTTTTCTTATCAAAAGAAAATAAAAGGGCCAGCAAGCTCAAATGCACCTAATAAATGAATAAAAAATGATAAGGTAAATAATGGGTAGGTAGATTACTTTCACAAGGCATGGAAAACATCAATTGGTCATTTCATATCACTAATATCCCCCATAAATCCCCTTCCCTTTGCTTAAAACCCTATTGCCACTCTTAGAAGGCATTTTCCCTTGTAAAATACCCCTTTCCCTTTATTTCACCCCTTTTCCCTTCCTAAAACCCCTTTCCCTAGTTAAAATCCATTCTTTCCTTTGAAAAATTAACTTCCCTTACTAATTCCCCCTTTTCATTTAAAAATATACAAAAAACCCACTTTGTATAGTTTAAATGGTTAAAGTTTAAAATGAATCGGGCCCCATTGCAAAAACCCCTCCCCGATGTCATTTTAATGCTTAAATCCTAGTGCATTTTAACATCCCACATATAGTTTATATATTAATTCCCGCATACATATTTCATTAACCTCCCATTCATTTTAACTCATTTTCTTTAATATGATCCCGGGTCCCAGATCATATTAACCCCCTTTATATTAATTTAAACCTATAGTTTAAAATATTCCTAGGTCCCACTTTACATAATCCTATCACATATAATAATTCCGACCCCACCTATCAAATCCCCCCAACTCACTTATTCACCCGATCCATCCGATCAGATCCTGTTGTATTGTGTTTGGTGCACATATGTATGAAATCACACCAACTTAAGAGGTGTGGTTTACCTCGTTAAGTTACTGGTAACATGCAGAAAAAGAAGTGGAGTCAAGAAAGTTAGTGGAACAAGCTAGAATCAATAGGCATACTAGAGAGAGAAAAAGCATGCATATATAAACTAAAACTAAACTAAAAATAAAACAAATAAACAGAAGCTCTGAAAAGAGTCAAACGACAACAATAATGAAAACGGTGGCTCTACGCCCCTCTTATTGAGTGCTGGTAGTAATAAGAGTGAAACTTTACACTCTTGCCAAAGGCCCCCTAGACGATGGTTCTAGGTCCCGATGCAAGGATGTTTTTATCCCAAGCTTGCCTCAGTGCAGTCTCCCTCTCTCTCTATTGTGTTGGACTGAACTTGTTGGATGGCCAACAATTGAGTCCCCTTTATCTTCAGCTCTTGGTCACATACTACTGGTATTGCTTGAGAAATTATGGCCAACATAACAGTGTGATCACCCATTCTTCATCTCATGGTGGCCTTTATATAGGAGATTTCAAATCCTCCTTCCATCTCTTGGTACATTGTGGACGGTGACCCAAGAGAGGGGTATGATTCCTTTGTGTGCTCCAAATATTCCATTTTGTGCTCACTTAGTGTCTAAGGGGGCATTGGTGGCTGTCCTTAGGCGGCTTCAAGTAAGGAGTGACTTGTCCTTTGCTTTGTGTGGTCCCGAATAGTGACATTTTGCCACTCTCAAGAATGCGCATATCGGGTAAAAAGGCGCGCAGAAGGCGCTCTTCACGAAGGAATATGCATGCAAATAACATTTAGGACAAGTTCAAATTTGATTTTCCTCAGACCTTAGAGATTTTAGAATACTTTCCATATTCTGTAATGTCTTCCAGCCCTGTAAATCCTTTGACCTGACACTAATTAATGTCATCTTCTGCTGTACGATTTTCTAGTGTTAACAGTTTCCCCCTAATGTGTGAGGTCTAGGAAGGACTGTATAGTCGGAATACATTATAGTTTCTTTTATATATCGTGCGTAGAGAGAGAGAGAGACCTGCGTGAAGCCTTGGAATTGAAAACACCCTGCACCGATTCCAAGAATGACCATATCCTAAGGGATCCCTGTAAGCAAATACAATTTACAATTCATATATAAATTTTCTACGAGGCGGGCATGTCCCATGCTCATAATGTTGTGGCTAGTTAAACAAAATTGACAGATATATGTTATTTCTGTGTCACTACTATGGTAGTGATATTGGCGGTTGTTGACAATGACTGCTAACGCCCTTAGGGGCATTTTTTATTTGAAAATAGGTGGAATGTGGTACCCATATGCGTAAACTTGGTATGGCATATAGCTGCACATTGTATACATAGGTGCTGGCTGGGACATTCTCATGTAAGCATTGTTGACAGAGACGCTTATGGAGGCACGGGTCTTTGATGGATTTGATCAAAGTACAATGGTTGTAAGGTACGATACCATATTGACATGAAAGCTTTTGTCGTAGTTGAATGTCAGGAGGATTGATTACATTTGTGGACAATGATGTCTCCCACAGTGCCACCCGAGGATGCCCCTTGTATGGAGAGGGGTAATCCAAGGTACTGCTTCCTTTTTGGAAAAGACGTGTCGAGGTCGACAAAAAAGGAAGCCTCAACCAAATGATGGGTCGCCAACATGAGGGATCGGGGACCTGGGTGTGATGGGTTTAACATAGGCATGTTGGCAAGAAATGGTTGAAAACAGATGATGGGGGGGTCAGTGGCCCGAGGTCGGAGTATACTGGGCAGCTTGGTGGCAGTCAGTTATTTTTGATGGGGAAATCCTTGGAGTCGGTAGAACGTCTAGGGTGGGTATAAACTGGCTATGAATGTCATGATGGCTTGTGCATGTGGGTGTAATACTCCGACCAAGGGTGTTTAGGAACTGCTGGCATGGGAGAAAAGATGAAATGAGAGGGTCAAGGGACGAAGTGCACCATTTGCAGTCTTTGTACACTTACCAAAAGAATAAAATAATGGGGTTTGGTTTGTAGAAAACATAGATACGGGTACCCCAAAACATGTAAGTGTTCGCTCCCTGATGCTGTGAGGAAGGTGTTTTGTTGGGGGTGGGGGTCCCATTGGTTGGTCTCATGTGTGAGGTTGATGAAGCGGATGAAAAAGTATCACAGATGGGATTATGCTGGTGGAGGTATGGTTGGCCAAATGTGAAGCGCAGTGGTGCACTTTTGATCTACTTGTACAACCTGGTCATCCGGGAAGGGGGTTTCAGCTTATATGGTAAACTTTACCTTATGAATGATGAATGGATGGGCATGATGTGCTTCCCAGACTAGAGTGGTATGTCCATGGCGTCACTTATGCTGTGATTTATGGTCTACTATGGGTGACGAGTGCCATGGAGGGGAGGCTCTATCGATGAACGAGGATGTTTATCATGTGTAGGGTGAGATGATGATAAACATGGTTAGATATGAGGACCCTATGGTTGATTTATGATGGAGAAATGATGTCAAGATATGCAGAGTTGACTGGGACTCTATCATGCTGGGGGTAGAATGATACCTACTCTGGGATTTTTAGTAGATGGTGCTGTGAATGGTTGAATGGTTTTGTGAGCTTTTCCTGCAAAAAAACTACCTCAAGTGAAAGCATCTTCTTTATCAAAATATTATTGAAAGTCATGAGTTTTTTTTAAAAAGAAGATGAGAGAGGGCATACCTGGAGGCACTGAAAAATTAATTTTTTGGGAGTGCGATTGTGTGGCATCGCCTTTGATCATCATGGAGCACTAATTGTGGTGCAACTTATGGTTCACAGAACGAACCTTCTAATCTCTCGTTATGGTCCTCCAATTTTTTTGAAAAGGGCGATAAATAGGTGAATATGGTCCTAATTCAATTCGTTTGTACTTGCTAAGTTTTTGAAAGGTCAGAGGCTTCTGCGTAGCATTTCTTGCCGTTGCGGTCAGCCCAAGCACTAGGGACTAGCAATACTATGCCCAGGTAACTTCCATGACGTCCTGCATTTTAATTTTTACAGTTTGATGGTGCCGGGGTCTGTACAAACTAGGTTTTTATGGATTCTGGGTGACTTTTTCCCTAGATTGCGCAGGAAATCTCGGCAAAAGTACACCTTGCGTGAAATTTTGGGGGACAAGCGCACGAGCGCACTCTGTTCCCCAATTTTAGTGCGCCTGTCTGAGGGAGAGGTGTGCAAAGGACGAGGTGACAAAATATTTTGTTTTTTGCCTATTTTTTGGGCTTTTCTTTGTGCTAATGGATACCTGTTTTGATGACAGGTTATTATGGAGAGAGCGAGACTAGCCCAAGATCTGAATTGCATTAGTTGCTGATGCTGGGATGCACCATTAGCTGGTGCTATGGGGCCTGCTGAAGTTTGCTGAGAATGAGTTTCTTCGATTGTAGGACCAACTACTACAATACATTATCTAGCACTGGCGCAGGAGGCGCAACATGTTCATGTTGCGGGGGATGAACCTGGTCATTCGTCCTGAGACGAATGTATATTTTGTGACCGGTTTACTGCCTCATGGTGAGGCACTGAGATATCCACTTCCTTCCGGGAGAGTGGACTTGGAGAGATTCCAGAGGCGTCATTATGGTGGGGCACCTCTTACAGAGGGATGCATCAACATTGCATCCGTTACATATGTGGTAGAGTGGTGTGCTCTGGAAGTGATTGTGCGACTGGCGGGGTCGGTTGCTTCGCATCAGGCATCAGACTCGTAGGTTGGAGTTCTGCGCCGGTTGAGGTCCAGGAATTTTTTGACTTTGCCCGCTTTTGTTTTGATGGGATGGTGTCGCAACTGAACAAGGTCCAATGTGGATCTAAGTCATTTTCATATGCCAGTATCTTGTGCAGCATTATGTACAAGAGAGTAGTGCTGTTGAGGCCGGTAGTGGTGGTGCCTACTAGGGGGGCCTGGGGGCCACGTATGAGGAGGTGGGCTCCGGTGATGCCGCGATGCGGTGGTGGCATGGTGGGGAATTATTGGAACACCATGACAGAGGCCTAGTTCGAGGCCAACCCACAGATGTTCTTGCCATTTCTGTATGCGGGAATGGACTTCCAGGGGGATCCAGACATGGGTCTCCCTTATGGTTACGTTTGGGGGCCAGCAGGTACGTTTTATATATTTTATGCATGTGTTTGAGTATATATGTACTTATGTGTTATTCTAGTGACACTGAAATTATTTTGGTTACTCGTGCAAATGTTGGCAAGGTGGGTCACCCCGTGGCTCAGTTGGTGGGCCACGATCCTCCACGACGACTGAGGGGTGGTCAGGGAGGAGGTGCTGGCGGACTTGGTGGTGGTGGTGGCCCTTCAGGGGAGGGAAGCAACTCGACTGCTGGAGATATTATGGCTGAGCGAGCTCGTGCTGATACAACAGTGGTTCGTGCAGATATGATAGATGCACGTCTTGCGGAGTTGACAGCTCAGGTGTCGGCTCTTGAGGACTTCCGGGGTCGAGTGGATTTCTTGACCTAGGGAATGCCTGCTCAAGGTTTCATGGATGACTTCGAGTAGGTCTGGTTGGAGACTATGATGGCCCGCGAGAGGGACTATCGGCCCGTTCTACGCCGGGTGGCAATCACAGTTGCGACGGCAGCTCTGGTGGTGGCACCGGGAGCATTGGTGGGTCTAGGTGCCCTGCTTGAGGGGGAACCACCCTAGAGTATATTTGTACATAGGGAAAGCACCCATTATGAGGATGCTTCCCTTATTTTTGATGAATTTTGTATCTTTGGGTTGGCCCTTGGGCCGACGACACTATTTTTGTACTCAGATATGCACATTGTGACATATATATATGAGATATAATTTTTGTGGCTCTACATGGTGTGTCACTTATTTCGGTTCATGTATGATGTTATGCTGATGGATATCTATATTTTTGGTTTTTTTATGTATGATGGTTTATTCGAGATGCATTCCAGTTTAGGATATTGTTAGCTATGCGATTAGTTGTTTGGTTTTGACTCCTTGGTAAATGTGTAAATGTGATATAGTCAAACTGTCTGCTTAATCTTTTTGCACACATATATTTTCTAAACATATGTGTATCTATTGTCTCAAATGTTTGGTTTAACTGCGACACTACTAATTGGTAATTGAGGTAGACATGCATATGGCGTATGCCATGATGGAGGGCATTGCACATAAGTCCGATGACGACTTCATATTATACCTGATTGTTTGTTGCTGAACCGATGCACGCGCCATTTGAACAGAGTGGTGATCGATCAGGGTGGTAGATGACTAAGGCAGCTGCAACTAAATTTTGAGACAATCGTGATGCTCCATCAGCAAATCTAAAATAGGGTTTAGGTTGGTGATCCATGTTGGCACTTTGAGCGTGTTTTAATAAGTCTTTTGGTCAAAAAATTTCGGTGGTTGGGTTTTTTGTACTCTCGCTCTAGGAAAGAGCCATTGTGGCCCTTATGGGTGAAACTTCTTGAGGTAAAGGCCATTGACGAGGTTACTGAGGCATGTACCATCTGGTTCTGTAAAGATGTATGCCACCTTTCGGAGGCAATGTTTAATGATGTAGGGTCATTTCCACAAGGTTTTGAACTTTCCTAGCCCTAAGGCCTCTTTTGCAACATCATAGCGGAGGACTAATTCTTCCTCGGTGAATGAGCGAGGGGTGATGTGGCAGTTGAAAGATGCTTTTACCCTTTTCTTGTGGGCCTCGTTGTGTTGTAGCGACTGTTGTCGACTTTCGTCGACAAGCTCTAATTGTACTAGGCACTGTTCTAGAGGCTGGGTATCATCGAGGAGTTCGATGGCGACAAGCAAATTTGGGATCTTGCGGAAATCAATGCAAAAGTGCAAGATACCTTGGTCTTTTACGATAGGAATGAGGTGGAAATCTTGGGATGGAGGAACGACAAAAATCGTATTGCAAATATGTGATAATAAAAATCGTATATGGTGGATTATGTCATCGGCGTGTGACGGGGAAGAATCTCCGTAATGGGGTTCTGTATGAGTGCAAGGTTGGGCTCCCCGCTAGGAAGGTCGATTTCCGGTAGGTGCAAATTGTGCCTGCTAGAGAGGTGTGTGATTTTAGCCAGTGCAGATGGTGCATGGTATCACTGAGCCAACGAAGTAGATAGTGTGAGATTATACACTACTCGTTGTTCCTGATGCGGATGCTTGGAAAGGGTTTTTTGTAGAAGAGATTGTCTTCTATTTCCATTTCCGTATTGTTGGCTTAGGTGTATCTATCTCTTTGGTGGAGTGTAGACTCAATGTGGCCCTTGCCGCTCTCAACTTGGGGAGATGCACACATTTAATCATATGGTGAAATTGTGAACAAATCCGGCGATAGGTGCGTGTGATCTTCTCTTGGTTTGAGATAAGTTTTTGAGGGAGAGAAGAGATAATGTGGAGACTATTTGTAAGGGGCTTCAGTTCTATGCATTGGTTGAATCGGTGGTCATTCAGATCACATAAACCACATGTTATCATAGGCTTGGCCGGGGTCATGCTTCGTTGGTGTGTGGTCTTAATTTTTTTGTCATGCCATTGCGGGGATAGAGATGTTGACTCGACAATGTAATTTCTATGCCATTCTCGGAGGTCATCTTATCTCTTCTCTATGGTATGAATCATGTCGATGGTGGGACGAAGTTGCGAGGCATAAGTACAGTGCGCTCATAATGATTGCCTTGACAAATGAGGCAAAATATCCTTGATATTAGGGTTACATCGTGCTCGGTTTGAGGTCTGGCAGGGAACCAACATCGTAATGCTTCTAAATCAGGAAAATTGACAACTTCATGATTTGGCATTTTTCATAATGTGCATGCTGGTCTGTTTTGTAGAGAGCAGTTAGGGGTAACTAGGGGTTCCTTGTTTGGCCGCTTTTCGACTGTCAATAACATGATGGATCTGCTCGTCACATATTCTTAGGTTGTGGAGCTGTCCATGGACTCTACATCCATGTCGTCTTCTTGGGAGAGGCAGACTATGGCGGAGAAAAGGCTAGCGAGGGCTAGTTGGAATTGGGGTATATAGTGAAAATTCTCCAAAAGGTGGTTATCGGCGCATAATGGACATGTGAATTGCGCTGCTCGCAGTCCAACGTAGTAGACCCTTTATATTGGATACCATGTGTGGAAGAGCTCCAAGGCTGTGCACTCTTCAAGGAAGTGACCATGTTCATCGCATAGCGTGCAATGTATAACAGGCATGACTGGGGGTGTTTCTAGAGCCCTTCATTCTTCCTGCAAGTATAGGATGGTATGAGGTTCAGTTCTGGATGCCTAGGTGGAGGGATCCTCTTCATAGGATCGCTCGATGGCATGTAAGGCATCCCTATATCGTGGGATATCTGAGCAATGGTGGGTATAATGCACATAGTTATTGCAAAGAGCGCATGTGTGATTGGTACGCAGTGCTTTGCCTTTTCCTTTGGTGGTAGGTTCCTTTTTACCGGAACGCGGCGTCGCGATGTCTGTCTCAGATCCAAAGAGTGGTTTTAATTCATCTAGCTTTGGACATATATGGGTAGGGTGACCTATTACATCACATATGTCGCAGACTGGTGATTCCATTTGTATGGCGGGGGTCACCATATTCTTTCCTCTCTTCTCGGTTTTCTTAGCCGTGATCACCGGTTTTGCAATGGGAACTTCCTTTGTAGGGGTGCTCTCGACCGTTTCTTGGATGGGTGGGGGCTCCTCGGGGCCGAGGGGCTTCAACCCTGTGGCAGTAATGTGGGTGAATCCTATTCCTATGGGGGGTATTAGGTACCAAACTGGGATTGACAACGATATGTTGGGTAATACCAGTGTTTCCAAAACCTACTGGGAGACGAAGCTAGCTGGGGGTAGAGGAAGGGGTTTGGGAGGCGGCGTAGGATAGAGAGGCTGTCGTGGCCGATGCCTCGATGTCATTACTTCTTGTTTCCATGTCCTGGCAAGCCTCGGTGCTTGATGTGGACATCATGCATACTGGGGCCCCTGTGACATCGGGTGATGACTCATGGATAATGGGAGGATATCCTAGGAATGACCCTATAACGGATGACGATTTGAATTGGCTGGGGCCATATTCTTGGTACCGTGAAAGCGTATCTGAGGACGTACCTACATAGTGTAGGATTACATTAGTGTTTGTTAGGGGACGCTTCTCGTTGTGCGTCAGTTGGTCTACGGTGATGATGCAGTCCTCGTGGGGGAACATCATAACGTGGAAGACAGAGGAGGCTATGGAAGAAATTGTGTACATATAACTCTGTCCAAGGAGTATATTGTAGTCCAAGTGAGCATCCAAGACTTTAATGTCTATGTGGACCGTCTTTCCAACTAAACATACCAGGACGTTTTGGTAGAGACCGACGGGAGTCAAAGGATGACTGTCGTATGCTCTAAGCGTGATGACTGAGGGTTTTAGTTAGGGAGACCCTAACTTCTGCCAAACATTATGGGCCACTTTGGAGTAGTTTCCTGCTCGCCTATTGGGTCCCTTTTCCATATTTGGCAATGGTTTTATAGGCATCTTTGAAATGGTCAAAGGTGCAGTCGATGCACTGGTACTTGCCCCTGACATATTGGTGTCTGGTGGGGTGTCGTAATTTCGATTCCTTGTTTGGAAAAACATCTCTTCGCCAGTCATATGGATTTCATGGTTCCTTTTCTCAGATTCATCTGGGTTTTTCTACTGAGTGCTGATTGTCCCTTGGTGGTGAAAGGCTCTTGCATCACAATTTTTTTTTGGGAAGATCCTCCTTGTCCTCGGTTACTCTGTAGGTTCTTAAGCTCAGGGAGATCGGGACAGTGGTGAGTATAGTGGCCGTACTCACCATATATTGAACAAGAATGGTTTGTTCGAAGAGGTGGCCTTTTTCCCTACCATTGGGCATTGCTTGGCTCCTGGTTCTGATTCCGGTTGGAGTTGCCTCCAGCCTGGGATCGCGGTGGGCATTGCTGGTTGTTGCCCCCTTATCCAGGATTCCATTTTGGCTTGTTTTTGATTTTTTATTCACCACATTGGGAGGGTAGTTCTCCTCGTTATATTGGTGTGGTTGGTTTTGGGACGGTTGCACAAAGTTCACCTGTGCATTGGTCTGCATAGGTGGGTCATGTGCTGGGGACTGAGCATAACGCGGTCCCTGGTTTGCACCTGGTTGTTGGACGGGACCTCTTCTGTCAGTGTTTCTTTCTGCGTACTGGGTCCCCTAAGTTGAAGGATAGGGTCCTCCCTGGTGATATGCTTGTGCCCTATTGGTAAAATTTTGCTGAGGCATATGATGAATTTGAAAACCGGGTTGAGGTATGTTATGGGTAGAACTATGCGTGTAACCGGTGTTTTGACTACTGTTGCCTAGGTAACCTTGGGTCATTGACCCAATTAGCCCGTCTGTAGAGTTTGACGCACTTGTAAATTCTTGATAAGTTTGCAGGTGCAGGGTGTTAGGCAGGATGTTGTAAATGTATCCTGACTGCGTATAAATCAGTTCAAGCTTATGGGCTTTGCTGATTGCGTCCTCTTCAAACGTGGGATTTTGCTGCGCCACATCCTTTGAAATCTCTGTCGTAAGATTTTTCAGGAATAAATCTAAGAGAACCCGATCGTCGAGTTTCAATTTACATAAATTGCGATACCACCTCCATTCATGGAGATGGTCCGAGATATGGATGACGGGGGTTTGTCTAAAATGTGTCAGTAATTCCATTCCAGAATCATGGTGAATGGGTAACTAAAAATATGTTAGGAACGTGGTGGCGAGGGCACAAAAGGTTCCATGTGAAGCAGGAGGTTGCTCCACATACCACTTCGCGGCTACTCTTGTAAGAGTGCGTTGAAATAATCTCAATCGAATAGTGTCGTTAATGATACTATTCGATGAGCACCATAGGTAAAAGGTAATTACATGATTACCTGGGTCTTCCAATTGCTTGCCTTCAAATTTTGGAATATCCGAAGGGAGTTTCGTGGGCATGGGAGGCCATGTAGGACTATGTGTGATGGGGTCCTTCATTAGCTTGGTTAAATCGGGTAGATTCAACGAAGGTAAGAAAGGTGACTGGGAGGTTGACGCCATTGAAATGTGTGAAAACACAAAGTTCTGGTTAGGAAGAGGGTTAGTCTATGTCGTACTCTATTGTGTATTCGACGGGCTTCCCGGATGGGATGCACTCCTCTTCCCTCTAGGGGTCGTGGGAGGAGTGGTATGTGGTGTGGCGTTGGGAGACCAACTAGGGTTCCCAACTACGACTGCCCCAATGAAGGACAAACCAATAATGGTGGCAGCGTTCCATCTTTGATGCCTGAATGGCGAAAGACCTGGAACCCCTCGCGGAAATGGGGGGAGGTCCAAAAGACACCTAGATCGACGAGGTCCCGTTGGGTCCATCCTGGTGTCGACTAGGTATGGTTTTGGAAAAATTTGAGAGGATAGAGTCTACGATCAAAGCAAAATTATGGTCACATACATAAAACAAAGCGAAAATAAAATAAATTTTCCCTTTAAATTAATCTATGTGATCAAGCATGCAAAAAAGTGTTTTTTGTTTGTTTGCGTATGGTATTCAAAATCCTAGAAGACCTATTCATCCTCACACACTAAAATGTAACTGGGCCTTGAGAATATTTCTTGTGAGTGCTGGCACAATGTCCTGTAAGAGCTGGCGACGCCCCCAGCCAGCCAAAGAGAATCCACCAAGGTAAGGGTAGAGGGTCTGGCGCTTGCCTGCACCGACACCTATAGGGAAAAGGATGCCCTAGTTTTTGGCCACTAAGAACCATCGTCCCATGTGAACATTTGAGTCTTGGAGTTCTTGTTAGTCATCTAATAGTACCGAGTATCAGCCAAGTAAGGTAGCCGTGACTGATACCTGCGCGCACTGTGCCTAAGCCTAACCCCCTCTGAAACGGGTCTCTACCGCGCTCGGGTTTTCTTTGCCGTGGGCTAATAGGTGGATTTGAAGCTCCCTAAATACAATACTTCTATGTTTCAATATGGAGTGTGATCAAGGCGGCTTATTGGATGCCTACCCCCTTGATCCTAACTTAAGCTAGAAATTTCTATTTTCCTACCTTGGTTTTCAATTTCACATTATTTCTCCAAATAGTTAAATGCATTTTCTCATAGCCTTACATTCAACAAGCTAGAAAATAAATATTTTCTGAAAACACAAATTCTGGAAAATTTTCACAGTGCTGGAAATTGCAGAAATAAAAATCAGCAGACTAAAACAACCACACAAAACATTTTAACACAGTGATTTTTGGTCAACATGACCCTGGAAAAGACCCCTACAACTCTTTGGGAAAACCAGTTCAAAAGCTTCTCTTTATTTTTTGAATATTTCTTTTACAGTGATGCAGAAATTTACACAGCAAAAAAATTACAGCAGCTTCGAAACAGAACTTATCTCGAAAACTGTGCCAAACTCCACCTCGATTTCTGTGCCCACAGAATAGAAAAATTACAGCATAAATTACAGCCTTCAAAACTGTATGAACATCCTCGAAAACAATGTCAGAATGGCTGTACGGCCTCCCTCGAAATCTGCAATTTTCTCTCCTCGAAATTCGTTCCCACTTGCCTCGAACTTCGTGCTCTACCCTGCTGTACGGATTTGCTAAAAGTTAGTGCTATTGCCCTGCTTCTTCCAACTACTCAGAAAATTCTCTTCAGCTTTCTCCTTCTCCTTCTCTCAATCTTCTCATGAAAGAATTAATGAATGAATGACCTTTTATCTCATTTTCCTCCTTTAATACAACTCTAAGTGAATTTTGGGTTATCCCCAAATCTAATGGCTGAAATAGCTTTAGATCTAGGACTCAGGTTAAATGCTCTTTTAAATCTCACTTTCTATTTTTTAATTTATCCCCACTTTAATAAAGACCCACTTAGTCATTTATTTCCAAAGTCACTTTTCCTTTCTAATTTTACATTAACTTTATTAAAGTCACTTTAAAATTAGACTTTAGTAACTTTTTCACATAAAGTCACTTTTAAATTAGATTTTACTTTATAAATTTATAAAGCCACTTTTGGAGAAAAATTAAATTCTTTTAGACACTTTTCCCTAGGCCAAAGATCAAAGCCTTAGGGAACCACCTGTCTTTCGGTAACCAAATTTCAACACTCCCTCTTACTGAGGAAGGTGTTCCTCACCACACCCATCTTATCTCTGAAGTAGACATGCTTGCCCCGTGGTAAGGCTTTGGTGAGAATATCTGCAACCTGCTCATCAGTGGGAATATATTCGAGCTTCACAGCTCCCTTCTGCACATAGTCTCTGATGAAGTGATATCTGATGCCGATATGCTTTGACCGATCATGAAATACTGGATTCTCCGTGAGTTTAATGCAAATTTGATTATCACAGTAAATCATTGAAGGTCTCAACGGCTGACCAAATAAGCGAAACAACATCTTGCAAAGCCAGATGGCCTCAAAACTAGCTAGACTGGTTGCCATATACTCTTCTTCCACTGAAATCAATGCTACTGACTGCTACTTCCGGCTGAACCACGACACCACTGCCGAACCCAACCCAAAACAGCACCCTGAAGTGCTCATCCTATCAGAAGCACAACCTGCTCAATCAGAATCAATGTAACCTGCCAATCTCACTCCACCCCCTGCCTATAATCCAGACCATACTCCACTATCCCCTGCAAGTATCACAAAATGTGTTTTGCAGCAATCTAGTGAACTTTCCTAGGCTCACACATAAACTGACTCATCGTGTTGACTGCAAAACATATATCTGGTCTGGTTTTGACCAAATACATCAAGGAACCAATCAACTGTCTGTACAATGTGGGATCCACCAACTTAGAATCCGAAGCATGAAGCTTCTTCCAGTTGGTGATCATCGGTGTCGACATGGGTCTACAATCCTCCATGTGGAATCTGCCAAGGATGTCCACAATATAATTCCCCTGCCCCAGGAAGAAATGCCCCTCCTCCTGCCACACCTCCAAACCCAAAAAGTAATGCATCAAGCTGATGTCCTTCATATAAAACTCTGACACAAGATCTCTCTTGCAGTGCTCTATGAGTCTCTCTGCACCCGTAATGACCAAGTCATCCACATACAACGCCAAAATGAGAGGCTCCTCACCTATCACAATGAAGTATAAGTTCGGATCTACCTCACTCTTTGTGAAACCCATCTCCTACAAGTATGTATTTATCCTGGAGTACCAAGCTCTAGGAGCTTGCTTCAGGCCATAAAGGGCCTTCTTCAGTCTGCACACATGGGACTCCTTCCCATGCACCTCAAAGCCCTGTGGCTACTCAATGTACACCTCCTCTTATATGAAGTCATTGAGAAATGCGGTCTTCACATCCATCTAGTGGATCTTCCAACCCATCTTTGTTGCTATCGATATAATGGAGCGAATCGAAGTATATCGAGCCATGGGAGCGAAGGTCTCCTCATAAACTACTCGCTCTACCTGGGAGAACCCTCTAGCCACAAAACTCACTTTGAATTTCTCAATGCTGCCATCTGCAGCAAGCTTTACCTTGTAAAGCCATCTAGAAGTCACCACGGATTTTCCCTCAGGCCTTGGCACCACCTCGCAAAAATCATTCTTCATGATAGAAGAATACTCCTCTTGCATGGCCTCTCTCCAGACATTCTGGCTAGCTGCCTCCTCATAGCTAGAAGGCTCAGAGTCAATGATGTTGGAAACCATTTCCATATAGCTACAAAACCTCTCAGGTGGTTTGCTCTCTCTGATCGGCCTCTTAGGCGCAACAACAAATGTGGCCTCTCTCAAGGTATCCTGAAGCCACTTGGGCTTCCTCTTCCCTGAGCACACCTCTCCCACTAGAGAATGAAACTCCTCCTCCTCATCAGAAGTCTGAACTCCTGACTGTCTGTCTGCTGTCCTCCTGCCTGAACCTGAACCTGTAGACATTGTTCGTGTGAACTGTCCATTAGTGGACTCCCTAGTGAACTGCTCTGTGGACTGCTCTGCATGCTGCCTGAGGCACCACCCCTCTGACTTTGCGAGCCACTGCTCACTGATGGACCAGACATCGTCATAGATGTACCTCTAGACCCTCCTGATCCCTGCCTACTGGATCTCTGTGACTGACTCAAATTTTTCTAAGGGTCTATCTGATCCAGATACTCTAACTCCCGTAACATCCTGAATGCCCGATCCTCTTCGAATCTCACATCCCACCTGATAACAACTTTCCTCGAAGCAGGAATATAGACCCGAAAGGCTTTCGAGGTCTCATTATAGCCCACAAAGATACCCTTCTCTGTGGTGAGCTCTAGCTTGGTCCTCTTCTCCTTGGGTACGTAGGAGTATGAAATACACCCAAAGATACAAAAGTGACCAACATCAGGCTTCTTCCCAGAAAAAGCCTCCTCTGGAGTCACATGCCCCAAGGCACAATGCAGACTCCTGTTCTACAAGTATACAACAATATTGCAGGCCCCTGCCCACAAAAACAAAGGTAACCCCTGATCATGTAACATGGCTTTGGCAGCCCCAATGATGGATCTGTTCTTCCTCTCCGCAACCTTGTTCTGCTAGGGGTTGTAAGGAACTGTGAACTCCCTCCTAATGCCTGCCTCCGCACAATACTCAACAAACTCTCCAAGGGTGTACTCACCTCCATTGTCCGACCTCAGGGACTTGATCTTCCGACCTGTCTGTGTCTCCACAAGAGCTCTGAACTCCTGAAACCGCTTGAAGACCTCACTCTTGGTCTTCAAGAAATAAATCCAGGTCCTCCTGGAGTGATCATCAATTAATAACACATAGTACTCATATCCACTCAAGGAAACATGAGACATCCGACCGCTCACATCGGAATGAATCAAATCAAGTATCCCAGTCGCTCTGCTGTCACTGCTGGGAAAAGGGGATTTGACAAACTTGCCCATCGCACATCCTCTGCAAGTATCAAAGTGATCAGTACTGAAATCTGGCACACCTGTAGTGATCTCCCGCAAGGTCCTCAAGGCTCCATGATACATATGCCCCATCCTGCGGTGCCAAATCTCACACAACTCAGAACTGCTAGCTCTGCTGTCGGTACTACTGCTCAATGCCAAAAGGGGCTGAAATGAAAACTTGTACACCTTTGCATGGCGTACACCTATCACTCTAGCTGAATCAGCTGGAGCACCCCTGGGATACATCAGCACCTGTCCACCCCTGAACAGTATCTCATATCCTCTGTCCTCCAAAGCTGAGACGGATATGAGGTTCTTCCTCATCCCTGGCACATAAAGAACATCCGACACCTTCAAGGGAGGTTTAGACTCCCTCTGAAATGTCAGTGTTCCCACACCGACTGCTCTAACAACTCTGTCATCACCGAGTACTACCTCTATATCAGTGCCACTCTCTGAAAGCTCTGAGAAGTACTCACGGACTCCTGTCATATGACGTGAAGCCCCATTGTCCACATACCAGATACCCGAAGATGCTCCGCTAGTCGAGGGAAATGCATGCTCCCTCTGAACCTCCGTGGCAGGTGATCCTGCACTAGTGGACTCACAAGCACTGAACCCAAACTCTCGGTCAAATCTATCTGAAAAGTCCTCAATCTCTGTTGATGCTGCCATGGTCTGGTTCTTCCCCTTCTTCTTCTTCTCCGGACACACAACTGCATAGTGTCCCATCTTTTGACAACTCCAACACTTCACTTTGGAGTAGTCCTTCTGCGTGTTCTCCTATTTACCTTTACCTTTGCCTTTGCCCCCACCACCACTTGTGGAAGCATGCTTCTTGCCTTTGCCTCTCTTGCCTCCAGCCAACAATGCTACATCCTCATCCTGCTCAACTGGCTTGGCTGCCCCAAGCTGACTCTTCCTGATCTCTGTTTGAATGCAATCATCCCAAAACCTCTCCCATGTGGGAAGGGTCTCACGTGCACAAACTCGATCAGCAAAATTCAGCCATGAAGTAGGAAGGCCATTCACTGCAATCCGCACCATCTCAGTGTTTGGAATGACCTCTCCAATTGCTGCCAATGCATCTCTCACATTAGTTATCTTTGTGAGATAACCAGTTGCACTATCATTCTTCCCCATCTTAATGGTCTTCAGCGTCTCCCTTAGGACCATTTTCCTGTTCTCATTAGTACTCTGGTAGAGATTGGTCAAGGCAGACCACATCTCATGAGCATTTCTCTTTCCTCTCACATGAGGAATCACATGGTCTTTAATACCATCCAGAATCAACCTTTTTCCCTTGTTATTCTTTTTATTAAATGCTGTCAACTGAACAACATCAATAGGCACATTAACAGGCTGCTGCTGGGTATGAACCATGATATCCCAGACGTCTCCCTCCTCAAAGATGCTCTGCATTCTTTCTTTCCAAACGCTGTAATTATACACTGTAATTACTATGCCCATCCAACCTATCTTCCACCCTCAATCCCAATGACATCCTTGCTGTTCTAAAAACTGAAAATAACACTGCTGTAGTAAAGATAAAATTTCTGTGTGAGAAAAATCAGCTTGCTGGAATTTTCTGAGTGAAAAATCAACAATCTGTAATTTTTCTCTTTGCTGTCCCAAACTGCACTTTTAGCACCCAAGCTCTGATACCATGTAGAAATTTCTATTTTCCCACCCCGGTTTTCAGTTTCACCTTATTTCTCAAAATAGTTAAATGCCCTTTCCCATAGCCTTACATTCAACACGCTGGAAAATAAATATTTTCTGAAAACACAAATTCTGGAAAATTTTCACAGTGCTGGAAATTGCAGAAATAAAAATCAGCAGACTAAAACAGCCACACAAAACATTTTAACACAATGATTTTTGGTCAACATGACCCTGGAAAAACCCCCTACAACTCTTGGGGAAAACCAGTTCGAAAGCTTCTCTTTATTTTCTGAATATTGCTTTTATAGTGATGCAGAAATTTACACAGCAAAAAAAATTACAGCAACTTCGAAACAGAACTTATCTCAAAAACCGTGCCAAACTCCACCTCGGTTTTCGTGCCCACAAAACAGAAAAATTACAGCAGAAATTACAGCCTTCAAAACTGTACGAACAGCCTCGAAAACAGTGTTGGAATGGCTATACGGCCTCCCTCGAAATCTGCAATTTTCTCTCCTCGAAATTCGTGCCCACTTGCCTCGAACTTCATGCTCTGCCCTGCTGTACGGATTTGCCGAAAGTTAGTGTTGCTGCCCTCCTTCTTCTCACTGCTCAGAAAATTCTTTTTAGCTTTCTCCTTCTCCTTCTCTCAATCTGCTCATGAAAGAATTAATGAATGAATGACCTTTTCTCTCCTTTTCCTCCTTTAATAGAACTCTAAGTGACTTTTGGGTTATCCCCAAATCCAATGGCTAAAATAGCTTTAGATCTAGGGCTGAGATTAAATGCTCTTTTAAATCTCACTTTCTATTTTTTAATTCACCCCACTTTAATAAAAACCCACTTAGTCATTTATTTCCAAAGTCACTTTTCCTTTCTAATTTTACATTAACTTTATTAAAGTCACTTTAAAATTAGACTTTAGTAACTTTTTCACTTAAAGTCACTTTTAAATTAGATTTTACTTTATAACTTTATAAAGCCACTTTAGCAGAAAAATTAAATTCTTTTGGACACTTTTCTCTAGGCAAAAGATCAAAGCCTTAGGGAACCACCTGTCCTTCGGTAACCAAATTTCAACACCTAACTTAAGCTATAAATTCTTTTGTGGTCCCTGTGGGGAGAATTTAGTGAGTTTGGTTAAGTTAGTTTTAGGTGTCTTTGCTTCGCTTATTGGGTGAGTGTGTGTGAGCATAAATTGGACAAGCACATAGTTTGAACATGTGGATATCGATGATCCTTTACGAAGTCCCCTATTTAAACTATGTTGTATTGTTCCTGGCTCAAATGAAAAACATGTGCGGATAATGGGCCGCTTTCAATTTTTCCTAGTTAATCTATGTGACCAACTATAGGGAGATGGCGAATTGTGAAAAGGGAGCGTTCATATGCTTACCTAGGATCACCGGAGGGTGCAAAGGTAGCAGAGATTACTTTATCTTCTATAAAAAATTCAATCCTAGTCCCGAAATTCCTAGTGCAAAAGTTGAACTAAACTAATAACTTCTACACTAGGAAAAAGAAAAATAAATATGCATGCGTGGCCTTGGGCCACTTACTTTGGCTAGTTATCTAGGTGTGTAAGTACCAAAATACTAAGGAAGATAACTTTAACTAGGAATATTTCGTGGGTAGTTAATTTTTAAGACATTGAAACAAAACTCTGTTGTTTCATATTTTAAGAGTCAAGAAACAGGCAAAAGGTGACTCTATCACTTTCGATTTTAAACGAGCGTGAAAGGAAAATTTCTCGACGATCTCTTCTCTTTTTAAGGAGTCACAAAAATATCAAAATGACTACTCAGGTACTCTAACAAGAGAGTGTACCAAGTTTTCTTGAACTGCCATATACACCTTGGCGACCAAATTAAAGAGAAATGACCAAGGACTTAACGTACGTGCAGGTAGTCTCCCCGAATGCTGTGTTCGATATATCACAGTGACAAGGCGGTAGACTCGACTTCCTATGGATAAAGGATGGAAACCTAGAGGGGTCTCCCTTTATATACTTGACGGTACGGGGAGCACAAGTCTGTACTAGTGTTGTCTAAAGCCAGATGGCGAACGACAGCTACTAGGTTTTAAGACGCCGGAACACGTCTCTAGCCTAAACCACTAAAAAATTTTCATTAGGTTTCAATGCTTCCTTAGGTTAATTCAGTGAATTTTAAAGTTGATCTTGGATTATGTTTCAGTTTTAAGGCCTTATCGAATTTGGATCTCAAATTTCCTAAGTGCAAGCTATATGCAAATGAACATCATTTTCGATTCAATGAATGCTAGTTACGAGAAGGATAGAGGTATTTCAAACAAAAGCAAACAATGACAGCATGCGAAGAAATCCACTAATGCATCTAACACAATCAAACGAAAATGAAATTATTTCCTAGACAATCAGTCGCTAGTTATGCCAAAGAATATTTAATTTTCGATGCAAAGAAAGAATGAAAAATATGTTTTTTTTTTTTAAATTTTCAATGAAAAGAAGTACATGATGCACTAATTACATGAAAAATGAAAACAAACACTAGCTTGAGTATTGTGTAAGAATTGAAATTGAATGACTCAATGAAATGCAAAACAAACACAAGAAATCACTCAAACTAATGCTGCAATCTTCCAAACCAAGAGAAATTTTTCAAAATGACCCAAAACAAACAATGTAGTCTATGCTTGGAGCAATAAGGAAAAGAATCAATTGAGAAACGACATCATCCTTCAATGAAAGAAATCACTCAAAAAGATCAATAAAACTAAGTGCAATCAACCCAAGAATGAGACTGACAATAATCGAAATGACTTGGTTTTCAAATAGAAGGCTCAGTGCACCAAGACACTTAGAAACCCTAAAGCCTTAATCTACACTGATAAGAAGATGGACAAAATACTGAGAAAAGCAAGTCGACAGGGGTCAAAATAGTCTCAAAGGCCTAACTACACATAAAAAATAACCTAGAAGTAAGCACAATTGACCAAAAGACTCATTAAGTAGGTCAAAGCAAATCCTACACGAGTCAGCGCGACTGTAAGGTTGTAATCAATGCTAAATAGGGGTTGGCGCGACTACACCAAAAGCAACTTGTGCCAATCGAGGCAACTGTTCAGACGAAAAATGCGCCAAGCCAGATAACTATGGGAAAAAGGGAAAAACTAAAACTCAATGAGAAGAGGTCAATCTTGACACTCTGGAGCTGAACAGAGGATGTAAACTAAGCAAGAAAACTTGAAAAAGATAGATAAGAAAATCAATGATTGAAACTGATCCAACAAGATGAAATGACAAACTCACACTGATCCCCAGTGGAGTCGCCAATTTTTTAAGCAGGTAAATCCTCTCTGCGGACAGAGATGATCCCTCTAGCCATATATTGGGTCTAGAAACAAAGAGACATGCTAGAGTGTTGATTCCTAATTACTGAATGAAAAGAGGACATGGTAGATCGACCTACCTGGAGTCCAATGCTGTTGTCGTTGCTGTAGTGGTGGTGGCCTCTCGCTCCTGCCTTGGCAAGTCACAATCCTTCCACAGTCATGCTTGGATACCTGCACATAGAACAAAAACAAGAACAACATATGACATAATGATTTCACTCATAACTAATAGCCAGTCAAAGAGGGCTAAAAATAATGCATTAAACATATGACATAATACAAAATGGGAACCAAAAAATAGTCATGTATATGTATTGATAGAAGGAAAATTTACAACCAATGCTTTGACGTCACGGTCTCCTCCAATGGGGTTCAGCCGAAGCGTGTCTCAGATGCTCGTCAAGGAATTTAGATAGGATGAAGGCATGGACTCAAGCTCTCCCAGAAGGCACGGACTCAAGCTCTCTCAACGTAATTCATTCTTATTCTATCTCTTCAGAAGTTCTACTATAGTATGTTCAATTCTCCAAGTTCAGCTAGATTATGCAAAGAGAGACAACGTCTTTTTATAGAGGAAAATGAGGAGGTTAGGATTCCTACAAAGGTGGGAGGGAGGCCTATCCTTTATTAGGTTCCCATAAGAATTAGAAACCATAAACCAAAGGAGGAAGTCAGTGGTTTATCAGTTCAGCCACTCCCAATGACTCATCCTCGAAGTTGTTGGAATGGAATCTTCGCCTCTATTTTTAAAAAATATTCCATAAATAGCTCGACGCGGGTGACTAACTCAGGCAGAGCACCAGCTGGCATGGGGCCCAGTGTTAATTTTCCTCTTTGGCACGAGGGCATAACTGACTACTCGCGCCAAGGAAAAAACAAGGGTTTTTGAGTCTCTGCTCAGGGAATTGTTAACAGAAGGAATAATACTCTCATGTAAAGGGATGCAATGATGGTCTTTGCAAGGAATGACACTGCTTATTGATCGCGGAAATGACCCTTCAATGGGCGAGATGGGGATTGCAGGGACAGTGACAAAATGCTGTGTAACACTCTCCCCTCAGCTTATTCCCGTAGATCATGGTGAACTTAGAGAACCTCGTCTGGTAAGTTGGGTTGCACTAATGTCCTGCCATGGTGGCGACGAAAGTATGGTGGTTTGGTTCACTCCAGTGTATTTTATATGGCTGCAGAACCAAGTCTTCACAATTGAAGCCTTCCCTTATGCAGGTATAGATTTTAGAGGTGATCTCGAGATGTCCTTACCTCCAGGGGCACAATGGGATGAATCAGGTAAGTGAATCATTTTGATGTGTTTTAAATATAAGTTTTATTTCTTTTTTATCGTCCAATACTGATAAAAAATTTTTAAATGCAGATGTTGGTCCACAACGAGCAGCTACACTCCGTCGCTTTGAAAGGCGACAAGTAGAGCCTATAGTACCACCACAGGATTAGGCAGCATAAATCCTTACTGATATGGAACATAACTTGGAGAGGTTAACCATATATATACTTGAGACCAGGACAGATGACATTCCTCTCCAGCTCTAGAGACATGTTACTGGTGTTCTAGGACAATTTAGGAGATTCCTGTGCAAGGTGGCACGTGCCATAGTCTACTATCATGTTCATCACCACGGATAGTGGATGATCATCATGGATTGACATATTTTTTTTTGTATCAGTATCTTTCAGATCATAAGGTGTTTAAACCTATGATCACAGATGATGTAATATTTTTTTGAAAAAAAACCTATCTATGATATTACTACTTTCTCTGACTATCTTGTTCAAAATGTATCGAATGTTTTTTTGGTTTACTGTTTTAATGTTGCAAATGTCTATTTAGAACACGATTAGCTAATGCATTAGCTAATGTGTTTAAATTTCTTGAAATGTGTTGATATTCGATGTAATCAAATTGTCTTTCCAAGAGACAAACCTTCAAAAATAATCTCAATAATACTGGATTTTTAATTGTGTATACTCTGTTTAAATGTAATACAATGAGTTCTGAATCTAAACTAATGATCAAACGTTGAATACCAAAGTTAATGGCATCATATAATAACTCAATGACTACACTATGTTCTGAAATATTATTCGTTGTTTGACCAAGGCTTACCCCATGCATAGAAACTAACTCATCAGTGGGTGAATAGATCACCCAAGCTGCGAAAGAAATATTCCGTGTACTACAACAGGCACCATTAGCAAAACCAATGTACGTTTGAAGGGATGTCGACATCTGCAATATCAAGTGTAATCAAGATAAGCAGTGATAGTAGTAAAAACAAACTTAAACTAGGCACACTTATCTAATCTAAGGTACACTAACTAGAAAAATAACTAATATATAAGTGAGACCTTCACACGAGAATCAAGCATAATATCTCTTTAGATAAATTCCATTTCTGGGCTTATCTAAAGAGACCCCGTCATAATCAGTCAATTCATAGGCCCCTTTGGCAAGCACTCGCTTGAAAATGTAAGGACCATGCCACATTGGTTCGAATTTACCAGCTCCTAACTTATCGTTAGCTTGATCATATACTAAGACTAGGTCACCTTCTAAAAAAACATGAGGAGTAACACTACGATCATATTGAGCTTTCACACATTTCTTATGAGTTTCAGTATCTAATGCAGTGGTGTGCCGAGTCTCATCTAATTGTGCAAAGTAAAAAAAGTGTTTTTCCTCTTTAGAGGTAGTTGGTAGTAACTCTATGGCTAATTGGAGTGATGGTATTTCACATTCAATGGGTAACATAGCTTCTAAACTATAAACCAGTTGAAAAGGAGTGAACCCTATAACAGTTTTTGTTGAGGTTTGGTATGCCCATAATGTAGAAAAACGCATGGTATGCCAATTCGATTTGTGAGTTTCGATAATCCATTTAGTCATGGTGGTTAAAACTTTATTAGCGGCTTCAACCTGACCATTAGCCTGCGGGTAATATGGAGTAGAGTTATCATGACACAGGCCAAGTTGATCGGAAAGTTTGGTCATCATTATATTTTTAAAATGACTCCCATGATCAGTAATATTAGATTGAGGTACACCGAAACGAGCAATCACATGATTGAATATGAACGTAGATGCAGTTTTTCCATCTGCTGCGAATGTAGGCATCGCCTCAGCCCATTTGGTAAAGTAATCTACAACGAGAATAATATACCCATGCCCCCCGGTCGAGTGAGGGTTACATGTAATGAAATAAATGCCCCATTTCGCAAAATTACTGACAACAATTATTGGGTGAAGAGGAGCTGGAGGTGCACGCATCTTTCGATAAAAAATTTGGCAGTTATGTCATTTCCAGACCGTAATAATACAATATTTGAATAATGATGGCCAAAAATAGATAGTGCGCAATATCTTTTAGGCTGTGGAAAACCCATACATATGACCACCACATGCTCCAGAGTGGCAGTCATTCAAAACCCTTTCAGCCTCTTCATGAGTTATACAATGTCAAAAAACAAAATCTACACCATGAGGATAAAGTGTGTCTCCAACACTGTTATATTGTTGAGATTGATAACAAATTCTCCGTCGATTTGAACGTGAAAGTTCAGGTCGAAAGGTTTGGGTTTGAAGATAAATGATGATATCTCCATACCATGGATCTAACGTACTGATAAGAAACAGAGATTCATCTGCAATGGGATGCTCTACCACGGTTTCCCTCTCAGTATTGGGAAAGTCACACATAAGTTCTGTGAACACCAGTGATTTCTTTGATTTAGATTTCTCGAATTCCAAATCAAACTCTTGTAGGATAACAATCCATTTAGAGTATTTGCCCTCGAGTAATTGTTTTGTCAAAATTTACATCATCGGGTTACAATTAGAAATCATAGTTGTATTTCATAACAATATGTAATGACGAAATTTTTGAATAGCTTGAACTGCTGCCAAGGCCAATTTCTCCACATGCAAATATGTATTTTCGGTCGTATTTAGATTTCGACTTAGATAGTAAATCACATGTTCATTGTGAAATTCATCCTCTTGAACTAGAACCATTCCAATGGTGGAATCAGAGGCTGCTGGGTACAAAAAGTAGTCTTAGTTGTAATTGGGTGGATGCAATAAAGGTGCATGGGTTAACGCGTGTTTTAGAGCATCAAAAGATCGATCAACAATCTCATCCCAAATAAAAGGAACATTCTGTTTCAACAACTGGGTAAAACCTTTTGTTAACTCAACATAGTTCAGGACAAATCTATGCAGAAAGTTTGCTTTCCCTTGTAAAATTTGGATTTGGTGAAATGTGGAAGGAGGAGGTAAATTTATGATGGCCTCAACCTTTGAGGGGTCGACACGAATGCCAGCTTTCGAAAAAATGAATCCCAGTAATTGTGGTGATTGCACACAAAATTTTTTTTTGTGTGGATTCAAACGAATTTTGCAATTCCTACATGTCATAAAAATTGCTCGTAAATGAGTAGGATGATCATCCCTCTGCAATGAGTGAGCAGGTAAATCATCGAGATAAGGCTGCACAATATGTTTGATAGCATGAAAAGCGTAAGACATTTCCCTTTGAAAAGTTGCACCAACATTTTTTAATCCAAAAGGTAGTTTGCAATAAGCAAATGTTCCCCAAGGACATATAAATGTTGTTTTTGGTTGATTAGCAGGGAGTATGTTTATTTGATTATATCCGGAAAATCCATCCATAAATGAAAACATTTCATTTCCAACACAATCATCAATGATTTGGTCGATATATGGGGTAGGATAATTGTCCTTTGGACAGGCTTTGTTAATATCCCTATAATCGACACATACTCGGATAGTTCCTTGTTTCTTGGTAATAGGAACTATATTAGACACCCAATCTGTTAAAGGGATTGGATAAATAAATCCTACTCGCAGTAGTTTTTCAACTTTAGCTTTAATAGCAGCAACTTTTCATGGATGTATCAAACGTAATATTTGTCTAATAGGCTTGGCATCCGGGTATGTCTTTATGTCATGAATGACAATATTTGGATCGATTCCTGGAATCTCTTCATAGGACCAGGAAAATATGTCACGAAATTCTTGAAATAGGGATTTATATGTATTAATTTCATCCAATGTACAAGAAGCACCTATATGAATGTTTTCAACAGCTCCAGGTTTAACTGATATGTAAATAGGAATAGTCATAGAAATGTTTCCCAAATTAATCTCAGAATCCGAATTGTAATCGATATGGGATTCTGTGGTTCCTTGACATAATCAACTGTAAAAATAGATGAAAAATAATTTTCAAATCTATCAAGGTCAGATAAAAAAGAAGATCTATGATGTAGATCATCCCAGGGTAATTCATCCATAGACCAGAATTATCGAATACTTTCATCAGTATGAAACACTTGTTGAAAAGGATTAGAAATTGATGTCAAGGTTGCGCTTGATAGTGAAGAAGATTATCCGGTGATCACATTCATTGGATCAGAATCAGTTGAAAGAGTATTAGAAAATGACTTTACTGCTTGATATGCTATCTCAAAATGACTCAAAGACATCTCACCATTGAAAGAATCCATTTCTGACTCTGAAGGCATTATCCAAGGGTCATCGAATGCAATAGTGCTTGATGAAATCATATTGATATTAGCAATAGGATGCAGTACGTTAGGTGGAGGCATAGAAAAACTTCCCATCAAAGCAGATTCCTTTACTAAACCTACCCCAACATCTTCATATGGGATAGTCGATTTTCCAACATGTTGGATACTATCTGTAGAGGCTGGGTCAGATGAATAATATGATAGCTGATCGATTTTCACAATATTTCCTTTATAAGGAAACATGATTAACCGAAATACGGATGACACGAAAGAAATCATGTCATAAGACCAAATTTGACCCAAAAGAAGGTTGTAATCTATAGGGGCATCAACTACTTCCACATCTAGATTAACAATTTTGCCTTCAACTTCTATAGGTAGATCTTGAAGTATTCCAAACGGATGGAATCCTCTTCCACCAAAATCTTTAAGGATTGTCGGAGATTGGTTGAGTGTCAGAGAACCAAGTGATTTCCAACATTTTAACGACATTATGCATGTGGATGCCCCCTCATCAATTACAATACGAAAGCAATGTCTATTTTTTACTATGACTGGAATCTGAAAAGCCATCTGATGAGGGAGTCTTGGTGTAAAATTTTCTAAATCAAAGACCATGAGGTTAGAATACTGAGGATCTATAGCTCCAATAGATGATAAAAGTAATTTCCTTTGTGCTGGACATGATTGTAGCACTTCTAAGGCCGACATTGCTGAAGGGGAAATTGCCAAGTCTTCAACAATGTTGTAGTTCTGAGCAGCTCTCGCATGTGGATTGAAAGCTGATTTTCGAAGTACACCTTTAGCAGGTGGTTTAACTACTAGATCAGGATTAGGTTTCTCGATATGAAGTAGATCGGAAACTGAAGGATATGTCGCTGGTGTTGAATTAGAATTTTCTATATCTTTACCAGTTACAGGATTTTTACTTCCATAGTCTTGCTATCGTGTCACAACCATTACCTGAGACATCATCAAAATGTCTGCTGATGAATTTGAAGAAGATACGATTATTTTTCTATCTTGAGTAGGAAAAGGATCCTTCAAGACAACGGGTGTGGGTGAACCTTTGACAAATTTAGAGACCTCAGACCTATGCGGGCACTCTTTAGTAAAGTGATCCTCATCAGAGATAAGACAAGGATAACGAGGTTTTTGTTTATCATCAGATGGTTCATTCTTTTCAGTTTTCTCTTCGGAAGATGAAGTTTGTTTTCTTTTATTCTTTTCTTTTTTCTAATTACTGATTTTAGATTTAGCTGTAGATGAATCTACAATGTGAATGTTGAAAGAAGTTTCAAGGGAAGAATCTCATTTTGGTGAATCTAGTAAAGTTATTATAGGAGAAGTAGTTTTTGAAGACTTATTCTTACTCTTATTTGTGCTAACTAAACCAATTACACCGTCAACAGCATGAGACCTTGAAGAAGTTGCAGTTATTTGACCAGGATGTGGTAAATTAGGAATTTTTTCATATAAAGTACTAGACTGTGTATATACAAGGTCTAAGCACTGAGCTTGAGCAATGACCTATTCTTTCGTAACAACCCCTCCCTTAGCCACATCTTCAATGATCTTTGGAAGTAATGATTTTATGAACCATTCTTCCATGATCTGATTTGGAATAAAGACTTTCAGTAAACGTCTTCTACATCTCCACTCATGTATGTGATTTGAGATGTATGTAGACATAGATTGTTTTAATGAAGTCAATAGTTCCGTGCCATTGTCATATCTGACTGGAAACTGAAAGTGGGTTAAGAAAGATATTGCTAATGCATTGAAATTCCACGTGGTAGTTCAATATACCATTTTGCAGCTAAACCTATCAATTTTCTCTGAAAAAATCGTAATCGAATAGAATCATCAATCAAAGAGTTGGATGCACACCGGAGGTGGTAAGTCATGACATGGTTTGAAGGGTCCTCTCCTGATTTACCTTCGAACTTAGGGATATCACTGGGCAACTTGTTTGGAATTGGCAGCCAATACAGAAGATAATAGATAAGATCATTCATTAGGTGTGACAAAATCAGGTAAATCCAAAGTTGCTATGAATGGCAACCGATGGTTAGGGTCCTGCTAAGTAAATTGATAACCTTGTGGAACTATACCAGTACTAGGAGGAGGATATCTAGGATATCTTGGAATAGCCTATGCATTTGGGATTGGAATGCCTCTCGAATAACTAGGATTAGCCATACCATATTGGGGTTGAGCTGGTATTTGATACATGTACCCAAGGTATGGTTAATGCTGGTATACTGGATTTTGTGCTACAGGTCCATATTGATATTTGCCTTGATACGGTTGATAAACAAACTGAGGTTGGCTTGTTACAATTGTACTTGTACTAGGTTGTCCCGCAGGCATATGAACAATAGTCTGAACTGTGGGTCCAGGTTGTTGTACAATGACTACAGGGATTTGTTGTGATACTTGAGGGGCCGTAGAGACAGGAGCTGAAGAAATTCTAGGGATAGGTGTGGTAGCTTGAACAGAACTTGGTGCAACAGTTTGAGGTGGAGTCTTAGGTGTACTCGGACCAGGATGCTGAACAGTACTAGGTATAGATACCTGTGGTATAACTTGAAGCACTGGTTGGACAGGTTGCTGGATTTGAATGTAACCAATTGGCTGACCAGATTGATTATAGGGTACTTGCACATTAGGTAGAAAATTCTGTTGAACTTGTGATGGACCCCACACCATGTTTACTCCAGGATATGGAGGTCCCATTGAAGGTTGTGCTACATAATATGGACCATAACCAGGTTGATAATTTGGAACGTATGTTTGATAGTTGGCTAGATAATTCCCACTAAAAGATTGACCTCCCTAAAACAATTGTTGTTCAGGGTAGAACTATGGCCCTAAAGGAGGGTGTTGTCCTTTGAAATACGGTTTCCCTGGCACAGGGTACTGTCCTTGAAGAGGTTACAAATGCTAAACTGAGTACTTCCCTTGAGGTTGATATTGTCCTTGAGGTATGTACTGACCTTGAGGTATGTATTGTCCTTAATGTTGCCCCCCCAGGCGGTAAATTACTACTTTGAGGTTGCCCCCTAGGCAGTAAATTACTACCTTGAGGGTTAGGGTTAGGAATGTTTCCAGACATCATGTAAACTTGTTCCTCGTTCAAATTTTTGGTATGTGATTCATTTGAACCAGGTGATGATATAAGTTTGTCGGGAGAAGGAGCTGCTCCTGAAAAAGTACCAGAAAGAGACTGGTATCCCACAGGAAGAGACAGACCACCATACAAATATGATTCTGGTGATGCAGAAAACATAGATGACTCACTAGACATGTTTAATGGAGGTCTGTAACCTATTGGTATGGTGTAAAAAGGAATTCGGGGTGGCGAATAGTTTAGACCAGATTGTGTAGAAATTCTGTTAACTGAGAATACCAAGGATCTTGTTTGAAAGGGCTATAGTAAATCGATTCACGTGATCTAAGATCTAAACGTTCCTGATGTGAAGGAAGAACAACTTCTTCCTCTGTGTCAGTAACTTCTTCAATACTAATGAGAACATGAGGAATATTTTCAGTGATGCGATACTTCACTCTGGGTGAATCAGGACGACCAGGGGTTGGAGTGATGAACTATGAAGCAGGCTCAGACGTAGCAGGTTCAGTTTCTGGTTCAGAAATTTCAGGCTCAGTAGCTGATAATTCACTAGTTGTGGAATCAAGTTCAACTAGTTCAGAAATTGAAATTTTCCTTGGAGAACTCTCTGCTGTTTGAGGTTGATCTACTTTGTATTCAGGATGAATAATTATTGATGTTTATTCGTGTTCAGTTGATCCAGTCCCTGATGTTTGTCCTTTCTCAGATTTAATTTTTTCTAACTGGCTTGGTGTGTACTCAAGGGGTTTCCCCCTGCATTCTACGTCATTGTCTAGGTAATTTAGCCACGATTAAAAGTTTTAACATAAGAAATCAAAGAAAATTTCAATAAAATATCCTAAAGTCTCTATCACTTTGATCACACGCCTAAAAAATCTAAGAGAACAATCCACACACAAACAATAAATTCCCAGACTAAAAACACTAGTTGGTGATGAAATCCAACGTCGTAGAATTTTAATGTAGAAATGGCGGTTGGAACAGTTACCCCGATAACCTACTTAATGAAACAATCTGGTGCAAGTTTCTCCACTTATACCATCTTGAAGTGAAGAGAACCCTCTGGAAAGTCCAAGTGAGTCTAGTTGATGTCTGCTCTAGGTACAGTGGGACCTTCCCTCCACCGTCACCTTGGGAAAAAATCCTAAAGTTTATAGCCACTAAGGTCACCAACGAGAACAAATATACCTGGGGGAACAGTCTATGATCTGATATACATGCAAGGGCAGAGTAACTAGCTCAATCCCCTTGAAGGCTCCTTGAGATAATCCAAGGTTTATAGACAAGTGACCCTAGGTTCCTCGACAATGGTCTATCTGAGGTTTACCGTTTTTAATACGTGCACATCTGCTATCTTTCCTAATGATATAGGTACGATTACCTCACTGGTTCAGACATGATATCGTGCTTGAATCTTTTAGGAAGAGCTTCCCAGAGCATAAATGCCACAATTGGTTTTATCCTACCGCAAGATTGCTACTTATTTGTTTGAACTGTCTTGGAATGTTAATTACAACCTGTTCCAAGACACTAGCCTAAGATATGTTAGTGGAAAAGAGCCCTATAAAATGTAAAATATCTAGATTGATTTTAATTAAAGCATTGTTTTTAATTTGACTGTTTATTAAGACAAAAGGTATGGAAGTGAAACTTCAATGATGTTTAATGACCCGACTCAAAAATACGCTAATATGCATCTAAATGGAAAGTGTAACTCTTTTCTTTTCAATGAAACTTATTTAAGGGAAATATTTGAGAGATTTAAATAACTTCCAAAGCACCAATTCTTTCTTTCATAAACAATAATCTTTGAAAAGAAGACGATTTCTTTGAGAACTCAATTTCGTGAAAGTTGATCAATTACTCATTCGAAATGAAATCATTTATCAATCAGATCAGAAACTACAAATCATTTAACAAACTATTTCCAAAAAGAAAACCATATCTAAAAACTCCTAAAAACATAAAATTCAAAATCAAAAGAAAAACTCTAATTTTGAACTCTATCTAGAAATTTTTGAAGATGTTTCTGCTTAGTTTGTGATTGAACTAAGAAGAATTTATGCTTTTCTCAACAAAAATCAAAACATCCAACAATGGTTTAACGTGAAATTCATGCCTTATGAAGCTAAAAGCTCTTCTAAATTTTCAAATGAAAATGAAATTCAATTTCATAAAAGCAAAGTTGGCAACAAGTTCAATGGCTCAGCCAGAAAATGACAACATACCAGTACCAGTAAGCTAAGGTATCTGAAAGTTTTTGATACGAAGCAGCAAGAAATTAGGGCAAACACTCACTCATAAAATCCAAATCAGATGAAAAATCACTCAAACACAAAAGTTGCTGAAAGAAATTCACACATAAGACTTTGACAGTCAAGACAAGTTGGGGAAAACACAGAGAATATGGTAATCTGGCTCCTGAAAAGAGAATACTTAATTTTTCAAAAAAATTTCACAAGTTTGCAGGTTATAATAGAGAAGAGAGCGATACCACACTGTTCCGAACTAAAAACTGTGGAGGCTACCACACTGTTTTTAAATAAAAACCGCGGAGGCTAGGAAAAGCACAAAAAAATAAAAATTCAGATTTGATTTTCGAGATTCTGATAAGTTATCTACCCAACCTAGTTTTAGACTAATCAAAATTAGAAAAATCAAAGCCAAAAATATGAAATGATGGATCTCATCATTCAGTTCACAGCTCAACAGAGATGTGGAATGAAATGGATAAATTAGTGCAGGAAAAGAAGGCTAGCATAGAATCAATTAGTGTCACTGCCTTTCCTGTAGCCTCCACATCAGCTCCGTTACCTACAACAGTATCAGTTGCTACAACAGTCCCAACTACTACAGAAGTTCCAGTGACAACAGAGGTTTTAGCAACACCAAGTACTACATCAACAACAACATCAGCCTATCCCAATGATGAGGCAGGTAAATTGATTAAAGATATGCAAGACATGTCAATCCAAACTACTGAGATTAATAGACTTAAAGAACAATTAAAAAGTATAGAATATGAAAAGAAGTTGGCTCAAATTATGTATAAGTATGAAACATAGAAATCCAACAGGTTGACTAACATGGTCCAGAAGTTAGAAAAAAAATTGACAGTGGCAGAACCTTTGGCTCAATCAAACCAACAATTATGGGCCAATATCATTAACTCTATTAATGATATTTGGCCATCTATCCAAGTTATATTTGAGCAGAAAGATTTGATAAAGGAGGATAGTGAAGCTATTCAAAAATTAAAAGAAGAACTTGAAAAGAAACCAAAGGAGGCCACTGAGATGATTAAGTTTCTCAATTCTAAGAAAAAGCACGATTTAGAAGAAGAAATTGGAAGAAGTGACAAAACTGAAACAATCTTAGAGGTAAAAAAGGTAATTTCCAAGAGAAGCTTGATGACACAACATGCAGATAAGTGTCAAGCCGTGGAGCTAGCAGTAAACAGATTTATGAATAAGTTTGATGTTTTGAGGCAGAAAGGTTTGCCTAATCCTTTGGTGATCAATGAAAGACTGTTGAGACATGAAGTCTATGACGAAAATACCCGAGAAGTGGCCAAATAACAGTCCAACAATTCCTCCATGAAAGGAACTCCTATAGGAAAAGTACTCTATCAAACTTTTGAAAATCTCTTTTACCTCCAGCATGAGGTAAATCATCTCTTTGTGGATAAGCCTACTTTTTCAAAATACACAGAGGATGTTGAAATTTACATGAGGACGGTAAAGATTAAAATTCCAAATGAAGAAGCCTGGGAGAAATTATGTGATTTACTGTGACAAGTAACAGTAAAAGAGATTCAGGGTTAAAGAGTAAACAGAACAGGTAATAGTGAAAGAAGATTCATAGAAGTTAAGGTGAAAACATGCAGATACAGATGAAAGACGTAGTTTAAAGATTAGAAAATAGAGTTAGAATAAAAGGTAAATCATATGACAACTAGCGTAAAGCAACAGTCAGAGAGATAAAGAAGCAAAATATCAAAGAGCAAACATCAAATCCAAATAAGCATGGACAACTTGCATTAGTTAAATAGCGATCTCTATCTTCTTGCATGAAGATATTTTATTTCACTTCAATAACTACTAAATCAATTTTAGAATATTTTGTATTAGTTTTTGTATAAATACTTCATAATTCGAAGTATTGAGGGTGGATTCCACCACCAAATTAAAATCAAACCCAATCAATCTTACATAACTAGCCTAAAATCATTTAAAAATAACAAAGTTAAATCATAAAGATAGAGCCCTCTCTGAGCATTAGGAAGGCTAGATCCTGATCTCAAAAGTAGGTTGATAGTTACCTCCGATATTTCTTTAAACACACATAACAACCATGGGAAATTTTGGAGTGATAACATACTGGTGACTTCGTTGGGGAAATCAGTACTCAGTTTTAAAATAAAACTTAAAGGAAATACTTTTCCTCATCTTTTCACCTTAAGGTTGTTAAAAATTATCATTAAAAATTAAAATTCTGGCTTCCAAAAGAACATGCCATACCAGGGCTCATCTTGATCCACAACTTGCTATAGTAGTTGATGATTCTGATATAATTTTGAGAAAAAGTAGAAAGTCTAGGAAGCAGTAGTCAATTAATAAAAGCAAACTCACTGCCTAAAGAATTGTCAAGTATACAGGATATTCAATTTGATTTTCCATTTGAACATTCTTTTTTTAGAACCAAATGTGAAAATTCAATCTATGATGTTGTAATAGATCCTTTTTTATTCAGTTCATTGAAGAATAGAAGAAAACTATACAACTTGACTTAGATCAACAAGTTCTAAAAACTTTTGATCAAATTGATGTTTTGACTTCAAATTTGATTAAAGACATTGATGAAGCATATTTCCAATAGTTAGTTGAACTTGCTGCCACTCCTAAGCGTTCTACCATTCCTTCAGAAATTGTAAAAACAAATCCATTTAGTTACACCTCAACCATAATTTTCACTACAATTCAGTTCACAGAACCATTCATCCCCAAGCTTCCTCTTCAACCCAAAGTTTCATTCCCATCTTCTAGTATTACAACTACATCCTCAAGTGTGTCAACTTCATCTCCAATTACTTCAAGCACTTCAACTTAATTTCCAAGTACTTCAACCTCATCTCCAAGGAACCCAACTTTACCTCCCAGTCAAGCTAGAATATTAGCCATGGCAGCCAGATATGCCCCTTTGGTTTTACCAGGTCAATTACATGCCATGCCACAAGACTATCAGAGTAAAATATTTCAGTTTGATGGTACTGGTCAATATATTGCACAACAACATGTTAATAAAATGATTGATTACTTTGAATTTCAAGAAGTAGATGAAGATGATGTTCAAATGAGATTGTTTGTACAAACATTAGCAGGGGATGTCAAGAAATGGTTTAAAGCCTTGCCTGCTGGTCATATTGCTGATTTAGCTACTTTCCATAGATTCTTTATCAATAGATGGGAAAGAAAGAAGAACCCTTTACAAATATTATCTGAATATGAAAACATTACAAGAGATCCTAATGAATTTGTTCAGGATTATTGTACTAGGTTTAACATTGTTTATAATGCAATTTATGCAAACATCAAACCTCCACCAGACTTGGCCTTAATCAAATTTCTAGATGGTTTTGATACTGATATGTAATACCAATTGAGAGAAAGAAACCCTGAAACATTAGAACGATGCAAAGTAACACAATAAGTGTAGAAGAAAACTTGTTAGCTAAAAGAGCTAGGATGAGAAATGAACGAAGAGTAACCATTAAGGATGAACCATCCACATCACACATTAAGATAGATAGTTTAGCAAAAAGCATGGAAAGAATAATGGATAGATTAGAAAGCATGGAAAGAAAACCACAATGAGATAATCAACAACAAGGTCCACAAATGATAAATCCAAACTTTAGGAAGAATCCCAATACAAGTAAATCTAGAGAAACAACGCTTGATCAACAAATTAGACCACCTTTCCAAGAAAACTATGCAGAAAGTTCCCACAAAAATGATGAAGACCAGGACACTCAGATTAACTTAATGTGAATAAATGATGATAATACTATTTTTCTTACCCAAGAAGGACAAGAATTATACATGTTACAACAATTACAGTTAGGATCTAGAGAGTCTTTTGATTATAAACAAGGCTATGAGTCTGAAATATACAAAGTCCATAAATAATATAGCCTTAGAAGTAAGAAAAACACAGAAGCCCCTACTAAGAAAACTGTCCAAACTCAAACCAAGAAAACAATAGAGGGTCTTGTGTCCAAAGTCCTACCAATTCTCCCAAGAGAAACCCAGAAAATTTCAACTCTGAAAATTGTAGACATAACTTCAATTGATACTAAAACATCAACTGCTGCTAAAACTACCACTGCCACTCAAACTGTCCCAGATAAGAAAACTGAAAGTAAAACAGTGGAAACACAAACTGAAATACCAACAGTGGATAATGAAGAGAAAAATAGACAAAATACAATTGGAAAAGAAGAAATCATTCAGTTATGCAAAACTCAAATTCCATTTAATATCCAAACTGAGATAGCCAAATTGAAAATATTAGTTCCTTTAACAGAACTAGTTAAAAATGAATCATACAAAGCCCAAATCACTAAAACACTGAAAATAGGTGAAGGAGAAGAATTTGTTAACCTAAATGATGATCAACCAAAAATACTATTTGGCCCTGAAGTTAATGGTAAACATCAACAAGGAGGTGTTCCCCCTTTTTACATTAGCTTGAACATTCATGAGAAAATTTTACACAATGCAATGTTAGATTCTGGAGCATCCCACAACTTAATGCCAAAAGTTGTTATCGAAAAACTGAATTTAGACATCACAAGACCATACAAAGGCCTCTTCTCCTTTGATTCTAGTCAAGTTAAATGTCTTGGCCTGATAAAAGACCTATGTGTGAATTTAGTTCAATACCCAGCTAAGAGTATTGTCATTGATATTGTAGTTGCTAATACCCATCAAAAGTATGGAATGTTATTATCTCGCTCATGGGGAGAAAAATTGTAGGGATCACTACAATTAGACATGTCCTATGCCACAATTTCAGTATTTTTTCAGCCCAAAAAGCTTTACAAGGAAACTTTGATGAAATACATGTTCAGTAGTGTAGAAAAACCCCAAAATTATCCTATATATTCTCTGCATTCTGATATGGATTCTTTCATCTTATCCAATTCAGACATTGGAAAATACAAAACCACAATAGTAGAACCGAAAGATAAAGAAATTGACAGTGATAATATATTTCATGAATCAATGTGGCACTTAGATTTCGATGGTTCTGTGAACAAATTAGGAGTAGGAGCAGGAGTGTGGATTTATAAATTAGAGAATGATCATTCTAAATGTCATGCCTTTAGGTTAAATTTTAAATGCACTAATAACATGGTAGAGTATGAGGCATTAATCTAAGGACTGCAAATTGTAAGAAAAATTGGAGCCAAGAGAGTTTCTATCATGTGAGATTCAGAATTAATCATAAAACAAATCAAAGGAGAGTATCTTGTGAACAATCCTAGACTGAGTCAATATAGAGAAACCATTCTAGATTTGATTCAGTGTTTTCTTGAAACTGACTTTGCTGTTATTTCAAGGAAACAAAACATGCAGGCACACAGTTTGGCTACTTTTGCTAGTACATGCAGATTACCTTTTCAATCCAATCACCAGTACACTAAAGAGGTAAGACATAGGCCAACTATACCTGACAATTTGAAATATTGGAAGATCTTTTCACAAGACTATCAAATCTATAATTTTATGAATGCTGAGGGAGAATTTCAAAACTGTAACATAGATACTAATTGTACAGTAGATTACACCATAAATAGTGAGATAGATGTAAATAATGTAGATAGAACAAAACCCACTAAATTCACTAAAGTAGAAATAGATAAATTAGAAATAGTAGAAATAGAAGAAATAGAAAATGATGAATATGAGATTTTAAACCTTAAAAATAACATTTTTCCTAAGGGATTAGCCCCATTAGAAGATATTTTTGATTCAAATGATGTAGCTAGAAAACAAAAAATGGAGTCTTAAGGATCATACATAGAAGAATGTAACATAGGAATAGAAGAAAAAACTAAGCTAGTCAAATTATCCAAAGCATTACCTCCAGTTGAAAAGCTGAAATACATAAGTTTGTTTAAAGAATTTCAAGATGTCTTTGCCTGGAGTTATGAAGACCTCAAGTCTTATGACACCAGCATTATTCAACATAAAATACCTATCAAAGAAGATTAGAAACCCTTTAAACAAAAGCTTATGAGAATTAATCCAATTCTTGTACCATTGATTGAAAAAGAAGTAAAAACGATGTATGAAGTACAAATCATAGCACCTATTAGATATTCTAATTGGGTCTCAAATTTAGTCCCCACTAGGGGAAATCAGACTTTGTGTTGATTTCTGAAACTTAAACAAAGTGTCACTAAAAGATAACTATCCTCTCCCGAAAATGGACCATATTTTACAAAGGGTGGTAGGGTCATCCAGAATCTCATTACTTGATGGGTTTTCTGGATACAACCAAATCCTAGTTCAACCAGAAGATCAAGCAAAGACTGCATTTACCACTCCCTGGGGTACTTTCATGTATTTGAAAATGCATTTTGGACTGATGAATGCAGGAGCTACTTTTCAAAGAGCTACGGATATAGCTTTTGCCAAGGAAATTCATGACTTTTTATTAATTTATCTAGATGATATAACAATATTTTCCAAAAAATACAATGAACATCTAGATCATTTGAGAAGAATTTTTACTAAATGTAGAAAATTTGGCATTTCCTTGAATCCCAAAAAGACACTCTTTGGGCTAGAAGAAGGTAAAATCTTAGGACACATAATTTCTAAAGAGGGAATTATAATAGATCCAGCTAGAATAGAGGCAATTTTAACATCAGTCATCCTAGAAACATCAAATAATTGCAGGCATTCTTAGGTAAATTTAATTTTCTTAGAAGATTCATTTCTAATTTAGCAGAACTAATCATAGAATTGAATAACATGTTAAAGAAAGATTCAACACTTAAGTGGACAATAGAGGCTAAACAATATTTTGAGTCAATCAAACAAGGCCTTACATGAACACCTGTCCTCATAAGTCCTGGTTTCAAAAAAGATTTTATAAGTTTTTCTTTTTCTCCAGAACACACCATTGCAGCAGTCTTGTTGCAAAAGAATGATCAGGGTTATGAACAACCCATTTCTTTTTTCAGCAAATCCTTACGAGATGCAACACTAAAGTAGAACATAATGGAAAAACAAGCACTTGCTTTAGTGAAAGCTATTAAATTTTTTAGAGTGTACATCTTATACTCCCACATAATTGCATATGTTCCAAATTCAGTAGTAAAGGACATTCTGACTCAGAATGGGCTTGATGGAAAAAGAGGCAAATGGATTGCCACTACATTGGAATATGATATTGAAATAAATCCTACAAAATTGATTAAAGACCAAGGTTTAGCCAAAATCATGGCTGAATCGAACTGTCAGGCCTTAGATATTAATTTCATTGCTCAACTAGATGATCATGAAGAGATGACGACTCCACAGATCAGTGAAGCTTTCACAGACTCACCTTGGTATGTAGATATCATATTTTTCTTACTAAATCTACAAGCTCCTCCTCGTTTATCTAGAACTAAAGGCATATTCTTGAAAATGCAATCAATGAAGTATTGTATCATATATAATGCTTTATTTTGTAAATATAATGGTGGCATTCTATTGAAATGTTTATTAAAAGATAAATATGACAAAGTAATGCAGGAGTTTCATGCAGGAGACTGTGGAGGACACCTTTATTGGAAATCAACTGCTGATAAAATTTTAAGGGCAGGTTTTTACTGGCCCACACTTTTTGCAGATGTTAGAAAGTATGTGACCTCCTGTCATAAATGCCAGATATTTGAAGGGAAGAAGAAACTCCTGCCATTACCCCTAAAGCCTATCTCTACAAAAATGTCATTTCAATAATGGGGTCTAGAGTTCATTGGTGAAATTCACCCACCCTCCTCTGCCCAACTCAAATGGATTTTGACAGCCACTGATTACTTTACCAAGTGGATAGAAGCCATCCCTTCTAGACAAGCCACTGATTCTGTCATTATCTAATTCCTTGAAAATAATATCCTTTCTAGATTTGGATGCCCACAAAAGCTCATTACTGATAATGCTACTGCATTTAAATCCAAGAAAATGGTGGAATTTTGTAACAAATACCACATCACCTTTGGCCATTCCACTGCCTATTACCCTCAAGGTAATGGACTAGCAGAATCCTCAAACAAACGCCTAGTTAATATAATCAAGAAACTGTTAGAAGACAACAATAAGTCTTGGAATAAAAGGTTGGTCAATGCCTTATGGGTATACAGACTGAATACCAAAAAGTCTATTGGTACATCTCCATATCAATTGGTATATGGGATGGATGTTGTTTTTCCATCCTCATTGGGAGTGCCAGTGATGAAAAATATCCAAGAGCTGCAGGTAGAATCAAATGATATCCAAAGGAGGATAAATCAGACAATTAATCTGCAACAAACCAGGGAAGAAGTCTACATCAAATCATAAGTGATCCAAGACAAAATAAAAAATATATTTGATAAGAAAACCAAAGCTGACGATTTTTACATAGGTAAAAAAGTACTCAAATGGGATTCCAGAAGAGAAGAAAAAGGTAAAGATGGTAAATTTGATTTTCTATGGAAATGCCCATACATCATTTATGGTGACATAGGTAACAATGCATTTTTCTTGAAGGGGTTAGATGGAATAGATCTACCAGGTGGACCAGTCAATGGTAGAATTCTGAAGCACTAATTTTCTCCAGAATAACATTAGTTCATTTGTTTTAATTTGCTCATTGTAAATAACATTGCAAAGTTTAGATTGAATTGGATGATTATCTTCTAAAGTTAAAGCCCAAAGAGACGACCCTAAGATTTGAAAGGTATAACATCATATGATTGAACAAAGAAGATTAAAGAAAGCAGTTACAAGGCAAGAAAAGTCAAATTTCCAAGGCCACTGATCTTAAAGTTCTCAGCATCTCACCAGGAGATGCCATTCCCATGTCATGGAGCCACTATTAGGGTCCTATAATAATAGAGATCATAATTTTGAATTGACTATGTCAAAGTGTTGTAATATTGTACATGCTTTTTCTTTCTGCAAAATGTTTTCCCATATTAAAAAATTTAAAGAGGGTAAGTCCTAAAAGAAAAATCAAAGAACTAAAAGAAAAGATCAAAAAAGAAGATAAAGTATGAACCCCACAAAAATAGATAAAAATAGATCATGAAAGTGTTGCACATTAAAATGCCACTACTCTCAGTTTAGTTTACTTTATGAAAATGAAATTTTGTGCAGCTTATCCAAAATGCCACAACACATGATGGTCAAAACAATTTAATCTTGACTCATTCATGCTTTTAAATTTCAATTAATGATAGATAGTGAATAAAGATCTAGCCAAACCATTTAATCTTGGCAGATCAATAGTTAGGTAGAGAATAAAAATGAGCTCATCAGTTTAATCTGATACATTAGAACTTATAAGGTTAGAAGTAGATTAGTTTTCTTATCAAAAGAAAATAAAAGGGCCAGCAAGCTCAAATGCACCCAATAAATGAAGAAAAAATGATAGGGTAAATAATGGGTAGGTAGATTACTTTCACAAGGCATGGAAAGCATCAATTGGTCATTTCACATAAATAATATCCCCCATAAATCCCCCTCCCTTTTCTTAAAACCCTATTGCCACTCTTAGAAGGCATTTTCCCTTGTAAAATACCCCTTTCCCCTTATTTCACCCCTTTTCCCTTCCTAAAACTCCTTTCCCTAGTTAAAATCCATTCTTTCCTTTGAAAAATTAACTTCCCTTACTAATTCCCCCTTTTCATTTAAAAACATACAAAAAAACCACTTTGTATAGTTTAAATGGTTAGAGTTTAAAATGAATCAGTCCCCACTGCAAAAACCCCTCCCTGATGTCATTTTAATGCTTAAATCCTAGTGTATTTTAACATCCCGAATATAGTTTATATATTAATTCCCGCATACATATTTCATTAACCCCCCATTCATTTTGACTCATTTGATTTAATATGATCCCGGGTCCCATATCATGTTAATCCCCTTTATATTAATTTAAACCTATAGTTTAAAATATTCCCAAGTCCCACTTTACATAACCTCATCGCATATAATAATCTTGACCCCACCTATCAAATCCCCCCAACTCACCTATTCGCCCAATCCATCCGATCAGATCCAATGGCCAATAAGCCCTTTCTCACTCTCCACTACCTGAAATTTAAAACCATTGGAGGGGTGCGAAATGGGTGGTTTCACACCCCGCTCCCCTGCCACATGTCAGTCCCACGTCTTATCGCATCCTCCATTTCGAAACCACCTTATCGACTTTTCGCATGTGATAACCACCATACCACCATTTTTCTGTATGATGATACCACCATGTTTTAATTTGACTCAACACCTTATTATTTATTGCTTCCGGTTAAAAACATTAAAACCCACCTTTTACCGTTTATTGTACATTCTGCTGAAAATTGTGAAAAAGAAGCCATTCTAGATCGGTGCCGGCCTATTTTGAAGCCAAAAGAACCGTAGCTGACCTATTTTGAAGCCAGTCCAGACTCAAAATCATGCCTATTGCTACTAGAGCCTTTGTAGACCCAGTTTAAAAGCTTTTCACACCAAGATTAAAGCCTGCTACAGCCAGAACCCCATCCAAAGACCAAAACTTTGTTTTCCAGGTAATTCTAAAGCCACCAGAAGCCATTACTTCAACACAAGAAAGTAATAAATTGATTAAATTAAACAAATCTATGGCTTCCCAAGGAATTGTGACTGTAAATCCCCTGCAACCCCCTGTAATTGATGTTGAACACACTCCCCTTGCTGATAAAGACTTCAAAATCAGTGATACAGTAACTGATTTGAGCCTTTTTGAGCTCCATTGCTGGAGCCATGATAAATCCATAGACCAAGCTGATGATATCCATCGTTGGGACTCAAATTTGCCTAAATATATTTTCCCTCAGACCTTCCAATTTCCAGAAATCATTAGACTCTGTCAGATCAATTATCTGCCCAATGAAAGAGCCATAGTAACTCCTATCAAAGAGATTTTGTTCACAATCATTGTAGAATCAATAAACCAGATGTTATAGATCCAACCCCAGCCTGATGAAGCCCCATTGTCTATTGAAATCCTCACTGAATTATATTTGAAACTTGAATTTCCCAAGAGGTTTAAAATATTCCAAACCTTCTTACCTCCATCAATAGAAACCCCAAAGAATAAACCTCCATACTTAGCTTCAATTTTCTCAGAGAGAACCAGACAGAATGTCACAATGCTGTCTTGCATTTTAGGGTACTTCATAGATGAATATGTAGATGCTTCTATCTTAGGTTTTCTGTCCATATTCTGCCCAGGACAGCCTCCAACTTTTACATTTAACTTTGCTCACTGTTAGTGTCAGTCTAGTCATATTGCCATCAATGATCAAAACTGATCTTTTGCATTTGCATATTAGGTGTCTCATACCGAATAAATTTCACCATTCCGCTAGATCATGGATTCATTGATGGTAGTAATTTGTTATCAATTTTCCCTCATAAGGTACTTGCTGATTTTCATTTCTATGGTCTTTAGTCATTAGTCACTTTCATTCTCAAAATCATATTAGTAGGTCATAGGATGTGTCTCATTAGTTTCTAGGGTCTCACCATAATCAAATTAATGAGTCAAGTGTCCAATAAAGATCAGCAAGGTCATGAGGAAATCAATATATGCAAAATCATAGCACCTGGAAGATCAAAGAGACATTTTATTCAGTTTGATGTAATTTTCACATCAAAACCATGTTTTGAGGTGAAAACATAATACTTTGCCTTTCAGTCAAAATTTAGAAGCTGTCATCTCTGACAAAATCATCACCCTACCTTTCAGAGAAGTTTTTCACAGCATGTTCAGCACCAAATCGTCTTCCAAGCAGATCCAGTAGAAAGAGCCCGGAAAGAGCTTTCCAACGGTATATCACACTCTTAAAATTGACTTCTGGACTGAAATTTATGCTCAAGTGAAGTAAAACTCCCTATATCTTCAAATAATCCCTATTTCCCATTTTTTCCCTTAAAACTTTATGTTTGAAGTTTAACGTTTTACTTAGAAAATCCCTTTTCCCCTTCTGATGGAAAAATTCGCATTAATACATTAATCCTATTCTAAAACCACTTCCCCACCATGCATTGTAATAAAACTTTATTATAAAGTTTTATATTATATATAACCTGCCGCAATCACACCCCCTCATCTAATCTCAATCGCAAACTTTTCCAATCGCAATGATTATACGAAGTCCCCCCTCTAATATTGCGATTTGTGATTAACCCCCGGGCCCCACCATACGATCCATCCGCCCGTTCATATAATAAAGGGCCTTTTCTTTGTTAAAACCCGATTTTTGGTTTTAATTTATATATACAAAGGGTTTTCCCCAAATCTCATCGGCAAAGTCCCACATTTGTATCATTCCGCCCTACTCCCAACTTCGATTTCCGATTGCGACTAATCCCCGTGCCCACCATACAGTACTTCCGCCCGTTCATAAATAAAAGCCTCGCCCTTTGTTAACACGAAACTTTGGTTTTAGTTTATAATACAAAGGGTTCTTCCCATCACATCGGAAATGTTATATCATATATCACTCCGCCTGCCCCGCTCCGATTGCGATTGCGATTACTGTTGGTTATATTATATCACTCCGCCTGCCCCGCTCCGATTCCGATTCTGATCTCTGATTGCGATTCGTACCCTTTGGTCCCACCATTTAAATCCTCCGCCATTCATTATAAAAGTCCTTCCCCTTTGTAAAAGTTAAAATTTGTCCATTTTTGTTTATTACAAAGGCCTTTGCCCAATCGCATTGGAATTTTTCACTCCATTGTGTACCACATTCCCCCTGCCTTATTCCGACTGCGATTGCGATGCGGGTCCCGCCTCCTTCCCTTCCCTTTTTCCATTTAAAATCAATTTTTCCCTTCACGAAAGTATAACTTCATTTCAGTTCAACAACGTATTATAAAGGTCAATCTTCTTCAGATTAATGACTTAAAGGTGTTTAAGGCCAGAGGCTGAGAATTCAAACTACTAATGGGGCCACACATCTGCATTTACGTTATAAAGAGATCTACGTTCCTACGTCAAGGTTTCGCCTTCATTTTCGACTGCATGTAACATTGTACCTCTTCTTACGGAAAGATCATCGGCTCTTGGTTTTCCATCTTTCCGCAGTGATTTCTCCTCTTCCCATCAATCCGTATTCCAAAAAATTTGTCTATTTATTGTAAATTATAAATCATTTGTAGGGCTGAAAATTTCTGAAGTCCGAACACTCGAAAGAGGGGAAGAGTGTGGCAAAGGAGCTTCCGCGCTCCATTGTACAGTCGGCGGGGAACTAATAAATGATGCAGCTCTGATTTGTGGGATTCATGTGGTATGATTTTTAGCATATGTCTCTCCTTTGTGTTTCATATGTACATTTTTATGTTTCACCATTCATTCATAAACATTTTTAGTTGAATGTTTTCAAGTTAGAAAGGTAGAATCCACTTTATATGCTCTGCCTTGGGGAATCATTCATACTTTGTGTAGAGGTAGATATCTAAATACCAAGGGGACTGCAGAAAAATATCTGAAATAGGAACCAGCAAACCTTCATCTTCCTCTTCCGACATTGCTGAAATGAGGTTTATATCTAAAGCACGCAGATTTTATTGGGCCATCAATTTTTCCAAACCTTGGCCTTTGATCAACTTAGTAGGCTTGATCTCCAGATCTTACTCCAACATAGTTGCTATCCATTTTCCTTAGATCTACCTCTACACAATATTTTTCTCAAGCTTAGATCTACAAAATATTGTATTTTGAATAGTGCTCTATTTTGGAAGGATCCGGGAGGTGTTTTGCTAAATTTCCTGGTTGAAGGAGAAGCTCAGAAGGTAATACACAATTTTCATAAAGGTGACTGCGGTGGTCACTTATTTTGGAAAACTACAGCGAACAAGGTACTGAGAGCCGGGTATTATTGGCCCACATTGTTTTCTGATTTATATAAAGCAGTGATGAATTGTCATGAATGTCAAATTTTCCAAGGGAAGAAGAAATTGCTTCCACTTCCTTTGAAACCTGTTTCAGTGAACGCGCCCTTTCAGCAGTGGGGGCTCGATTTTATAGGAGAAATACATCACGTGTCCTCAGCACATCATCGATGGATATTGACTGGGACAGATTATTTTATGAAATGGATCGAGGCCATCCCTGCCAGGCAAGCGACTGACACGATAATTATTCAATTCTTGGAATCAAATATTTTGTCTCGTTTTGGTTGCCCATGTAAAATTGTTACAAATAATGCAGCCGTGTTCAGATCAAAGAAAATGGTCGATTTCTGTGATAAATACAACATCGTGCAGGGCCATTCAATAGCATATTATCCACAAGGAAACGGCCTGGCAGAGTCATCCAACAAGTCGCTGATGAATATAATTAAGAAAATGTTGGAGGCTAACAAAAGAAATTGGCACTAGAAGCTTATCAACGCACTGTGGGCAGATAGAGTCAACAGTAAAAAATCAATAGGTATGTCACCTTTTGAGCTGGTTTATGGTACTAATGCTGTCTTTCCTAATACTCTCACGGTTCTAGTAATGAGATTATTACAAGAAGTTGGCAGTGAAGATGATGACAACCAGCGAAGAATCAACCAGATGATCCACCTTCAGCAAACAAGAGAGGAAGTATCACATAACGCCATTCAGTTGCAGGAGAAAATAAAGAAGATCTTTGACAGAAAGACCAAAGCAGAAAAGTTTCAACTGGATGATATAGTGTTGAAATGGGAGGCCATAAATGAAGACAAAGGGAAGCATGGTAAATTCGACAATCTGTGGAAAGGACCATACAGGATCTCAACTTACAGAGGACAGAATGCCTTCTTGCTTTCAGAAATGGATGGCCAAAATTGTCCTGGAGGAGCAGTAAATGGTAGGCTTTTGAAGCACTACCATTGTTGAAAACAAAGGATTAGGATATATGTCATCATCATTGTATATACCATGTTATGTTTATCAGAGTTCAGAGTACATAGTCATTGAAGTTTGGGGCCCGAAGTGAAGGCTATAAAACTTGAATGATATGTGTATGGTTTGGTTTTTTTCAATTTTTCAGTCTTAGTCTTGAGTCAGTGTCAGTATGCATTGTGTCAGTTTTTCAGTATTTTTGACTCCATGCCCAATGGATAAGGCTACTTGGTCTACGGTGTTCTTGGCACCTCCAAGGAGCTACCATCCCCATTGGAGCCAATGTTAGTGTCAGTCTAGTCATACTGCCATCAGTGATAAAAAATGATCTTTTGCATTTGCATATTAGGAGTCTCATACCGAATAAATTTCACCATTCTGCTAGGTCATGGATTCATTGATGGTAGTGAGTTTTCATCAGTCTTCTCTCATGAGGAACTTGTTGATTCTCCTTTCTATGGTCTTTGGTCATAAGTTGCTTTCACTCTCAAATCATGTCATTAGGTCATAAGACGGGTCTCATTAGTTTCTAGGGCCTCACCATGATTGATTAATGAGTCAAGTGTCAAATAAAGATCAACAAGGTCATGAGGAAGTCAATAAACTCAAAATTATTGCACCAAGAATATCATAGATATCATTTATTCAGTTTGATGTAATTTTCACCTGAAAACCATGTTTTGAGGTGAAAACATAATACTTTGCCTTTCAGTCAAAATTCAGAAGCTGTCATCTCCGACAAAATCATCACCCTGCCTTTCAGAGAATTTTTTCGTAGCATGTTCAGCGCCAAATCGTCTTCCAAGCAAATCTAGCAGAAAGAGCCTGGAAAGAGCTTTCCAACGGTATATCGCACTCTTAAAACTGACTTCTGGACTGAAATTTATGCTCAAGTGAAGTAAAACTCCCTATATCTTCAAATAATCCCTATTTTTCATTTTTTCCCTTAAAAATTTATGTTTGAAGTTTAATGTTTTACTTAGAAAATCCCTTTTCCCCTTCTGATGAAAAAAATTGCATTAATACATTAATCCTATTCTAAAACCACTTCCCCACCATGCATTGTAATAAAACTTTATTATAAATTTTTATATTATATATAACCCGCCGCAATCACACCCCCTCATCTAATCGCAATCGCAAACTTTTCCAATCGCAATGATTATACGAAGTCCCCCCTTCCGATATTGCGATTTGCGATTAACCCCCGGGGCCCACCATATGGTCCATCCGCCCGTTCATATAATAAAGGGCATTTTTATTTGTTAAACCCGATTTTTGGTTTTAATTTATATATACAAAGGGTTTTCCCCAAATCGCATCGGCAAAGTCCCACATTTGTATCATTCCGCCCTACTCCTGACTCCGATTTCCGATTGCAACTAATCCCCGAGCCCACCATACAGTACTTCCGCCCGTTCATAAATAAAAGCCTTGCCCTTTGTTAACACGAAACTTTGGTTTTAGTTTATAATACAAAGGGTTCTTCCCATCACATCGGAAATGTTATATCATATATCACTCTGCCTGCCCCGCTCCGATTGCGATTGCGATTACTGTTGGTTATATTATATCACTTCGCCTGTCCCGCTCTGATTTTGATTGCGATTACTATTGGTTATATCATATCTCTCCGCCCCTCTCCCGATTCCGATCTCCGATTGCGATTCATACCCTTTGGTCCCACCATTTAAATCCTCCGCCATTCATTATAAAAGCCCTTCCCCTTTGTAAAAGTTAAAATTTGTCCATTTTTGTTTATTACAAAGGCCTTTGCCCAATCGCATCGGAAGTTTTCACTCCATTGTGTACCACATTCCCCTTGCCTTATTCCGACTGTGATTGCAATGCAGATCCCGCCTCCTTCCCTTCCCTTTTTCCATTTAAAATCAATTTTTCCCTTCACGAAAGTATAACTTCATTTCAGTTCAACAACGTATTATAAAGGTCGACCTTCTTCAGATTAATGATGGAAAACAAAGCGACAGTCAGAGGCCGAGACCCAAATTAGTAACAGTCACATCTGCATTTACGTTATAAAGAGATCTACGTTTCAAGGTTTTGCCTTCACTCTGACCAGATGTAACACAACCCTTCTTTTACGGAGAGATCATTGGCTCTTGGTTTTCCATCTTTCGTTATGATTTCTCCTCTTCCCATCGATCTGTATTCCAACAAATTTGTCTATTTATTGTAAATTCTAAATCATTTGTAGGGCTGAAAAATTCTGAAGTCTGAGCACTCAGAAAGAGGGGAAGAGTGTGGCAGTGAGCTTTGTGATCCATTGTACTGTTTGGCAGGGAACTAATAAATGATGCAGCTCTGATTTGTGGGATTCATGTGGTATGAGTTTTAGCATATGTCCCTTCTTCGTGTTTCATATGTACATTGTTATGTTTCATCATTCAGTCATAAACATTTCTAGTTGAATGTTTTCAAGTTTGAAAAGTGGAATCCATTTAATATGCTCTGCCTTGGGAAATCATTCATACTCTGTGTTTTTTTTCTTTTGTTTGAAAGGGATTCATTTATCATGCCCCTTTCAGCTTCTTAACAGTCTTTCCACTCCATCTTATTTCAACTTGATTGCTAAATCTCCTACCTATCTTGCCCCATGAAATACTCTGTGTTTTTTTATTTAATTCCTCAGTTTCACACTATCCTTTTGTCCCATACATCCCTGAAAATTTATTCATTCATTAAAACCCCTTTTCCCATTTATATACCTAGCCTAAAATCAGTTCATTATTGTTTTATTGAATATCTATTCTACGGAGAGAGCCCTCTCTTGTCCTTGTAGAGCTAGCTACAAGGTTGAGTGTGGTTTAGTTGTTACCCTGTTTTGCCTTTGCAGCCTGGGGTCCAATTCAGGTGCTAACACTCACTACATATCAGATGCCATTCATGAGAAATTAGTTAAATTACCAAAGGAAGGAGTGTTTAAGTATTAATCAGTTTTGTTTCATTTGTTTATGTATTTCCAATCAGAAAGGTTTGCAGTTAGCCTTCAAAAACTGGACACAGAGGGTAACCCCTAATCTGTAGTCTTCTGGACATCCTTGATCAGAAAGGATTCCACAGAATTTAGCTACAAGGACTTCATTGATTCATTTTTTCATCCAGTTGTCAACATGCTAAGCACTTGCATTCAACCTAGGGTCAATGAAGAGATAAATAAAGTATTGCAGTTGTCAGAACAAATTAGGATAGGAGACTGGTATTTATACCAGAACCATACTGAAATTAGGGTGTATGGAAGCCAACTCACTCCATACAAGCTTCCCAAATACCTCCCAATGAGGGCATTAGAATACATTAGGCAGATCCTAAACTCGGATGACATTAATTTCCTGTGAGAAAAGAATAAAACTCAGTTTAATATTAAAAACCAGATTGTTCCTTTCATTTGTAATAGTACGAATGTTGGTCAACAAGTAGATAAGTGTTTACAAGAATTCAAATTCAATGATAGTTTCAAATGGCAGTATGATCCTTTGGGAGTTATCAGCAAGTTAAGAGTAAAATTCAAATTAACTCCTTTTGTTCATGAGTCAAAACCAGAGATTGAAAAGTATTCCAACCAGTCAGAGTGGTTGGAAAATACTTTGCAAGAGTTGGACAAACATGTTGATACTAGTTCAATCTTGAATACTCCAGCCCCAAAAGATAGGAACTCAAAAAGAGGAAGAGAGGAAGGCTCATTTTCTGCTGATACCACTACTGATACAAAATTCAAACTAATGTACAGGAAGAAGCCCAAGCTGAATCCAGTAATTGGACAAGAAGAGATTGTTGACACCATTGAAATCATTGATACATATTTAATTGTCATGGATAATGCACCTCCCACTATTTTAGAGGAAACACATTAGCCCTCTACCTCTAGTGCTCAGATCATTCAAAGCCAACATAGTGTAGAAGTCTCCTCATCAAGAAAACCAGTAGAAAAATAAAAAGGCTTAATGGAGAAGTATAAAGAAATCAAATTTAGGAATGAGGCATTGAAAGCTATGACTTATGCTCAATATTGGAAATAGACTCCTAGTGACCAGAATAGGTTGCTTTCGGACTTTGATTATAAAACCGAGAAGATGCAAATGACCTTTTTGCAGCCAACAGTGCAGGCTCCAATGTCATCAGCAGACTACAAGAAAGCAACATTTGAAGTTATGGCTAAATATGTTCATCCTATAGATCAAATTGAATTCAATAAGCAAGCAAGATAAATGTTATATTCTACTATGACCAACAAAGCTAGGAGTGTACAAAAGATACAAAATTCTCTAGAGAATATCAAAGCATAGTTTAAAATAGAGAATGCTTCCTCACAAGCCAAGGATAATAGAATCAAATCACTTCAAGAATTGGTCATGGAGGTTGGATATGATCCAAAAAACATCAAAGCAACTGAAGAGCTTATCAAAAATAATAATGCAGATATTGCTGCATTGAAGGAGTAGCTGAAATTACCTCCCACTGAACATCCACAAACTAAAGAAGTTTTGGAGAATGAAAGTCAGAAAGATGAAATGATTTATCTCATCATTCAGATGAAAACTAAACCGAAAGAGATGGAGAATGAAATGGATAAATTAGTGCAAGAAAAGAAGGCTAGCATGGAAGCAATTATTGTCACTTCCTTTCTTGTAGCCTCCACATCAGCTCCATTACCTACAATAGTATCAGTTGCTACAACAGTCCCAAGTACTACAACAATTATAGTGACATCCAAGGTTTCAGAAACACCAACTACTACATCAGCAACAACATCAGCCCATCCCAATGATGAGGCAAGTAAATTGATTAAAGCTATGCAAGACATGTCAATCCAAACTACTGAGATTAATAGACTTAAAGAACAATTAGAAAGTCTAGAAGATGAAAAGAAGTTGGCTCAAATTATGTATAAATATAAAACACATAAATCCAACAGGTTGGCTAACATGGTCCAGAAGTTAGAAAAAGAATTGACATTGGCAGAACCTTTGGCACAAGAAAAGAAAGAACTATGGGCCAATATCATTAACTTTGTTAATTATATTTGGCCATCTATCCAAGTTATATTTGATCAGAAAGATTTGATAAAGGAGGCTAGTGAAGCTATTCAAAAAGTCAAAGAAGAACTTGAAAAGAAACCAGAGGAGGCGACTGAGATTATTAAGTTTCTCAATTCTAAGAACAAGCATGAGTTAGAATAAACTGGAATAAGTGACATAACTAAACAATCTTAGAGGTAAAAAAAGGTAATTTCCAAGAGAAACTTGATGACACAACTTGAAGATAAGCATCAAGCCATGGAGCTAGCAGTAAACAGATTTATGAATAAGTTTGATATTTTGAGGCAGAAAGGTCTGCCTAATCCTTTGGTGATCAATGACAGACTGATGAGACAAGAAGACTATGAAAAAAATATTAGAGAAGTGGCCAAAGAACAGTCCAACAATTCCTCCATGAAAGGAATTCCTACAGGAAAATTACTCTATCAAACTTTTGAAAATCTCTGTTACCTCCAGCATGAGGTAAATCATCTCTTTGTGAATAAGCCTACTTTTGTAAAATACACAGAGGTTGATGAAATTTACAGGAGTATGGTATAGATTAAAATTCCAAATGAAGAAGCCCAGGAGAAATTATGTGATTTATTGTGACAAGTAACATTAAAAGAGATTCAGGGTTAAAGAGTAAATAGAATAGGTAACAATGAAAGAAGATTCATAGAAGTTAAGGTGAAAACAGGCAGATACAGATGAAAGACATAGTTTAAAGATCAAAAAATAGAGTTAAAAGAAAAGGTAAATCAGATGTCAGCCAGTGTAAAGCAACAGTCAGAGAGATAAAGAAGCAAAATATCAAAGAGAAAACAACAAATCCAAATAATCAGGGACAACTTGCATTAGTTAAATAACTATCTCTATCTTCTTGCATGAAGATATTTTATTTCCCTTAAATAACTCCTAAATCAGTTTTAGGATATTTTGTATTAGTTTTTGTATAAATACTTCATAATTCGAAGTACTGAGGGTGGATTCTTGAAAATTTCTATAATTGTATTGATCTGATACCTAAGGGTTTATTGTACCATTTTCAAGTCAACAGACTGGACAAGTAATAAAGGAATTGCATTACAGGATTCATGTGTTGAGCTACTTCAGTGAAGTATACTTCAATTGTTCATTGTTATTTTCTTAAGTATTCCATAAACTTGCATGTTTTCCAAATTTAAATGTTATAACAGGAATATTATTGTAGAAATTGTTTAAGTACACTCTGTTCTGAACTGTCATTCATTTTAATGTTTTCTTCTGATATCTAGATCTGAGAATCCTTAATTGCTCTCCCATCTCGATTGAACTCTTTTAGTTTCCTTCATTATCCAATTTAAGGAATCCTTAGTTGCTCCTTGATCCTGATTGAAAACCACTTCACCATTCGGCCTAAAAGATCTGATTTTTCTCAGCTACCTTGCCCTGTGAACACTTCCTCTACAACTTGATTCAGTCCTGTTTTCTTGACACATTGACTCCATAGCCCAATGGAAAATAGACAGTCATCTATCCATCTAAATCAATAATTCCACGACAAAATTAAAATCAAACCCAATCAATCTTACATAACTAGCCTAAAATCAATTAAAAACAACAAAGTTAAATCATAAAGAGAGAGCCCTCTCTAAGCATTAGGAAGGCTAGATCTTGATCTCAAAAGTAGGTTGATAGTTACCTCTGATATTTCTTTAAACACACATAACAACCCTGGGAAAATTTGGAGTGATAACAACGCCCATTACATCTCAATCCACAGGTGAAAAGCTTGTGGAATACATAAAAAATTCCCGAAGTTGAGACATGATCCAACTTTAATAGAATGTTCATGTACCAAATCATTGATGGTTTTGAGAGCCTTTTCATATCTAGCCACAAAACATGTTATTTGCAGGTGGGTAGATGGAAGAACTGCTAAAATATCATAACGAGAATGAACGTGCAACTAACTATGGTGGCAATGGGCCCACAAATTTGGATGCAACATTTCACGATAGTCATGAAATCTTTCATTATTTTATTTCATAGAGGGCAACTCAATTTTGGTGGAATTTTTAGGCCGCTAGAAACCCTACTATGAATAACAAGCATGATTTTTGAAGCAATATATTTGATGCTTGGTATACTGCAAGCAATGAAATTACATAAATTGTATTTCCACATCTACAAAGGCTAAGTAAACAGGCTAACAAAGGATGGAGGTGCTGCTCTTGGCCTATAGACCATATCTTCCATAGGTGGCCTTGATGGAGAGACCGAGTTATTTAGGTAATTTATTTCAGTTGGTAACTAGATATCGACACAACCATGATGGTGTCCATTATGAAATGGATTAAAAATACTTTTGATTCCATTTAACAGGTTGATAACTGTGAAAATGAAGCTAGTTTGAATATGATCTAGCATAAATGGTTAGCCTCCTATATTATTTCCAGACCTTGCAGGGGATGGGCCTACAAGCCATGTAGTCATTGGTAAATCTATCTGGGGTATTGGTGATGACGGTTGTTGTTAGTGCTAATAATAATGTTAATATTTCTATATCCATCCCACTCAGGATTAATATATAAGAATAATGGGTTGGAAGCTAATCAATCTTATTGAATGGCCATGAAAGGATCAAGATATGGGTACCTAAAATTTTTGGTGCTAGGTTCTAACTGTGAGGTAGGGATTATTCAAACCATTTTTCCGGTGAATAGTATATGTCGTTGATGTACAAATGGGAAGTCAACTTGGGTGGGTAATAATTGAAATACCATCAATGCTATATCTATGTAAATATGAGAAGTGGGATTATCGAAGCCACTCACTAGCTAATTCTCTCGAGGTTACTTAATTGAGAGTTACATTTATTTATGATGGGGTTCTACCTCTAGCAATTCCTCCAGCCCAGTATCAGTGAGGAGGTTTCTGGCCGAGGATTATTCATGGATATTAATTGACGATCCTCCCTGGGTACATTTTATATATTATTAAACTGTTGTAAATGGAGAAGATAGGTCGTTCTTAGTTGGCAAGGTATGTGAAAATTTTCAATGAGGGCATGTCCGTTCATGAGGAATACATAAATACACTGGAGGCTGAGGTGGCCTATTTTCATGGAAACATCCAGGTACAATCAGAGGTTAAAGCACAAGGAACGGGTAGGGGTTTACACTTCTTGAAGGGATCACCGTCACACCGAAGTAAGGAGACAGATGGAGCTCATGCAGATCAAGGAATTATAGAGGGTTGTAAGGCGTTTGTGGGTATAGGCCAGAGATGACAGAACGTTGCAAAGCCAATCATTGTATCTCCTGTGACAAAAATCCTTAGTTTTGGTCACAGAATTTTATGGGACAAATTTACTAGCCTACAGAACTAGGCATTGATCAATCGATGGTATTTTGCAAAACCTTCTTCACAAAACATGCAGCACTGTGTCTGTCAATGTTGGAAGTCGTATTTGGGATAGGCTATGAAAGTAAGTAGGTTGATGAATTCTTGGTATAGCTTTCACTTCATGCACTAGGAGGACATGGATCTCATATTGAACCAGAATTGGCTTAAAGGACAAATTTTTCTACTTCTAAACATGTGGTATGTGGGTTTTAACCCATTAAGGAATACAATGAAGAATCAGTATATGTGGGTTAAAATTCTGGGTCTCCCCCTGGAATTTTGGACGAGGAGGGTCATGACAGAGATAGGGAATTCTATGGGTAAATTTTTCTATGTTGATCCCAAATTGATGGGGGTGGTGGATAAAAGAGTCAAATGGATGCTGGCCGAGATGGGTTTGACAGGAGGATTACCTGATAATATTGACCTGGAATGAAAAGTACTGTCTCACAAGCAGAGAATGGATTATTGGGGACTGTCATTCTGTTGTTTACTGTGCCAAAAAATAGGTCATTTGCAGGCCAGATTACCATATAAAATTAGTTTACTCGACTGTGGAAAATTGAGGGGTAGTTGCTGGTTAATTACAAATGTTAAGGAGAGATATCGACCCTCAGAAAATTAAGGTAAGGAACTATTTCCTGATTTCTTTGTAGAATCCCCTGTCAGTTCTCCTACTTTGGACACATCGACTTTTATTCCTCTTACTGTCAAAAAGGGTTATGTGGATTATCGAATAGTTAAGGATAGGACGTAGTTATCCTCGGATATCCTGCAGATCCCTAGTATTCCTGTTAATGACTACCCTATGGAACATTTCCTTTCGGGTGGGGTTTTTCTACCTAAATTATTGGATCATGGTTTTCCTGTAAATGACTCCCCTCCGTAACAATCCCCGTCTGGTGGGGTTTCGCTTCCTGAATTTTTGGACAATCTGGTGGCCTTTAAAACTTCGATCTACTCTCTGCCTGAGCGTCCTCTTGATGGCCTTGCGACCATGCCTGCGTCCCTTAAAAATTTTCAATGTCTCTGGGTCCATAGGAATCGTCGCCTATAATTTTGATAGGTAGCGACATAAAGTTTCTCCTGAAGAACCCTGTACTGGAATTGGATTCTCTTTCTATTCATAAGCGTAGAAAATAACCTATTCATATATGCCCCAAGTCTGCATGTAATGTTATTGTTTACCGTAAAGGTGGAGGGGCTCTCGACACATGAAAAAAATATCAGTGAATAAATCCTTAAGGTTTCCCCCCGGTGATGATTTATTTGATATTCCTATTCTATCATCTAAAAACCTTCGGGCCCTTAGTGCAACGATGCCCACTTTGGATGTTCCCAAATGATTTGTTTGTATTTAAATTGTAGAGGTTTGGGTGATGGGTCGAAAAGACTTGTCTTCAAACAGTTTTTTGGTGAGATTCAACCTTTTATTATGTTCCTTGAAGAAACTATGAATGTTGCTAACAAAGTTATTGAACATTTTGGTGACATTCTTTTAGAATGGTGCATGGCGGCTATGGGCTCGTAAGGTCTGTCAAGGGGATTGGTGATTTTATGGGACCCTCGATGGACATTTTTGAGCTATAAATGATTTGCAGGAGTATTAGTTACACGATATATCAGAGGATATAAGGACCGAGTACACTTTTTGAATATATATGCTCCATATAAAGACATGATGAACTTTTGGGACATAATGGAGGAAGGGGATTTATTAAAGATCAAATCCCCTATCATAACGGGGGATTTTAATGCAACTATATCAAGAGATGAGATATGGGGTAATAGAAGTAGAAGGGATATTATGGCTAGTAGTCTGGTGAAATTTTTTAACACAAACCATTTGGTAGATATTAGCCCAAACCCGATGGTTCCCACTTGAAGCAATGACCGAACATTGGAACGATATATGGAAAAGTGTTTGGATAGATATTTGGTACATGAGAACCTAATCAATAGCATGTGAAATTAGAGGTCATGGGTGGACAAATCTCTACTATATAATCATAGGTTGATCATACTATAATGGAGAATGGAAAATATAAGAACCGGTTTTCTCTTTAAGTTTAACAGGGTATGGCTTGAGGACCCCGAATTCACCAATCTGGTGGAGTGCACATGGAAGCAAACACATAGATATAATTAGGAATCAGAAATGTATAATCTGACAAAAAAAATTAAGAGATCTAAAGTCTATTGTCAGGAGATGGGAACGAAAGAAGAAACAAAGACTACCGAGATAACTGACAAAAGTAATGGAAGAGATGGCAAGAGTTAGAAAGGATACAGACTAACTGAGAAAAAATGGGGAAATCTGAAGGAACTGGAATGAAGGCTCAAAGAGATAATGGGAATACAAGAAATATCATGGCAGCTAAAAAGCAGAGCCATATGGATTGCAGAGGGAGACATGAACACCAAGTACTTCCATCGATATGCAAATTAGAGTAAGAAAAAAAATCCATTTGGCACATTCTGTAGAAATTATACAACATGCATGTATATCTTGGATTCACCTGATCTAACAATGTACTAAAGTTAAATACTGAATCGCTTCTACAATTTTTTTGCGGAATTAAAAAACATAATCGCCAATCACATGAAGCAAAGAAGAATCAATCAAACCACAACACAGATAATTTCTCGAGAAAAGATTGCTTCTCAAAACCCCTCTATCATATATTGTATATTCCACAAGGAATCATGAAACAATTACATACAAATCTTCTCACAAGAGCCCTCCTGTATTAAGCTAACTGTCTCACACTAATCCACACAAAATCGGGCCAATACTCAGCCAATTCTCAGCATGTATTCAGCCTGCCTTGCTCACACAATCCCTGATGAATGAAATCCCTATTCTTTAGGAATTTCAGCCTTCGTCAACTGCGCAAGTATCATGGGCACTCCAATGGGTGTTTGGTTGCATGTGTGAAACCGAATAATTCTACAACTGATAGTCAAATTCACTTTCACCTAGATCTCAACTGGGTCTCCACTGGATCTCACATGCATGCAGCTAATAATCGTAAATCCTTAGCTACATGTGAGATCACTGATTGTGAATTAATTAATATTTAATTCACTTGATCTCTCACTATTGTATCAAGCAGTTACAACTAGCACAACTGAGTTTAACTCACTTAACCGAGTTAAACTGATTACAACCTGCATTAACTAATGCACCACTGCACTTCGAACTCTGTTACAACTAGAATTACTCAGCATGCCACACCAATTACCTCTAACTCTAAATCCACTAGCTAACTGAGTTTATCACTCTCAGTTAACTATTACATGTTATTTTTGAGACTAGATTACATTTAATTGTCCATCTTAATTAAGGGATAACTAATTAGGCGTGCGTGCTGAATTTTTCTTGTTGAATCTCAACACTCCCTCTCAACAAAAAAGGGATTATCCTTCACCCCGATCTTGTCTCTATGGTATTTGAATTTTCTCCTAGTGAGTGCCTTCGTCAGAATATCTGCATCCTAATCTTCCGTGGGAATGTACTGAAGCAACATTATCCTTCTCTGCACACAATATCTGAGATGATGATACTGGATATCTATATGCTTGGGCCTGTCATGAAACACATGATTAATCGAGAGTTTAATGGAACTCTGATTATCACAATGAATCAATGTTGGATCCATCTGAGAACCAAACAAACCAACCAGGATCTTTCTCATCCAGATAGCCTCACATGTAGCTTGACTTGCTGTCATGTATTATGCTTCCGCTGAACTGAGTGCCACAAAAGTATGAACTTATCCTTGGTATCCGAGGACAAGAATCTGAGTTCGTTCGGACCTATCATATTCCCAAGTTCAAGCTCAATGTTCATTAAAGTCTCCTCATCCAATTTTTGCTTCCTTCTGGCCCATTTAATGGTGAGGGACTTTAGGTTAGACAAATTGTTGAAGAGTACCTGAGACGGCTCCATATCTAGCCTTTGATCACAGTGAATCCAATCATTGTTGACCAAACTATGGAACTCGGGCTCCTCCAGCCAATTTGAATTGAATTTGAAAGGGGAGCGAGGCCTTTGGTCTCCCATATGTAACTCAAGATATATGGGGGAATGGTCTGAGGAGCCACCCACCCCCACCCATTGCCTGGCTTTTTCAAATCTATCAGCCAGATTGACCTTGATCAGGAATTAGTGAAGTATTATAGCAAATGCAGCCTCCCCAATTCTCCTTTTCCTCCAAGTGGGGTGTTTCTTAGGCATAATAAGATCCAAAAGATCAGCTTCATCAATCATTATTTCAAAATAAGCAGATTTTGGGTCAGGGATAACATAAGGCCCCCAGGATTCGGCTAAGCCAATGGAGAAGTTAAGATCCCCACCCAATATAATATTGTCTCTCTTCATAAAAGAGAATTTCATCCACTTGTCCCATAAGTCCTCTCTATTTTGACAGGGGCCATAAACATTGACCAAACAAATGGATTGATCAGAACCACAAATAGAAATGTCAGCTCCTAGGATACCTTCCCTTCCCCACCAAATGTTGACCTACATCGTTCTATTTTTGAGCGCCATGGCACAACATCTAGATCTCCCCCTAGCATCTAGGGTCTGAAAATTCCAATCAGGGAGAAAAGAGGATAGTAAATTGGCAATGTACAATCCATCACCCAATGTTTCCTGAAGGAGAAGTGAGTCCACACGAATCAGGGCTAATAGTCTCTTTTGGCTCTGCATGATACATAGTAAAAAATACATATTAGTTAAACTTACATATAGTTCAAAAATAATAATTTTTGTAAATAATTTTGTTGGACACCTAATCCGCTATGGGTAGGTGTGGAGGCCGGAAAATCAAAGATGAGTCCAAGTGGCCTTGGAATGTGGAATCCAAGAGCCACGCCAATGTAATATAAGTACACATATATGGTTAATAAAATAGGATCTCATGCTTATCTTCATTTTCTGCTTGTCTTCTCCATGAATGTTTAACATGGTATCAAAGCCACTTGTTTTTGTGGCCTGTGTAAACCTGTGCTTCTCTGTTTCAATGAAGAAGCACAACAACCTCACTGCATAGAATTCAAACCTGCTTCTCTAACAATTTGAAACTATGCTGAAGGCCAGACTAGGCACTTTATATATTCCAAACTGTCAAATCTGCCCCCGTAATTCCTTCACTTTGGATTCCTTGACCAGGTTGTAGACCTGCCTACCGGTCTTCTGTGTGTAGAAATTATATGCACTAAGCATGCATATGTCCAAGATCCACCTGATCTCACACTATTTAACTTTATGCAAGATACTCAATCTATTCCACTTGTTAATCTTTGGCAGAAAAATTAATTGCACACACATGTGAAGCATACACAAAAATTATCAATCGCACATAACACAGTTTTTAACCGAGAAAGCCTGAAGCTGAAAATCCCAACTATATATTATGTAACATGGAGATCATATGACAATCTCATACAAGCATACAAAGCTTATCACAAGCCCTCAGTACAGTACAATCGTCATACACTAATCAGGCCTAATCTTGTAAATCCATGCACCGATCTTTGCCACCTGCTAGCCTACCTCCACTGCACAATCTCTGCTGAATAATAGCTCTGAATGAATTCAAATTACTCCATCCTTGACTACGCAATCCTCATTACCATCTCCATTGAGTGTGTGATGCAATCAATGCACCACAATAGTCACATCTGATAGTCTATCTTGCCCTTTCACCTATCTCTCCACTGGTCTCCACTGAAACTGCCATGCATTGTAGTTAACAGTTGTATTGTTTAGTTGATTAATGAGTTATTATTTGTGAATTAATTAACTAATTAATTCACTCCACTCTCACTAGTGTATCAATTAGTTAGACTAGATACAGCTAGCTCAACTGAGTCTAACTGAGTTAAACTAAATACAACTCCATAACTACTTCTTCCAACTGTGTCATAACTCTGCCACTTGAGTTCTAACTAAGTCCTCCATGCATTAGCTCCAGTAAATCCTTAGGAATAGTGTAATTCCTTCTGTCAGCTGTTGTGCCACATCTATGCGCTGAACTGAAGTGCTCCAAGAGAATAAGTTGCTATTTAGAGTCTGATTATTATTAAGAGATAATAATAATCAACATGCATCTATTTTTAGATTGACGATCTATAAATAGACTTCACCCAATATTCTAAAAATAGAATTCATCTATTTTTCCAAATTGATCAACCATCCACAAATAGCATCCTACAACTTCTGAAATATGATCATCATGTCTAAAAATAGACATAGTCTAAAAATAGACTTGCGCCAAAAATAGCCTGCAGGCCCACTTAGTGAAGGCGACTCTTTTCACGCTCATCAGCCTGTTGAATCTCAATAATCCCTCTCAACAAGATAGGGATTATCTTTCACCCCGATCCTGCCTCTATGGTATTCGAATTTGCTCCTGGTGAGCGCTGTTGGAGCATAAAAAGGTATTTTTTAAACACCTAATTAGTCTACATTAATTGTCAATCCGGGAGCGACTTTTTATTTCAAGAGTGTACTCTGTCTAAGGCTGCAATTAACTAACAGTAATGCTATGAATATGTAGTACATAATTCTAAATACAAGAGTAAACGGATGCTTGTAAAGAAATCTAATTACAGTAACATAAATGGAAATGCTATGAAATCTTAACTACATCAATCTGCAAACCATCGATCAGGGATACAGTAGCAGTAAATCCTTCCCTTAGAAATCGATGCAATCTGAAATCACACTGAGGCAAGATAATAAATCTGGGAACTTGGAAGTAGTAACCAGTGTCCTCTACAGTTGGTGGTCTTGTTCTTAAAGCAACCAAAATGAAATCAAACTCAAACTACTTGCTGATGAAAATAACTGAAAGGAACTTCAAAGGCTAGAAAGGAACAAAAACTTGTAATTCCTATGCATACACAGCAACTGTAACCAATCTATCTGCTAATCTGAAGCTATGAATCAGAAATGAACAATAAATAGAAATGGGAGAGCAACATGAATTGAACAACAATTATAATCTTAACACAATCAAGAAACTAATCTCAATACTCCAATCCTGTCGACAACCAATACTGCACAATAGTCAATTATAACGAATCATAAACCAATAGAACAACAACTAGAATTGAATATAGAACAACAAAGCTTTATAAAGATAGCAAGGTAAATAAACAACGAATACATTTCTTGCAAATGATAAAGTAGTAGTGCAGTTCGTTAACACTCACAACGAATCAATAGCAATCAATCAACTCTGCAATCATAATGAACTTAAACACAACTTCACACAACAGTAAGTAAAGATTAGAAATACAAACAACAGGGTAATTCCACCAGAGCCGGGCCCTAAGCACCAGTGAAACACTGCTGGGGTACTTTAGAACTTGAGAGATGAAATGAAACGCGTCTTTGATATTAATCGAACATAAAGTATTACTGAGACCGCTCTCTAGATCCGAGAGTCAATAAAACACAATATTACAAAGGAAATGTTTTTAATACAAGAATCTCCAACCTATTCAATCACTGAAGGCGTTGCCTTATATATCAGACCCTGACGGACAAGACGAGGAACAAGATGAGGCTTGAACAACGATCCCTCAGGATCGAAGGATCCTGAGGGATTCGCTTATCATATGGTTTACTTTCACTGAAGCCGAGCTGTCCCCTGCCTTTTCTTGGAAATGCGTTCGAATTTCCTTGTCTTTGGTAGGATTTGGTCTAATGCTGGTGGAGCAGAAGTTGCATTCATCTCAGCCTCGCCTTTGGTACAACTGTTCACTTCGTCTAATTCCTGTTTTATCAACAAAAAGCAATATTTAGTCATCTTTTTACAATAAACATAAACCTTTACAATTCTACCATAATTCTTATAATAAATTACCTTTATAAGGTAAAAAGGACTATGTCTATAGTAAAATAATGAGAAAATACACAGTGATTTCATACCTTTTTCACTGCCCAACAAGCGCCTTTGTCAGAATATCTGCATCCTGATCCTCTGTGGGAATGTACTGAAGCAACATGATCTTCCGCTGCACACAATATCTGATATGATGATACCAGATATCAATATGTTTAGATCTATCATGAAACACAGGATTAACCGAGAGTTTAATGCAACTCTGATTATCACAATGAATCACCGTGGGATCTAAATGTGAATCGAACAAACCACCAGAATCTTCCTCATCTAGATAGCCTCACATGCAGCTAAAATTGCTGCCATATATTCCGCTTCCACTGAACTGAATGCCATAGATCTTTGTTTCCTGCTGTACCAAGAAATTGCCGTAGATCTGATACTGAAAATCCCTCCTGATGTGGTCTTTCTGTCTGTGGGGCTTCCTACCCAATCTACATCCGTGAAGCCATGCAACTTCACCTCATCCGTCTGTTTGTACCATAAAACATAATTAGATGTGCCCCTAAGATATCTCAGGACATGCTTGCCTGCCTTCCAAAAGAGCTTGGTAGGCTTAACCATCGCTCGTGAAAGCTGGCTCACCGCATAGCATATGTCCGGTCTTGTATTGACTAAATACATGAGCGAACCCACCAACTGTCGATAAACAGTGGCATCCACTACCTCTGCCGATGTAGCATCCTCTTTCTTCCAATTTCCTGGAAGAGGAGTGTCGATAGGCTTGCAGCCTTGCATGTGAAACTTCTCCAGTATCTCCCAGACATACTTGCCTTGAGACACAAACAGTTCACCTTCCCGCTGCCATATTTCCAATCCAAGGAAATAATGAAGGAGGCCTAAATCCTTCATCTCAAACTCCTTTGCAAGATCAACCTTGCATGAGTGTATCAACTTCTCATCACCTGTTAGTATTAAATCATCAACATAAAGTACAATGATCAAAATCTTACCCTCAACCACCATCTGGTACAATTTTGCATCCGACTCACTCTTGGTGAAGCCAAGTCCAGTGAAATTGCTGTCGATCCGAGTGTACCAAGCACGGGGTGCTTGTTTCAGCCCATACAACGCTCTTTTGAGCCTGCACACATGTGAATCACTGTTAAAGATCTCATATCCTTTAGGCTGCTCAATGTACACCTCTTCCTCAATGATCCCATTAAGGAACGTAGTCTTCACATCCATCTGATGAATGTGCCAACCCATCTGCGCTGAGAGAGCAAGGATGGTCTGTATAGAAGAATACCGTGTGACAGGTGCAAAGGTTTCTTCATAGTCAATCCCCTCAATATGTGAGAAGCCCCGGGCCACAAATCTTGCCTTATACTTCTCGACGCTCCCATCAACAGCTTGCTTTACCTTGTAGATCCATCTTGATCCTACAACTGCTTTTCCCACCAACCTTGGAACAATCTCCCAACCCCTATTTCTGACAATGGAGTCATACTCCTCCACCATGGCATCTACCCATGTGGGCTCCTGCGCTGCTTCTTCAAAAGAAGATGGCTCTGTCACAATACACTTGCTCATAAGAGCCATGTATCCAGTATCTCGGTCAGGTGACTGTCTCCGTCTGCGTTGTGATGTAGGAACTAATACATTCTGTGCCGCATCCACCTTCAGTCTCTCAGCTTCTGTGGTACGCTTCCTGCCTTGACTGATGTTTGGTTCTGCATGAGTGGACTCCTCCACTCCATGAATCTCCTCCTGTGGCTGATCCACATCCAGAGGCTCATCTTTGGGAACAAGAAGTTCCTCTTCTACATGCAAGTGTAGCTCCCTCTCAAGTGACAACTTCATGGCTTTCACCTCATTGAATTTTATATCCCGTCGCATAATAGTCATCCGACTGTCTGGAAAATACACATGATAGTTATGGGGTGTTTCTGTGTGCCCCACAAATATCCCAACTTTTGCAATCAGTTCCAACTTCTTCTTGGCATCCTTTGTCACATGAATGTAAACATGTGAGCCAAAAATCTTCAAATGAGAAATATCAGTCTTCTTACCAGTAAAAGCTTCCTTGGGTGTACTCATACCAAGTACTCTATGAGGACAATGGTTTTGCACATAAACCGCAGTGTTGCATGCTTCCTCCCACAAGTACATCGGTAGGCCCTGGTCATGCATCATCGCTCGTGCAACACCCATGATCGTTCTGTTCTTTCTCTCTGCGACCCCATTCTGTTGTGGGTTATGAGGCGCTATGAGTTCTCTTCGAATTCTTCTTTTCTACAGAAGTATTTGAATTCGCCCGAGATGTATTCACCACCATTATTGCTCCGTAGAGCTTTCACCTACTTCCCTGACTCCTTCTCCACCAATGCCTTGAACTCACAGAACTTTGAGCACGTTTCACTCTTCTTCTGCATGAAGAAGATCCAGCATCTACGAGAAAATTCATCAACAAATATCACATAATACCTGTGTTTCGTTGTTGAAGCAACCAAGAATGGTCCACACACGTCTGTGTGAATTCTCTCCAGGATCACCGAAGCACAGTTCTCCTTCTCATGAAAGTTGGTCTTCACAAACTTACCCATTGTACATCCTTTGCACTGATCTGACTGTGCAAGAGTACCCTTGGGAATTCCAGTAGAAATTTGCTGCAAAATTTTCAAAGCGCCATGGTGAAGATGGCCCAATCTCCTGTGTAACAATTAACCTCATCCCGGCTCACCACTTCTTCTTTGCCCACCATTGCATTAACCATCACCTCTAGCTTTTTAGAATTCTTAATTCGAACCCCTATCTTCTTGGTTTGACCCATTGTTTTATGTCGAAGGAAGGCTTTTCCCTCATTGAAAACAACATCATAACCCATTGTCTTCCGGCATTAGGCCGAGACCAAGTTCTTCTTGAGACCTAGAACATGCATGAAATTCTTCAACAAGAATGGATTACTAGACTCCCTCTCAAAGGTAATGGTCCCAAAACTGTCGCCTTTGTATCGACCATCATCGCCCATCTCTATATGCATGCGGAGGTCCTCTCCTCCATGTCACTAAACAACTCTTTATCTCCCTTCATATGGAAAGACACACCAGCGACCAAAGATACCACACCAATCCCATGCGGCTTGAAAACAAGCATGCGATTAAGGAAAATCCAACTCAAACTCTAATCACAAGGCCTCTCCAGCTGCAGATCCAGTAGCCTGCTTATTCTTCTTCTTCTGTGGACAATTAGTGGCGAAATGTCCATGCTCGTGATAGTGAAAAAACTTCACTTTGGACAAATCCTGCTTCTTGCCTTTCACACTGGATTTAGAAGGATTTTTCTTTCCCTTCCCTTTCCTTGCTTTGGCAGACAAAGCGCAATTCTCTTCGTATTCATTCTTCGATGAAGATCCATCCCTAGTACCCCGCCTTATCTCTCCTGCACAAGATCCGACCAAAGTCGCTCCCATCCTGGCAGTTTCTCCCGTCCATTGACAAAGTCTTCGTAGCTATGCCAACTCTTCGGAAGCCCAAGGAGAGCCAAGCTCACCAAGTCTTCTTCATCAACAGTAACCCCCACACTTCCCAGTTCATCCTTACAGTGGACACACTTTGTGAGGTATTTTGGAATACTGTCGCCTTTCTCCATTTTTATTTTTCTGAGCTTGTCTTTAAGCGCCAACTTCCTCTGGTCACTTCTGCTTTGGAACAAATCTGTCAAAGCCTTCCACATTGAGAATGGAGTGGCTTTCCCATGAAGGCTAGACACAATGTGGTCCTTCACACCTTCCAACAGAATCCTCCTCATCTTTGCAGTCTTCTTTTTCCATGCATCAAGTAATGTAGCATCGCTAGATCCCGGCTTAGGAACATCGCTATCGATGAACTCCTTCAGCCCATTATCCTTCAGCACCGCCTCCATCCTTTCCTTCCATGCTATGTAATTTGAGCTCCCACGAAGGGCATACTCCAATCTCAACCCGTGGAAAGACATTTCAATGTATACTCGATTTACGCACCGAGAATCTTTTGTAGCAAATTCAAATTGTCCACCAACACAAACTCACTTCACAATTGCAATCTTCAATCAACGTGCTCGATACCATGTAGAAGTCATGTACTAATCATGAATATGTCAGAATTCACCGATCTCACACCATTTAACTTTATGCGAATCTTGAATCTATTCCACTTGTTAATCTTTTGCGGAAAAATTAATTGCACACACATGTGAAGCATAAACAAAAATATTCAATCGCACATAACACATTTTTTAACCGGGAAAGCATGAAGCTAAAAACCCCAACTATGTATTATGTAACATGGAGATCATATGAAAATCTCATACAAGCATACAATGCTTATCACAAGCCCTCAGTACAGTACAATCGTCATACACTAATCAGGCCTAATCTTTCAAATCCATGCACCAATCTTTGCCACCTGCTAGCCTGCCTACACTGCACAATCTCTGCTGAAGAATAGCTCTGAATGAATTCAAATTACTCCATCCTTGAGTGCACAATACTCATTGGCATCTCCACTGAATGTGTGATGCAATCAATGCATCACTATAGTCACAGGAGATAGTCTATCTTTCCCTTTCACCTCTCTCTCGACTGGTCTCATTTGGCCCCTTTCGCCTGCTTGTAGTTAACTGTTGTATTGTTCGGTTGATTAATGAGTTATTATTTGTGAATTAATTAACTAATTAATTCACTCCACTCTCACTAGTGTATCATTTAGTTAGACTAGATACAACTAGCTCGACTGAGTCTAATTGAGTTAAACTAAATAAAACTCCATAAATACTTCTTCCAATTGTGTCATAACTCTGCCACTTGAGTTCTAACTGAGTCCCCCACGCATTAGCTCCGGTAAACCCTTGGGAATTGTGTAATTCCCTCAGTCCACTGATGTGCCACATCTGTGCACTGAAACAAAGTGCTCTAAGAAAATAAATTGTTGTTTAGAGTCTGATTATTATTAAGAGCTAATAATAATCGACATGCATCTATTTTTAGATTGACGATCTATAAATAGACTTCGCCCAATATTCTAAAAATAGAATTTCATATATTTTTCCAACTTGATCAACCATCCACAAATAGCATCCTACAACTTCTGAAATATGATCATCATGTCTAAAAATAGACATATTCTAAAAATAGACTTGCGCAAAAAATAGCCTGCGGGCCCACTTAGTGAAGACGACTCTTTTCACTAAGCTCATCATCTTGTTGAATCTCAACACTGTGGCTCCTAAGATTTCCTGAATGTAGGTTATATAAATCCAATGTTATAGATTTATCAACGAGCATCATTATAGCTTGGAGAGTGTGCGATTCTCTGCTTGGGTCAGTCCCTCCAATTTGTGCAATGTACTGTAATATGAGTCCCTTGTCTGCCTAGAGCATGCTGTAATGCGTTACCTCCCCTACATTACCCGCTACCTCTTTACACAATTGCCTGCCTACATTGAAGCACCAATCAACAAGTTTTTCGACACTTTTGGTTATTTCCTGCACCATAGTCATTGTGTGCATACATATCGTTTTTGCATTTGTTGTATTTTACACAACTCCATGTTGTTGTAGAATACATTAACGCTCTTGTCTCTTCAACATTTTTTCTCAATACTTTGAATAGAAATGCTCCTTGTCAGAACTATCATAGTACGTTACTCTTTAATTCTGGTCTAAGAGTGACAATTAACGCCAGAACTAAGATTCGTGCCAAAATTCATATTCATGTTTCCAGCGGACGACGATGAGGTCCAAGGCATACCATTTGCACAATATGTGTGGTAATCGTGAGATTTCTTAAACATGGGTTCAAAGGAATCCATGTTTACAAGATGTCGAAGAGAGGTGAGAATCAAACTTGGTTTGTGAATTCCATCGTTCAACAAATATACAGTAACTACGTTTGTGTGAAAACAAGCATTAGAGGAAATCAGGTTCTAGCCTGCTACAATAGACTAGCGAAGCATGTTTCTGTGTATGTATTTCAAATACACGATTGAATTTGTAGCGAGGTAAAGCTAGTATGTTGCCCAGATAATTTGGTCTGTCTTGGATATTTGAAGACGTTTTCCCACATATCTGAGATAGAAAAAGAGAACGTGGATCTTGGTTGAGGGCACTCTGGTTAAATATCGAATTTCTTCCCTCATACGAACCGTGGTAAAAGATCAACCCACATATTTCTTGACATATTTTGGAGTAGGAACGAATTCCTGGTAGTGCTTGTTGGTCAATAATTGTCAGATGAATTTTCATTGATGAAAATATACTTGAGGAGCTCTCCAAATAAAGGCTACTCTATCACACTACTTTCATGACGAATCCTTATGACAAAGTCACACTATCCATCATCTTTTGCACTAAATATTTTAAGGAAAATCACAATAAAAATGGGGTTTTCACCATCTTAGAGACATCCCTTCATTATGAACCCTATACCATCTGAAAGAGGATTGTTTCCTCTTTCCAAGGAGCACTCACATGCCTCCAAACTCCCTGTGGTGAGAGAGAAATCAAAATTTTAAGTTGAAATGTCATTATTAAGTATTGGAGCCAACATGTACTTGGCCTCTTATGTCGGCCTGCCTATAGAAGTGGTGGCTTTTCACATTAGCTACAATACCTCTATATATAAGAGATCGGTACTCATTCTTCAAAACACAGCTTGGCTATACATACACAGATAATATATATTAGTTTACATCTCGTGAACAAGACTATTACAGTGAAAAATAAAGAAAGATCATCACAGATCTATAACTCTCAGATCTATATCAGTCTCGGACCTGTGGAATTATAGGGTATACAACAGTCTCGGACGTGTGGAAGTGTGTGGGGTATATAACAGTCTCAGACCCTAATTACAGTATCTGTAGAGGCTCAGATCCTTGCAGTACATGTTGTGGTTTCAGGTTTGGGTGGTGATGCTTTGAGCTGTGGTAACTTCGAACTATAAGGTGCCATCTTCATTGAAGTATAGATTCTGGGGTGGATTTGTGACTATTATAATTCGATGGAGCTCAAATCTGTGGGCATCAGATTGGCTACTACTACAGTGCATGAAATTTCAGTGATTGTGTGGCCTTTGAACTACGGAGTTGTGACATTTCAGGACTATGGTGTATCTACTTCATATACTGCAGTGGTAAAGATCCATTGTTGGTGTAGAATTCAGACTAAGTACAGTAAAAACCTTGAACAGTGAAGGACTTACAGTGAAGATAATTACACCTGAATAGTGAAGCAAGTTAATTCTGAAATTGAAGTCAATACACAGCAAGGTGATTGGGCAGTGGAGCATATTTGAAGTTGACTGGACAGTGAAGTCAGTGAAAAAATTTGGAAGAAATAATATAGCGATGAATATGTCAAGAACATTCAAGTAAGTACTATTCTCATTCTCTATTAAACCAAGCAAAGGAGGATTGGTGTCCTTGGAGTAGGAGCTCCTAAACACAAGGTTGGTTCCTTAAGAAGATAGGGCCAAAGCCCTAGAGGTTGGAGCCTCATCAAAGTCCAAGTTGGTGCTTGGCAACAAGTTGGTGGCTGTTTCATTAAAAGGGTTGGTGCCCTCACTCATCTATTGTATACTACTATTAGAAAGAGTATTGAAATTCTTATTAATACTTAATATTATCATTATACACCTCTCTGTCTGTAATTGTGTAGAATCTAACTGGAAATAATTAAAAATTGAAAAGAAATATTGATTCACCCCCCTCTCAGTATTTCCAATAGTGCTTCCAGTAGGTCTCCTCTCCTCAACATATGTTGGGCGTCCATCAATGGTAATTGGTGATGCCTTTATAGCACTCTGCATAGAAATTGATGAATCAAGTTCCATGAAACCATAATAGAAGCCTTGTTGCATGTTTCTTCTAAATTGGACATTTTCAAGCTTAATGGACCCAAACATCTTCGAGTTGGGAACTAGTGGCGTTTAAAGGAAAAATTTTAATATAGATCGATCGCCCGTCAGCTTCTGCTTCATGGGAATTATTGTTCTTTGTATGATTGGGAAAAAAAGGGCTCGATGATTTAAATGGAATTGTTGTTTGTGTAGGAACAATTGATTGTCGTTCAACATTTACCAATATTGTCCTTGGGATAGATGGTGCATGAACTGGTGCCTGCACTAGTACTTGAACACATCATTTAAAAAAAAGTAGCCCTTGTCCCAAGGAGCAAGGAAGAAAGACCGTGTGAAATTCCGTTTTAGCCATCTTTCCCATTCAAAATTTCTATTAATAGTACATGGAATCCCTAGTTGGATTGCACCCGGATCTCCATAAGGACACCTACTCGTAGCTTGGAATCACACTCGCTATTGAAGAAGAGCCTAAACTTGGATTAATTGCACAAGACAATCTCTAATGAGATTTTGAAGACTATTACTGTGCATCATGAATTGTTTGTTGAATGGTCAAGGCATTGTAACATTGGTATGTATTGTTAGAATGAGCGTTGATAGATGATTTATTTGTTGAATTTTTTATGACCCAGCCTTTTGATGTGTAAGCACATTTGAAGGCTCATTAAATTGAATATTGTGTATATTTGGTACAGTGAAGTTTATATGTGGTGGATTATTTCTAAAAGGTGTATCGATGCCTTTTATATAATGTTGCCATCATTGATTGAAGTCAAGTCTAGGATAATTTAGAGTAGTGATCTAGTAAATCAGTGGGAAATGCCAGAAAAACTACCAAAATGTTTCCAAAGAAAAAAAAATCATATACAGTGACATGTTTATGAGAGCTCGTTCAATCGGTTCCATGATTATGGAAGCACCATCACATTTTGTATTTAAATAAACAACAACAGTATGTTGATGAAGTTTATGTAAACCAAAATTTAAAGGAAGCCACCATTATCAGTTATTGGCTACATGTTTGAGTAGTGGAGTCAGATATAGCTCCCTATAATCATTCTCTCACGTCTTCCAGCAGAGATAATGCTTTTGTTTTACATTATTATCTTGTAATTATCCTTTTGAAGACGATGTTTTCTTTTGCCATTAGCTATTCGATACTGAAAAAAAAAAAAAAAAAAACTTCAATAGAAGACACCATATCATTCGTTGAGTCTATACTACTGCGATTATGGCCAATATTTATGAAGTATTAGATTTTTTGAACACTTTGATACAGTCTACTACTAATGACACAGTAAAATTCAACAAATCCTTTCTTGATGACATTAGAATCAATTTACAAAATGCACAAGACAAAATCGAGTTTTTGCAGCTCGAATCTCAATTCTAGCAAGAAGAGATACAACATAATAAACATTATTCTAAGTCTATTTTTGTTCAGAACACGGAGACAAACTCCCATCAGCAACAAGATATTGGTCAAATCACTGAGCCCAATACAAGAGCATATTTTCATGCAGAAGAAAAAATCCAACCTGCACTTCCCAAGCCCATCATCAAATCTTAGGAAGAGCTTTTCCATAAAAAGCACATAACAGGTCTTAGATATGGCAAGTAGTTGTCCTTTCATATTCCGGACTACTCCAAGTCCATTCAATTTCAGAGTGCCGAATTTCTTCATGGCAGCTTACCTACAACTGTTCCAGATTTTGCTCCTCTTCCACAACAACAACAACAGATTGTAAAATGCCAACACTATGATCGAGTTGGCCATATGAAAGATCACTATTTTGATCTTCACCCGTGCAAGGATTATGGTTGGCACACCCATTCTTCACATAGATGCTTCAGAAACAAGCCTCCTACAAGAAAAAAAAATCATCTTGGATGGATCACTTCTTGGTAATGGGCATCAACAATCAAGAAGACGTTTAAGTCATATGTCAAAACTTGTTCTAGAATATTGAACAATATTGCAGTTGAGTTTTCGACATCATCTCTCCTTGTACCTGACAGGGGGGGAAATGGTGGTCATCTACAAACTTCGAAGCCACATCAAGCGAGTCTGAGCCACAATATCTCATTCTAGATTCAGAGTTGCAGCCAGAGGCACAACAGTTCAAGCGAGCCTGAGCCACAACCTGTCATTCCAGATTCAGAGTTGTAGCTAGACACACAACAGTTCAAGTGAGCCTGAGCCACAACCTGTCATTCCAGATTCATAGTTGTAGCCAAAGACACAGATGCCCATGAGCATGCCTTTGGTTGGTGGACAACCTTAAACCATATATGCGAGGTTGATATTATTCATCTTCAAATAATTCATGACACTTCCTCTAGCATAAGACTTTAGCTTCTTGCCAATTTTTGAAGAGTTTCAAGAAATGCATTAGGCATTCCAGAGTTGGTAGTCATCCTTAAACCATCGCAAATTGTAGACCTCCCTTCTTCTTGGTTGAATGTCTCCCTCTTCAAAATATGAGGAGCACTTCCTCTAGCAGAGGACCTCAACTTCTTGCCAGATTTGGAAGAGTTCCAGGAACTACACTAAGCGTTCCAGTGTTGGTGGTCATCCTTAAACCACCTCTTTATGCCAAAATTTTAGAGAGCTAATTCAACCTAAGTTCTGCCATGCATAATTTGCATATTTGTATTACAACTCAGCATATTTGAACTCACACATACCCCTTCGGATTAAGGGGGGGAATGTTGGACGCCTAATCCTATATGGGTAGGTGTGAAAGTTGAACAGTCAAAGAGGAGTCCAAGTGACATTGGAATGTGGAATCCAAGAGTCACGTCAATGTAATATAAATACACATCTATGGTTAATAAAATCAGATCTCACGCTTATCTTCTTTTTCTGGTTTTCTTCTCCATGAATGTTTAAAAAAATTATAAAGAACTTGAATTTTTTTCTTTTCTCGACGTGCTATCAGTATTTTTGTTACTTGATCTCTTGTCAGCCATTTTTTTATCAATATGAAACATGTACCATACCATTCATTAATATATTTTATAAATAAATCACTAACTTTTCAAGTAAAAAAAATAAATACAAAAAAACAGTGTGCCTTTCAAACAGTACGCACCGAAGGTGGTGCGACATGTTCTTATAAACACACTACCAAAACAGTAGAAACAATGTACGATGCTCTCTCTCAACAAGGAGACCCGGTACGTTATATGTTAACCAGAGCACCGATTAACACAACCATAAATTAATAAAATACTATTTTTATCAAACAGTACGTGCCCGATGCGTTATACTAAAATAGCGCACCAGTGCACTATTTTACACAAGGCGTACCGATAAAAAAATATATATTTTTTAAAAAATCATGCAAGGTCCGACATAGATTGAGATCCAACTCTGCAAGTGGTATCACATGTTAGATGTCATACGCTTATATATATATATATAACAATACAAACCCTATAAATCTAAAATGAAAATCCCTAATTGTGAAGTCACAGAAACAAGAAGAAGCAAGGGAAGAAACAAGAAGAAACAAGGGTTTAACGTAAATGCACAATAAAATTTAAAATTTTTACTATGCATGTATTAAATCCAATAGAAACTGTAAAAAAAAAAATTATTATAGTAAAATTTAACATTTTTACTATACTACAGGGTTTTTGTGCGAATCACCAGATGTTTCAAGTTCTGACTCTCTAAATAGTGCTGATGTTCAAAAGTATTTTGTTGCTCCATAGTGCTCTTGTGCTCTCTTGCTCCAAGTATGTCTCTTGTGCAAATTCCTCCTTGAATATTTTTGCAAAAATAATGAAATAATGAATAGCTTTTACTATTTAAAGAATTTTTTTATGAAATTAGATTTCCGAAAATAATTTACCACCCATTTTTGAATTTACCGCTTTTTTTCACTTTCAAAAAATAAATTTGCGTTTTATTATTATTATTATTATTTCTGGATATTCGATGTGTTTGTTAACTAACTGTGCCGATGCGTAAGTTAATAACACGACACCGGTGCGCGGTAACTAAAATGCACCGGTGCGGTTAACTATACAATAACACCGATAACAATAAGTCCATTTTTAAGGCATCGAAATTACTTTTAGGTATGTACACCAAAATTTATTGTTGATTTTGCTCAAATGCAGGGAAAAAATCTCATAATTATATCACATGGACAAACCTTTAAAATCCAGCTCGTTCCATGATATTTTTGAAAGTCCATCGTGGAGTTCTCCCTATCCATCTCCATACGTAATATTGACTTCAGATTTTATTTATATTTTCATTATCTAATTGATTTTTTTTGTATCCATGTCAATGAGCTGAATAAAATTAATGTATACAAATTTGTAGGTTATGCAGATTCATAATTGAGTTCATATGCACAAAATATTCAAACAGCTCCAAAACGTCGGAAGCTCTTATTAGGAGCAACATACCGCAAGGCACATTTGGTAGATGAAAATGGACAGCCGCTTCACCTTGGCAATTGTAACATTGCATCTTCTAGCCACAATCCTGGGACAATGATGGTAATAATAATTGTTTGGTATATTAACGTAATTATTTTAATGTCAAACCAATTAATCATGCATTGTCGACGTGTTTACTAATTGATATCATTGATTTCATACTAATCATGTTCAGATATTTTTTTGAAATTGTTAGGATTCTAGTGATGATAAGCGAACTACCTACAATCTTCCGTTGCACCCCACGACAATGTCAAATTGAGAGAAGGCTGAATTAAGAGAAAAAATCAGAGAGGAATGATACCAAGAATGGTTGAATCAACCACCTATTCAATTCCCACTACGTCTAGATTCACCAATTAGGAATGAATACAACAATAGTAGTTCTTTACAAGCTGGCAATGGAGGCAATAAAATAGAGGTTGGTATGGATGATTACTTAAGGGATACGATTGCCATGGAGACAATGTTGTTAGATGCATTCCAAAACGATGATCAGCTAGGGGATATTGCTCATATCGCTGATACTTTTTTCGAAAGCCTTAAATTTTCTTCTTCCACCCCTCTCTTTGGACCTGGCGGTCAGTCAAAGTCTACCCAGTTGGGGACAATGATGTTACTGTACAACTTGAAAGCAAAGTTTGGCTTGTCGAATGCATGTTTCACGGAAATTTTGAGGTAATTGACCATCAAGTCCTCCCGTATATTTTGAGAAATATAATCACACAATGAACATTACAAATGGTCAATTTTATGAACCTTAATAATTATATGACCCAGAAGTTGGGTTGCTGACCAAGTCAAAGAGAAATACGGTGCAACCGATCATTACCTGCGTGCTGAAGAGGTAGCATTAAACGTAGGGATTGGGTGCACCCACTCAGTAATAATCTATTTATGTACATTTTAAACTTAATAATGCACCTTTGAAATGTAATTACATCTATATTTCATATTTTAACAGTTGAGTTATAATAAGACACATGACACTATGATTTTTTAAATTTTTTTATAGGTGAATTTGTTCCCATCTATGTGGGCATACAGACACAATTTTCGCATAGAAAAAGCCGACGATGGACGCATGAAGTAATTATGTGGAGTGGAAGTCGAGTTCGATCAATCTATTCAAGCTAGCCACCATGATCAAAATCTAATACGAGGGACGTTAGGTTATGTCAGAAAGATACAAGAGATCATTGAAGTGGATTTCTCTTCTTTCCAATGTGTTATTTTTAGGTGCAAGCGGTGGGACACCTTTGGTTAGAATAATGTAAAGGAAGATCGTGATAGTAGGTTGATATGTATCAACTCTAGAAAGATGTTGGATGAAGCTAAAGAGCCCTATGTTTTCCCCAAACACTGCAACCAATGCGCTATAGTATTTAGACACACCGGGCGGATTTGTATGGAGAGCATAGTGTCTCGGTGTGACAATTTTTAGTACGCAGTAAGTTGTGAGTAAAACACACCTATGCGGTTTATGATGAGAAACGCACCAAACAAAAAAATCCACAAAAACCTCCACCCGCCAACAAATATCTGAGCTATTTTTATAAGGGGTTCCTCAAAAACATCCGCTAGAAGATCTTTTCTTTGTAGTGAATGAAATGTTGTCATATAATCTTCTTTTAATGAAACCTTCAATTCTGATTGTCTTTCTATATTATATTATCATTTTTTAATAATTTTTTTTATTGTATAATTTTTAACTTGTGTTCATGTTTTCTGTGATTGTTAATTTAGGTTTAATAATTTTTTTTATTGTATAATTTTTAACCTTTATTCATATTTTGTGTGATTGTTAATTTAGGTTTAAGTAACTCGGAAGAGTGACGGTAATCTTCCGTACTCATTTAATTCTTACAATTGTTTATATATTGTTATAATTACTCGAGTTTTATTGTTGAATAAAGCTTGAACCAGAAGGATATCTTACCTCACTAATAGGCTAAATGATGCAGTGACTGGTTACATGGAAAAATGTTTTGGGTGGCTAGAAACAATGAGTTTTATATGCCTATCTTTAAGTTTGAAATTGATAACTGTAAATGATAAGGAAAAAAAATCTTGAATAAGAACAATAAAAATGTAAGTTTAATCTTAATGCTATGCCAAATTTTTGTTTATATCGATTGCAATCTGCAGTCTATTTTACTTACAGAAATACACGTTCATAGTGCTGTGAAGTTTCAGGCACATACACCGCATTGTGGGCAAAGATGCTCACATATCAGAAGAACCCTCCCACATACAAATAACTCATGGTGATTCTTGTCTCGTTAAAAGTTTGACTGCATTTTATACATGAGGATGAACTGAGAATGACATGGGCCATCACTAATGTAAATATTTAGAGACCCTGCAGCACATTTTCACCAGCCCAAGCTCTCAAACTGGACAAATCCAAAAAGTTTACCCTGCTATTTATTTTGCTAGTAAAAATGCTATGAAGCACTAAGATGAAACACATTTTGGACTTATCTTTATGTTTTGCAAAACATTTGAGGCACACAATGGTGCAAGCATACAAGTAGTTGCAGTGGTTAACCAGAAACTTGTTCATGGGCTGCTAAATTTCTGCACTAGCATATAATAAGGGTACCCAAGTGTAACTACAGCGTAAGAAATTATTGGGATCTAAAAAGGAAACAACAACTGAAATATAGGTTTTGGTTTGCAGATTATTGACACTTAAATGCAAGCATTGTTTAGAGTAAAATGCAATCTTATGTCATTCTAATTTGTATTGATTTGATGTTAAACACATGTTCCATTTTACAGTAAAATCACTTTTAATGTAGAGTTTTGATAATTATTCAAAGGTTTTCTTCTTAATCATATAAAGAATAATAACAACACATTAAAAGTACAAAATATTTGATGAAAATTAAGTATCTTTCAGATTTCGTTTGTAAAATCGTTATTATGATGCCGAAGGCCAAAACGCCTGAAGGTTGAGAAAGAAACCAAGCTGAAAATCACTAAATTTTGGAATGATACAGGATAAATTATAATTTAGGGTAAGAATGGTGGGTAATGAAACTTGTTTGCTGCTAATCAAGACAAGATTCAAAATACTTGTGCAAATGAAGAATCTTTTCCATCTTCTATTAAATTACTCTGCTCATGATTAAATAAATTACATAAAAATATGTAAATTGTTTTCCATATAAAAAATGAAAAAAATATTTGCTCAAAAATAAATTACTCTGCTAAAAAATATCTAAATTGTTTTCTGGGTTATAAAAATATTGTCTAGATGCTAAGTTTATATTTTTCAGGTGTAAAATAGGATGGTCATCGCATATAATATATTATTTTATTTTATTTATTTATTTTTATATATAGATTTACTTTGGCCCATCAATCAGGTAAATTATATGAAAACAAATATTCACAAATGTTTTTATTTGACTCTCAAATAAGAATCAGAGGCCCAGCAAAATTATCAAACTTTGAATTTTTCGATTGATATAAGGTAATGGAATGACGACTATATATATTATTACAATCTTTGTTTAAATGTAAAAATTTATGCATATATTATAAAAAATAAAAATAATGCAATAATATAAGCATAATTATATAATTTTCATAATACATTAAAAGCTTTGTTTAAATATCAAGTATAATCATATTATGAGAAACAAAAACAAAAATATGATAAATATTTTATATTAATATTATATAAATTATTTTTATCATAATTATTTTTTTCATTTTCTTTTTTTATATTATTATTTTTTTTGGTAAAAGAACAATCATTATATTATCAGGAAATCATTCATTATATTATCATGGAATCATTAGATACAAAATACATCTTCACAGGTTTAGAAATTGACTCAAGCCTTGCTTTAAGAAGCATGTAGCTTGGAGGAAGACCATAACAACTTGTGTCATTGGTTATTGTTGGCTGGCGTATAGGCCAGAACTTACAAAACACAAAATAGTAAAAAATAAAATTCATAGAAATCCACATTATGGGGGTGGATTTTGGGGGAAGACTGGAGGAGTAGAAAACAAAGCAGCGCGTTCATGCATGTGAGAGTTTATGTGTTCCACCCTCGCTTCCAGGGAGCAGAGGTGGTCAGTTGCTCGTCTGTGGTGTCGACGTAGAGTTTTCACTGATTCTAGGATCTCATTCTGCATGTATTGAAGATCATTATTATAAGCTACCAATTCATTTATATCAGCATAGCTCTGTTCCCTCAGAGTGTCGATATTGAGCTGAATATTGGTCAATTGGGCAACAATGGTTTCTAAGGAGGTAGGAGCCTCCACCTGACTCGGGAAGCGGGCTAGTGACAGTCACAACCTCTCATGAATGTCGACTATCAGTTGATTCTATGTCGGACCTTGACTCCTCGTTATGTTGTTGCTAGCCATCCGTGGACCTAGTCCTCCCCTGTGCGCATTCTTTGCCGGGGCATTAGACCACCACTATAACCATAATACACCCCCAAGAGGATGGAATTCCACCTGAACAAAAATAAGAACCATAACAGACTATAATAAACTTGCAAAAGAATTACACAAAGGTCATTACCGTGAAAGTTACCAACCTTATGTCAACGAGACTGAGGCGTCGTTCTGAGTACCAACCAAATGCTCGCAAAGGAGACACCGACGGTAAAAGAGTAGGGTGCCGCAGTGAGTTCTCAAGAGTATGGTGAAGCCAGTCGTGCCCAAATCTTGTAGGATTGAAAAGAACCTCCTGGGATATATCTAAAAGATTCCTCCTTTCCAAAATACCCCCACAACCAAACCAGAAGAGGGCATGAGTGGCACGAATTATCCCAAGTCACCCAAAGGCCAAATTGATGGCTTGAAGGTTCAAACTGCTACTGAGCCAAGCGAGCCCCCAGATCCCATGGCCACTCATGTTGATGATGGTCGCCTTCCTCCAAGCGGAAGGCAACATGAATGGCATACCCGTCCGCCCCTAGCCAGAGTTGCAGTAAGGTAACGTTAAGACCAGACCAGTTGTGCACCTACCACTCCCTCCTCATTTCCCAAAGTCGTCAAATGGCCTTCCGGAGTCTCTCGGCCTGCATATTAACTTGTGTGTGGTGGGCTGAGTCAATGGTGGGTACGATGTACCTTGTAAGTTCATCAATTCTCTCATGGGGCCCATGGAGGCCCATCGGGCTCCGCGTACCACCATGCCACCATCTAGAGCCGACATTCATCGCCCCCATCAGAGATTTTTTATGATCATATTATGAAAAATAAAAATAATGCAATAATATAACAATAATTATATAATTTTTGTATTATATTAAAATCTTGGTTTAAATGTGCAAGTGCCTATAATTATGAAAAAAAACAAAAATAAAAACATGCTAAATAATTCTATATCAATAAATTATATAAAAAATGTTTTTTATCATAGCTTTCTTATTTTCATTTTCTCCTTCTTAATATACTTGATTGACCTTGCAATAACTTGTTATTCATGGAAACTTTTGTCATTATAAGAGACTAGATTCCCAATGCCACTATTAAGGGAAAAGCCATATACCCTTTCTATAGGTTTTCTAAGAGATTCTTCAATAAGTATAATGAGCCATTCATCTTTAAACCTAAAAAATATTCTAAATCCTTCCTTCCTTAAAGAGTAAAAGAGTATAAGGGTACATTATAAGAAAATGTGAAATATTTTTTTCATTTTTGAGACAAAGCAACGTACACTTACTAGATCTTGTCCTATGACAACTATTAAGGCCCATGATGTCCATGTTGAAAAATGTAGCAATAAATTCTCAATTTGATTTTGCCTTAAATTAATTGAGAAAATTTGAATTTTCACATCCACGAACAACTTGGATGTTGTTAACTTGTGTGACATGGTTCGTCTCGCCTAATTTACTCAGTAAATTCGAGTTGGAGGAGTTAAAGTTCAGTTAAACATGTGTGATTGCTAATTTGTAGCAATCAAGGTTAGTTATCTAAGGTTGTTTTCAGTTATACTAATTCCAACTATTGGAGTAACTAGTGGAGGGTCAAGTTATGCAGTGGGAATTCAGTCAAAATCAATGATCATCCAGTTAACTGATCAATCAACACAAAATAGCTACTGCACGCAGAAAATTTGAGTTCCTCAAGATTGGTGGAGATTCCAAGGCAGTGTAACATAAGTTGTAGACTTGTCTTGAGTGTATGGGTGTTGCATGCAGTCAGATGATCAACCTAAATAATTACAAATTCAATTTGAAGAATTTCCTAAATAATAGGTGCCTAATTCCTCAAGGAATAACACAAGGAAATAGGAGCTCAAGCACAGGAAAAATTTAACTAAGTCTAGGTCAGAGCCTTTCAGTGAGTAAAGAGATAGGTTATGCACTGGCAGGGTGTGCTCAGTTGAGAAAAGCAATTGTAATACATCTCTATTCATTTGATTAGTGCAAACAGACATTGAGGTTTTTAACAGATTATTTTCCCCAAAGTAATATACTTGTTGCATGTGCGTTGTTTCTTATTGCATGTTTGAAATTTTTGTTCTATATTATGAATTACATTCCATAGAGAAATAGAGTAGGTTTGTGTCTTGTGATTTTGATTAAAAATTCATGCGCAGTTGAAAATGTACAACATAATTTCTACATGGTATCAAAGAAGGATTCACACTAGAGCATGAAATTCAAAGTTGTTTCTCAAGAGGTTTGAATTTGGAGACCAGTACTGTAGTAGGATTTCCTTAGAGCTGAGAAGATGACCTTCAGTGGACTGAGGCTAGAGTATGCCTTGGAAGGAACCTCTAATTTTGTTGCATGGAAGGATCACATGGAGGCGATATTGAATGAAAATGGATTGCTAGAATACATCAAGACATATGTTGCATAACCACTAGAATCTAATGCCCAGGACTGTGCTTCGTGGAAGAAAGATGTATCCAAGGCAAGGAGAATAATCTTAGAGGGAGTACGAGATCACATTATCTCAAATATTCACGGAAAATAAACACCGTTCGTGATGTGGAAAACACTGACATAATTGTTTGAGAATAATAGTGTCCATAGGAAGATGGCGCTCAAGGATAAACAACGAAGTATCAAGATGTAGAAGACTCACACAATTCTGCAGTATCTAAGCAGGTTCATACAATGTCGTGATGAACTTGGCAGGGTCGATGTTAACATCCTTGAATAAGACTTGGTAAGCCTATACCTTCTTCACCTTACTAAGAGCTCACGTAGCTATCAAGATTCAGTGAATGGGAGGGAGAAACTATTGAATTGGGAGTGCTTATGGTTCGATTTGGTACAAGAGGAAATAAGGCGAAATATCATAGATGGGACTTCATCCAAGAAAACTTTTCATTGGCTAGAATGATCTAAACTTAAACAAGAACACAAAAAAATGCAGATATAACCATAAATACATAGATGTAGCAGGAATAACACTTCATTTCATTAATATCAAAGAAATAAAATATGCTTACATACAAAATGGATATAAACTATCTTGAGTGATGGTAGCTTATCTCTGAGAAGCGATGTGGCAGCTACATGCCTCTGAACTGTGTTATAATGAGGCTCAAGGGAATTTTTATTATTTAACAACAATTTAAAACCCTAAACAACCAAATCCCTAACCCCATGATATGGAACACTAAGAGTTTTTGGGCCCCGTTGGGGTTAGTTGGGCAACTAACTTTTGGGGGTCGTAAATTGGTCATATTATCTTTGTTTGGCACGTACGATACTTCATTGGAAATATATCTTTGAGTACTACAAGATTTGATACAATCCCCCACATATAACTATGGGCCTAATGTGTTCCTCAAAAAAACGTCGTTTAGGGGGTTAAAACTGCTGTGGAAGTTCAAGACCTGAAAAACTACTAAAAATAGTAACTATTGCTATAAAAAAGGAAAATGATGAAACCGACTGGAGTTCTAGGTGGAATATGTAGGTGGCCAAAAATATACACTTCGATCAGTCCTCCCTCCTTAGGAAGCAATGGTCCCCATTGCGTGCAGAGCCTCCATGAGGTGAGGAAATTTATGTTGAACCTAGTCCCTGATGAACCTCTTGCCCTGGTGAAGGAGTTGGCCTACTTTGAAAATTGGTATAGTTGGATAATTTGTGTTGATTTAAGGTAGCATCAGATATGATCCAAGTCTCAAACTTTGTGGAGAGGCTTAGACACATGTATTCCAAATAACTCATAAATTGTTTTAGGATATTCCACCTGGAGAAAGTTTTATTTGATTTAAATTAATTATTTTTAATGGGTGTAACTTTTAGAAAAAACAAATGAAGTCAAAATGTAATCTTAGCCGTTGATTAGAGATCTAATCGTGGTTGTTGAGTCTCAACAAGAAGACTATAAAGGAATACTTGAGGGTCATTTGGAAAATACACCGAAAGGATCAAGTGATTGATTTCTTTAGTGAGCAGTGCTCAAGGAGAAACTTTGATCTAGAGATATTTTGCAGAGAGGGGCAGAGACAGTATCCAGAGAGAAATATTTATCAGCTAGAGAATCATCATTAGAGAAGGGAAAATAAATATCCAACAACTCCAGTGTAGAGCTAGAGAGGTTGATGTAGAGCCACACATAGAGCAAGAGGAAATCCAAAGGGTTTGTTGAAGAATCAATTTCAGAAGTCGGGAGCTAGGGTGTGAGACCAGGAGTTAGAGATCAAATTTTATGAGGAGAAAATTGATTCACAAGCTCAATGACATAGTGCACAAAAGGGTTGACCCTGGGACTATGTAGAGGCAACACAGAGCCTGTCAGAGGCATCTCATTCAGTGGTCGGATCAACCGATATTTACAGTGATAGTGTGAGGTAACCTCACTAATCTTTCTATCAGAGATATTCTCTATAAATAAATTTTCTGGAGTGGCATTCAGAGATGTATTCATAATTTATTGTTCCTTAATAATAAAACCCTCAGATCTGCTACACCGGTTTTCCCGTATTGGGTTTTTCCGGGGACATTTCTCCAAAAAAAATGATGTCGTATGTGATGTATCTCTTTTTCTTAGTTTCCTATTTCTGCATCTAAATTAATTAAGTGAAGGTTGTAGCAGTGATTACTTCAATTTTTACAGAAGAAATTTGCAAATAACTTGTTAATGTAATTTTCAAGTAGGTGAAGTTTATTTCGTTAGTTGCAGTAGGATTCTAGATCTAGGACTTGGAATTTTCACATGGTGTTAGACCTTGTGAAGCGTTGCAAGTGAAACAAGTAGAGAAGATCCAGTGCTGAGAAGGAGGCCGAAAGGCTGCAGAAAGCAATTGTTTGAATCCCCAGAGGGATTGTGAAGTCCAGGCCAGGAGGGCTGAAGTTTCGTGGAAAGTCTCTCTTTGAGTGAGTGGATAGATAGGTAGGGCTTCTAAGTCAAGACCTTGCCGAGCCAGAGGGAGCAACGCAGAGCCTCAACGCAAAGATGGTGGGACGCAGTTTTCTGCAGGTAAAATTTGTTCTTGCTTGACAGAAAGTCGTCAAACGAGAAAGAAGAAGCACAACAATGGAATTTTCTTCCTTGAGGAGTTCCTAGCTGGGGAATTTCATTTTTTCGAGATCTCAGCAGCAGATCTGAGTGACATATCTACAAGCTCCATCAAGGAGTGTGTAAGTGAGTCCAGTGCTGCGCAGAGGGGGAAGAGAGGGAGCAGATTCAACATTTTCTTAACGACCATTGAAACTCACGGTCATAGAGATCAGGATCAGTTGGAGGGAGCCTCCAACTATGTAATCTGGAGGACCAGGATCACTTGCCTTCTAGATGAATACGATCTCAAGATTTTCGTGATGAGTAAAGTAGTTGTCCCTACAGATCCACATATGTTGAAGAATTACAATTCCGACATGGCGAAGGCCAAAAGGTTGATCCTTGATGGAGTCAAAGATCATATTGTGTCCCATATAGCTGACAAGGGCACAACTAGGCAAATGTGGGAAGCCTTGGCAGTGTTGTATGAAGGATCTTTCAAGCAACGTAAGATGTACTTAGAGCAGAAACTGATTATGGTGCAAATGAAGAAGGCGGAACATATTGTTCCGTTCCTATCTAGGCTTTAGGAAACTCATGATCAGCTAGTATCTGTGGGGTCCACCCCTTATCCTACAACAATGGTGTTTGTTTAGTCAATTTAATGGTCTTAAATTTCTATAATAAATTATCGACCGGAGTTGGTAATCTTGTGAAGTGCAAGTGTACTATATATGTTAGAAGTCTTTTTGATTCAGTTTATTGATGTGATGATTGTATTCGTAGGGGTTACTTCTAAAGTTTTATTTTTATTTTTATGTCCTTAATGAAATTGATGAACTGATTTACAACTAAGTTCTAATTAAAATCAATTTTGCGAAAATTAAATTAAATTATAAATCAACTAAGTTTTCAAAAACTACAACAAATCTCTCTTTATCTTATGGAAAAGTCCTAACTAATCTATCTGTTAGTATCTAAGAATTATGATAATCTAATATAAGAAAATAAAACTCTAGAAAAAAGGAACTCTAATATTTTTATGTTTTTCTCAAAAATGAAATATTATGTAAATGAAACTAAGCAAGGAAATAAATGGGTCACTATTGTTCTAAACAAAAATAACTTTTTAAACTAGAAAGCATTCACACTATTGTGCTCAAAAAATAAATCACTAACTCACTATTGTTTGAAAAGAAACCACTTGAACTTCCAAAAGGAACTCACTGAAAACTTGAAAGGAAATATTCCATGTTCTTAAAATGTATCACACGGGAAAAGAACTAATCTAATCTGCAATAAACCACCGTTGCATGGAAAAAAAACTATGATTACTTCTGAAATTTAACCATTCAAAAAGGAAGATGAACCTACATCAAATGACAAAAACAAACCATAAAATCATCTACTCTAGATATCAATACAAAATTATGGAAATAACTACAAATTTTAACACAATGAAAGCATAAACTCAGAAGCTACATCAAATGATAAAAACAAAGCTATGAAAAACATATAAATGCAAACATAAACAAAATAGAAAATTCTATGTTTTCAGGGGCCCTCCACAAACAGGTTGTTTCGACGATCTATTCCAACACTAGCTGTGAATTGAAGATCCAAAATACTTCTTCATTAAAGAAAGGAATAAAACACAGTTTTTAAAAGTTTCACAGTTGCATCATAATTCCGCATTGTCAATACATTTGCTGGCCCTGTATTTATAAAAACATGTTCATTAACTTTTGAGGCTTTTACACTCATTTAAACTAAAAAATTCATTCTTAAACTTCTAACGGATAATAGAATTGTGTTGCTTCAGGATTTTCTATTTGGAAAAGAAAATCATGAAGCGTGATTGCTTCGGACTCTTCGTTTGCTTGTCTAGCATGTGTTTGACTGTTCCTTTGACAACACATCTTAGAGATTTTTTGCTTGATTTGGGTTGGATGGATAGGAGGAAATCCATGAGAGGATCATTCTCCACCTGTCCGCATACTTCGCTACTCAGTTGGCACCTCAAAACCCTTAGAACCATGGCGGTGGTTACATAAACGTGGATTAGCTGCATAATTGCATTAATTATGTAGCTAATACAAATTTTAATATAATAATAAGGAACATTTCAAAATATGAAAAATAGGTCATTAAAATACCTTACCAAGTCAAAAAATTGCAGTTTAACACTTGTTTGAGCTTATGGTGATGACAAAAATAAGGAAAGATAAGAGAAAGGAAGTGTCAAAATGAGGCAATCATGAGGCTCTACATTCCCCCACAAGGAGGTCACTGCATGTCCTCATGCAAAAACACAAAATTGATGGTCCTTGACATGCTACTGAATTTCACCTAAACTTATGCTAGAACATCCAAATTTAACTTCTTTGCGTTATTTCTTATCACAACCATCCTTGGCTTCCTCATCAGGATTTTTTACTTCAAATTTATGACTTGTCTTTTAAGATTTTTATTCTTTTTCTTTAACTCTTTGTTTTTATTGTACCATAAGCTCAAATGCAAAAGGATATTGTCATTTTTAGTTTTCTCACTTTTGTTCTGCAACTTTAAGGCTTCATATTTTTGTTTTATATGCCTGTCACAATGTCTCCAACTCAAAATTTTTTTGTCTTAAGGTGTTCACAACTGGAGGTTCTTGTGGATTATGAGGTTGAGATTCTTCTCTATGATCTAATACAAATGTATTCCCTATATCTCTTCTCCCCATAGATTCAATGTAGTCATAAATTTATTGCTGCACAGGATTAATTTCTAGGGTTCTTCGACCTGGACTCCGAGTAGGTGAAATAAAAGTGGGTGATGGAAACCTAGGTTACTCTTCTAAATCAATATATTTTGTATATTTTGGAGATGGCCTTTTATTGTCTGGCTGATCCTAGCACTTGTTCTTACTAATGGAGAAGGGTTTTGAATTTTTTCCCTTTTCTTCCTTGTCTTGGACCCCTCTATTTTTCTGGATGTATCTTTTTCTTTTGTACTATTTTTCTTCTTCTTAAAATTTTGCTGCTTAAGTTTCCCTAAAATTTATGCAATGGGAACCTCATCTTCTGACTGTTCCTGAGGTGGTTGTTGTTCAATTCATTGTTAGGTTAATTTTTTCCCTTGCTTTTTCTAATGTCATTCCCTTATTCTCTTTGAAATGATTCCGAATTAGGAAAATTTCCCAAGTATCCCCTAGACTCTCAAGGTGAAATTTAATGAGAATTTTAATAAACCCATGATGATGCATGTTTTTCTCTATAAATTGGATTCTCCTTTGAGAATTTCCTGACATTTTTCTTAAGCTATTCAACAAGAAGTATGGGATATTTAACACATTTCCTTCAAGAAAATTCATCAACAGTCTAACACGATAAAAGAACACGCATCCAAATCTCCCTTCACAAGTGACAATATTTTGAATTATTAATAGCAAATTCCTCCATTTTCCTTTAAGTTTTGTGCTTGGTATTCCATTTTTAAAGATGGTGGTATCCATACTTGTATTTTTCAGGAAGACTTTCCATTCTTCACCTTCAATTCCTCTATTTTTGAACCACCTCTCTCCAGTTCTTGGCAGTCTGGTGGCTTCAACAATGAAAGACTCTGTTATTACAAATTTGACATCTCCGATTTCAACCTCCATTCCATCAAAAGCCCCGGAAAATGACTTAGTTACCTCCTTATTAAAACCTCTAAACTTCTCTACGAAACTAAGCCATTGTGCTTTCTGCAACACCTCTTTCACCTGTGGGTAACCTTCCATGAACTTCCTTCCTTCCTTTCTTCCAGTTCTATCCTCACTATGACTCCCATGGCTTGAGAAGTTTTGTCTCAAGACTGCCTCTTTGACATGGTATGAGTGAAGGTTTCAGTTGATGGTATGAATGAGGGCTTCGGAATGAAAGAGAGTGTGAGTGAGGTCAAGAAGAACTGACCAATATAGTATGAGTTGGGTGATTTTGATGTAGGTGCATCTAACTTGGGTTAATAATTTTACTAGAGGAGTTAGTTTGTAAAGTGAGGAATAATTAATTAATGTATTTTCTTATAGTATTTTAGGAGAGAGTGATAATTCTTGTAAATATGAGAAGATTTGAGAGGATTGTGGAAGGATTGTGAGGATTATGGATACTTAGCTCTTAAATGGGGATAAGGGATTGAATGAGAGATTTTAGAGATCGATGAGAGATGTTAGGGATTAAGAGAGATATTTTGGGAGTTAGCTTAGGATCTAGAACCTCCTTGGGGTCTAATCCATTTGTATAAATAGGTGAGCCCTTGAGGCATGTAGGCATGTAGAAGAGTGTGAGGAGAGGCCAAGTGTGAGGCCAACGATACCTTTGTAAATATTTTTATTTATTGATTAATTATTTCAGATATTGGGTGTGCATTTGATTTAAGTTTTATGTGTGTGTTTATTTGTTAAGTTGTAGGTCTATGGCCTGTCGCGATATAAAATTTCAACAATGAAACCGAGATTTGGTGTTGGAGTGTTTATGTAATGATGAGGAGTTAATGGCGGAGTTTAAATTTGATTTGATTTGACACAATCAGCTCTTATTAATATTTTTTTTGAATTGGTGGTATATAATGCCCATATAATCTATATCCTAATGTTTAAATCCTTATTATTAAATATTTTTTTTGGATTTTCATACCTTGAATTGATGTTGCTAACCCTTAGTTGTTTCTTTTTGCATTGTCTTCAGGGGTTCTCAGTAATTTCTCCAATTGCTTCAGTCAAATAAGTTCCTTTCAAATATTAGCTGCAGACACCCATTAGAGCTGCAGAATCTCAGTAATTCTATAGCTATCTTTATTCTTTGAAAAAGAAAGGAATGCAAATAAAATGAGATTTTAAAATAGGAATAAAGAAAATTTAAGTTGCCAAATTTTTTGTTTCACCTTAGATTTCCTGTATAGACATGCCAACAATTGTTGGTTTTCATGCTTATACATTTATTTATTTTTTTGTTTATATATATATAAATTTTTTTTCTTCCTTTTTTTTTTTTTTTTTTTTCAAAGTAATAAAAGAAGGCTTCTAAGCTAGAGAAGAAGAAGAATTCTTCTCAACCAACTTCACATCAGAATTATCTTGAAAAATCTTAACAAATTCCTCCTTTGTTAATGGCTTGTGATATATTCTCAGTCGATGTTCATTTATAAGGAGAGGAAATTTTTCTTCATCAATGGTTTTGACCGTGATTGCTCCATTATCAAAGGTTCTCTCAATCTCATAAGGCCCAAGCCAGTGAGTTTGAAATTTTCCTTAAAAATCCTTGAAATTTGAATCAAAGACTAGTGGCCAATCTCCTACTTGATTTTTTTTTCTTTGATATATTTATCATGCCATCTGGATCTCTGTTACTAAACTAGGTTGGAATTTTGAATAACATCTTGTCTTATTTCATCAAACTCATTGAGTTTTTCCATTCTATGCTTTTGTGCTTCTGACAGGTCAAGTCCCAACTTAATTGTTGTCTTGATAGTTTTTATTTGGAACCCAATTGGAAATAGGACTTGCTTCCCATAAACAAGTTCATAGGGAGTATGTCTTGTAGTGCTTCTCCATGTGGTGCAGTAGGCCCATAAAGCTTCTGGAATATTTTCTACCCAATCCCTTCTATGCAAATGTACAGTGTTGGTAAGAATTGCTTCAATCACTTTGTTAGTAGATTTTACTTGTCAATTTGCCTACAGATGATATGGAGTAGAATTTCTATGCTTGATATTATATTCTTCCACTATCTTTTGCACCATTATGGATGTAAATTGAGTACCCTGATTTGTCACAATTTCCCTTGGGACATCAAAATGAGTAAAAATATCCTTAAAAATAAATGAAACTACAACAATTTCAGTAGCAAAAGAAAGTGCTTTAGATTCTACCCATTTAGTGACATAATTAATGCACACAAGAATATACCTCTTTTGTCTTGATGGTGGATTGATTGGTCCAAAAACATCCAGAGCCCATTTCTTAAAAGGTTCAATAAGTACCTGAGGTTATAAATGCATTTCATCTGAAGGAACAAGTTTCCCCATTCTTTGACAACTATCACATCTCTTAACATATTATTTGGCATCATTAAAAAAAGGAAGGCCAATAATATCCTAAGAGAAGGACTTTGTAAGAAGTTCTTTTATCAGTGAAGTGTCCTCCACATGGTTCATCATGACATGCTTTTAGTATTTCAGGTATTTCGTCTTCTCTCACACATCTTCGGATGATGAGATTTGAACTTGTCTTGTAAAATTATTCATTTATCCATGAATAAGATGCACTCATTTGAATTATCTTTTTCTTTTCTCTAGGAAACAAATATGATGTTAACTTCCCTATGGCCAAATAGTTAACAATATGTGAAAACCATGGAGATTTAGTAGATATTGAAAAAATATATTCATCAGGAAAATTATCTTCTACAAGTATATTGTTATTGTAATTTTGAATTCTAGATAAAAGTCAGCAACCGTCTTTTGTTTTCCATGTCGATCCAAAATAGTGGTATTGAATTCTTGTAATAAAAGTAACCATCTTGTGACTCTGCCATTAGTAATTGATTTATTCATTAAATATCTAATTGTATAATGATCTGTATGAATGAAAGTTTCATAGGCAATGATGTAATGTCTGAATTTGTTAATGGCATAGACAACAACTAAAAAAATCGTTTTTAGTAACAGAGTAATTTAACTCTGCAGGAGTCACATTTTTACTTGTATAGTAAATGGAATAAGGAGTCAAGTATTTTTGTCCCAGTACAGCTCCCAGAGTTCTATCTGAAGTATCGGTTGAAATATGGAAAGGTAATTTCTAGTTTGGTCCTCTTAGGATGGGTGCTTTAGAAATATTTTATTTCAAAGTTTCAAAGGATTTTTGACAATCAGGATTGCAACTGACTTCAAAATCTTTTGTAAGCAATTTGAAGAGTGGAGATGCAACTTTTGTAAAGATTTCTATAAATCTTCTATAGTAACCAGTGAAACCAAGAAAACTCCTAACATCTCTTTGACAAGTTGGCACTACTAATTTGGAAATAACTTCTACTTTAGATGAGTCCACCTTAATTCCATTTCCTGAAATATGGTGTCCTAAAACAATCCCCTCAGCAAACATCATAATTTTTTTTCATGACTTAGTGAGAGATTTGCTTCATTACATCTTATAAGAACTTTTTCCAAAATTTCAAGGGCTTCTTCAAAATAATTTCCACAGACTGTAAAATCATCTATATAAACTTCCACAGAATCATGAATTAGATCAGATAAAATACCTAATACTGCTCTTTGAAATTTTGTTGGTGCATTGCATAATTTAAAAGGAAGTACTCGGTAATCATAAGTTCCCCGTGGACAGGTAAAAGTGGTTTTGTCTTGATCTTCTGGTGCTACTTGAATTTGGTTATATCCACTGAAACCATCCAAAAATGAGAAATATTTCTTCCCTACTAATGTATCTAAAAATTGATCTATGAAAGGAAGTGGAAAATGATATTTCAAAGTAGCCTTATTTAACTCCCTATAATCAATACATACTCTCCATTTTCAATTCTTTTTAGGGACAATTACTAAAGGTGAAACCCATTAGCTGTCTGATATTGGATAAATAAAATTTACATTCAACAGTTTTTGTGGTTCTTCTTTAACAATTTCCCTTAAGTTTGGATTCATTCTTCTTCGAGGTTGTCAGATTGGTTTGGCATTCTCTTCAATATATATATGTGATGCATGCAAGTTTTAGGATTGATTCCTTTAATGTCAGTGTATTCCCATGCATATGCAGAAGAATGTTTTTGTACTGTTTCCATTAATTTCTTTTTTTGAAATTCTTCCAGATTTTTATTTACTTAAAGTTTTCCTTGGAAATATTTATATTGAAGAATTTCCAAATTATTCCATATAATATAAAGGCATTTTTTTGGATGATAGATATTCAATATTGCATTGTTCGTGAAAATTTTGATTACTCTCACATTGTGAAGATAATTCATTATTTTCTATAGAATTTAAAATTTGATATTCTTCACTGATTTATGAGATAGTTAACATAGGTTGTATATCATTATCATCATCCATCCATTCTTTGTTTTCTATCTATATCATTTTTTTTGCAGGTGGATATAATGTGAATTTATTTGTTGAGCTTCCATCATAGATAACCATATCACTAGATCTACAACTGATAAAATTATCAATTGTAGCTAACCAAGGTCTTCCTAAGATTAATGGATGTCCTACTAAGTTAGTCTTGGGTGTTAAGATCATAAAATCAACTGGATATTCCCAAAAATATAAGGATACATAAATTTCCTCTAACACATCATTAGGTTTAATTACAGGCCTATCTGCTAGTTGTAACAATGTTGGTGTATATTAGAGATTTGAAAGCCTTAACTAATCCATGGTTTGTTTACTCATAATTTTTATGGCTACTCCTAAATTGATCAATGTGTTTGGAATTTTGATGCCATTGATGTGTGTTTTCACAATGGGACTTCCTTGATCCAAATATTTATGTATTGTTGTTTTTCCCATCATGATGTCTGCAATTTTTCCAACTAACTGTATTCTTTTGACTTCTGTTATTTTTCTTCCTGGTTTCTTTATACTTAACTCCCTTATTGTCTTTGCAAGGGTTGGAATTTCTTTGATAGCTTGTAGCAAAGGTATTTTTATGAAAACATTCTTCAGCTCATCCAGCATATCATACTCAAACATAATAATATGTTTTTCCACCCCTTTATCAATTTCTAATCTTTCAGGGAAAGGTGGTTATGAGATAGATACTGAAGGTTGTTCTACAACGTAAGTTGAGTTTATTGGAGTATCATGTGTAGGAGTGGTTTATTTTTTAATGTTTCTTTTCTGATGAGGAGATGTCCCTTCTTCAGAATAGTTATTTTTCTTTTGAGGATTCTCATCAGAATGATCATCCTTTTCTTTTTCCCGAATAACAACAGATGGTAATTTTTTTTCTAATACTCTACTAGTTCTAATTTGGACATTATTAAGATCTAATGGATTTATCATATAAGTCTGAAAATTTTGTCCCTCCATGTTGTAAACATGTGCATTTTTATAGTTTGGATTTGGAATTGGTTGAGCAGGTAATTGATTTGGTGGCTGGAAATGGTAATTAAAGTTGTGGATTTTGATTTTGAAACTGAGGTTGAGGTTATTGACTAGACTAAGGAAAATGTTTTGGTGGGAAGTTTAGATAAGATATTGGTGATATTGAGAATATATACCATAACGATTTTTCCATCCTTGTGTCCAAGGTTGGGATTGAGACCAAGGCTGCCATGTAATTGGTGTATTCTAGTTATTTTTTGGGGCTTGAGTATAAATCTGAGTGTTGAAACCTCGAGTTTGTGATCCCTACCATGGTCTTATAGCAACAAAGCAAAGAGGATCTATCTAGTTTGGAAGCATTTCCTCTTGGTAGACAAATTTAAGATCTGTAATTGAAGGACATTTATTTGTTTCATGATTTTCTATACATATAACACAGGTTTCTACACTTTTCAAATCAAGAGGGCATTCTCTCAAAGCATGTTTCTTTCTACACTTAGGACAAAAGACAAATAAGGCATCACTTTCAACTCTTTTTTTGTTTTGTAATTTCAAGGTGTCTATTTTTTCACTAAGACTCCCTAAAATATATGTTTTAAATTCATCAAGAAAATTTTCTATTTCAACCCTACTTACTGTTCCAGCTGTAAATTTATTAATTCTAGAGTAACAGGATTTCTTGAATTCTTTCCAACTCTTGACTTACCTATTGAAAGATGTATGCAAAATTTAGAAATATCAGGTAATGATAGCTGAGAAATTGATCTTAAAATGGGTTGGATAACTTGTTAATATTTTCAAGAACCTCCCACTCAGTTAAACAAATAAAAGATCTAGCTTATACTTGACAATTTGCAGAAATTATGCTTGAAAAAGGTGTATGATTTTTAATTGTTTAAGTGTCTTAAGTCAATTTGTTCTTGCTGAAATTAAACATGTGTAACATAAATATAATGCAACAATAAAACATCCACACATAACAAAAAAATTAATCTAGGAGTTCATCCGAATATCGTGGGCTACGTCTCCTTGAGCTTTTGTCATCTTGACTAGACTCTTTGGGATTATGGAAAAATTTCTTTTACAAGTTCCGCACTTAACTCCAATGGTTACTAAACTAAACCAAAGGGCTTAGAATACCATATATATCCCTGTCATGGATGTCATCACTTTGCAAACAGATCTAGGCTCCCTTTAGACTTGATTCATTCAGTCAGTGCACTGAGCTACACTGAGCTTCTGTATGGAACTAAATCCTTCAAAATTCTATTTTTGTCCCTAAAAACACACCTAATTTCTTCAGAACACATCAGACACCAAATATTGACTGATAATTTTCTCAAAACGAGCACTGCATCCCTAAACTAGGCCTTCCTCCACGATTTTCCCTGGGCTACCCAAAACTTCCCCGAAGATTCTAGAGCTCTAGAGGTATTCAAATGGATTTTAAAATCCCTTCATTGGATTTGTAATTCAAAAAATATTTAGGATAGACTATTGGTTCACTGAAATTGGCCTCCAGCTGCTCCAGTTTCTCCTCCAACACATGTCGGCACCCCGTGGCACTAGGTTCACTGAAAACTTCTCTGATGGGTTCTCTACCTCTAGAAGTCTTCAAAATATTCTGCAACCTCCATAAATGTATTCATAATTCTGATTACAGTCATAAATGACTATTGGTTCGCTGAATAAGGTCTCTAGCTGCCCTGGCTAGGCCCCGGACTGCTGTTGGCAAAAGTTGGCACTGATGGCTCCTGGAACTTCACTGAAGCATCTCTACCTTAAAAATTTCTTTACAGGCTCTGCAAAACACACCATTAGTTTTAGAACATCTAAAACATCCAAAATTGACTATTGGATTTCTGAATAAGGCCTCTAGCTTTTCTGGCTAAGCCTCAAACTGCTGTTGGCCCATGGTGGCCCTCATGGCCCCTAAAAATTCACTGCAGTACAAAATTAATAAAAAGTTCTCTGATGGCTTTGAAACCCTCCCCAATGGCTCTAGAATATCCAAGATAGTCGAAATTTACTATTCACACTTTCAAAATGGTCGAAAATTGAGTGAGTTATGACCAAAACAACTTTTCCTCAATTTCCTCCACTAAATGTGGGGCAACTGTCAGTTAACTCCACTAAAAGTAGAAGCCCGCCTAAATTTTGGAGGGCCTTCAGAATCTCCGCCATATTAAAATACACTTAACTGAAATTTAACTAAATATTAAACCTGGGATTAGGCTCCTTAAGCGCACTTAACATTAAGCTCCACATTGGTCATGAGATGAGGTTCCCTGGGAGGAGGGTTGGCCCCTTCGTGCTCCACCAGACCCACTCGACATTCAAAGTGCAATAAATTCTTCATACGATGTCCATTTTTCGAAATGTTCACGGTGACAAAATAAGGAAGACGACATCTATGCAACAATATTAGTTTCAAGCATTTCCGAGTACTTTGAATTTTTACCTATTTTTAGGCCCTGATCCAAATTTTATCACACTTCCCCATTGGGAATCTTTTGGACCCCAAAATACTGATTACCTGATCTATTTAGTAGATGAGAGTATAACACCCTCACTTTTCTAGACTTTTTCCACTTTGCCTTGCATGGATTAGTGCCTTTGAACCCAACTTGAAGGTAGTCAACACTTCCCTTCCTGGATGCGCTTGTCTTCCTGTCAAGGATTGTCTTCCTTGAACTCACTCAGAAATTTCTGACAAGAAATTTATAGAAGGTAGTTGAACATCATGTCATGAATGGACTACAAGCTTCCTGCAACGTCTTGTTACAAGAACGCACATCAATCTTGAAAAGAAAATCTCATGCAAGATTTTGAAATGAAGATCACCTCTTTTTTCTCCTTCAAAGCATTGACTGTCACCTTCCTGTAACATCAAATATATGGTAATCCTCTTTACACATTGGTGTATCCATCTATCAATCCACAGTCGATAAACACCTTTGAATCAAACATAAGTCGTGCAACATGTGACATCAACAACAAGTCGACATGAAATGTTCCATACAGTTGACACAAAATCAATGTAAAAAGTGCGCAACACAATCGATACAAGTTGAAAAACACGTGCGACACAATCGACACAAGTCGATAAACAACATGATACATCTTGACAAACACTTGTGCATGTATCAATGTACAATGAACCTATTTAAAGTTTGCTATTTACACATACAACTTCCATGCACATGTACACCTTCAACTCTTCCTTTCAAGTACCAACAAGTACATAATCCCAAAAACATGTGGGTGAATATAAGAGCTGAAATAAAAGATATTGTTGCAATATGAGTGAGGGTCATACTCATATTTTACACCTCCATGGCGAAATTTTGCAACAACAAAGGAATGCCTTCAACTGAACCGCATTTACATGCAATCTTGCGTCAAAATTTTCAACAAAAATACATGCATACATAACTGAAATTTTCATATGTACAAATGAATGTATGTCTTATTGGGTCAAGAAGTCAAACCACTTCTTACCAAGCCACTTCCATGCCGATTTTTGCTGCTGAAAATATTCTTCATGTGAAACATCTATTCTCACATCAATGATGGAATCTTTGGTTCCAATTCCGCCAATCTTGTTATCCTCTTGCTTCAAATGCTTGGGATGATTAGTTGGATGCAATGTCCAACATTGGGAAAAAACATGTCCCTTATTTTGGCAATATGTGCAAGTATTTTTCTCCTTCTTTGAAAGTTGCCTTTGCTTCATTTGCTTCTTGTATGCCTTCTTCCTCATCCAACATCTTGAAACATCATGGTAAAACATACCACAATATGCACATCAACTCTTTATTCCATTCACGCATGCAAAACTGACATGCCTTGCAGAAACATAATCAACTTGACTATGGGTTATACCTCATATGCTACCTTGCATGTCCATCCTTTTTGCCTTCTTGAGGAGATGAACTAGTAGAGGTTCCAACTTTCTTTGTAGACTAACATCAGCGTTTATGTCTTGAAAATTGTCTGAACTCGCATGCTCGCCATAAGCTTCATGTCTACAATCTTCTTGTTACAACAAAGGCTTAAAGCAATAGCAATCAACTTGAAAACACACTTGACATGTTTTTGATTTAGAACTTGGAAAAAAAGTTCTCTTTTAAGTTGCCTCACATGCCTTCATGGCTTTGGAGTCTTCGCCATTAGATTGCACATTAACAAGACCAAAATTCTTAGGTCTCTCCTCAACCAAAATAGGATCCATCATTCCTTGTGCATGCTTGCCTAAACCCTTGCCTTCATAGCCCATTTTAAGCATTAACTTGGACCCTATACCTCTTGAGTGCTTTTGAAAATAACCAACACATCTATCTGAAGAGGAAAATGAAGACAAATTTGAGTGAATTACCTATGCTTCATGCATGTTCTTGGTTAAAGCATCTTGGGCTTGATGGAGCTGCATCTCCATATCATGCAATCTTTGAAGAATTTCTTCCTTCTCTTGCTTCATAGCAAAAAAATTCTCACGAAGTTCAGTGCTTTCTCTTCTATCTTCAAACAGAATCTCCACCATGTCCTTCAAGATGTAGAAGTCACGCTTCATGTCTTCATTGAAGAATCTTATGAAGGAGGAGAGATTTGAAACCTCACTTGAAGAAGTTTTCATCATGAAAATGAACAAAATAACTTCAACAATATTCACAAATATTTCAAAAACAATTGACAAAGATTTTGAACAAAATGGCTGTAAAGAAAAGCTCTTATTCAAGCAGCCAAACAACAAACAATCGACAAAATGGTTTGTTCTTCAAGGGTGGCCTTGAGGTCCTTTGGATAAGGAATATGCCTTCAACCCTTCTTCCTTATTGTCCTCTTCTGGACTTAGCTATCAATAGCTTTCCCTTCACCTCTATCAAACTCAAACAACTATTAGTTTGCAAACAGTGAAACAGTTAATATTTTTGGATCAGAAATGTCTCCTTTTCCCATCATGTTAAGGATATCTAACCATTCATCTCTAATGGATTTCAACAGGAGAACTTTCAAAGTATATTCATCCAAATTTTCCATTTTAACCCTTTTAATATTATAACTGAATCTTCTAATTAAATCCTCTAGATTCTCATCTTCTCTTTGCATCATTTTAAAAACCTCATATTTTCGTTTATGAGGCATGCAATAATCCTTGTATCTCATTAAGAATGCATTTTTAATTTCTTCCCATGTCCTAATAGAGTTTTTTATTAAGCCCATGAACCATTTAAATTCTTCATCCTTAAGGGAATCTCAAAACAATTTCAATTTTTGAGAATCGAGTTAGTCATATGATCTACATAAAACTTCTAATTCAAAAATAAATGTTTCAGGATCCTCACTTCTTAATCCATGGAAGTTAGGAAGGATAGAGGGTGAGATATTTTTCACTGTGGTAGTAGTATCCTCATCAAGAATAGAAATTCCCACAGGATCTGGTTCTCCTTTATCTCCCCTACCTCCACCTCTTCATCTTCGTCTTCCTCCAACTCCACCTTCAATACTAGGTCCACCTCCTCCAATTCTTAAATGCTCATCATTTACGTTGTGCACTTCTCCTTTCCCTTCCCCAGCCATTGTAGATTCTTTAGAACTGATATAAGATTCCAATATTGGGATTGTTTGTTCTTTTAATTATTTCTGTTCCTCTATCAATGGTATATTAAATAAGTCTTCTTTTTCTTCTTCCTCACTAGGGATCTCTAGTACTTGGGCTAAAATTTGTTGTCTAGTAGAGGTTAGGAAAATTACTCATTCTGTTGGGGATGTAGGATCTTGTTCTTCCACAACTACTTCAGTTGATGAAGTTGGTGAATCTGTTGAACCCTTAGTTAAAGCTGAGAGGGGGGGGGTGAATCATTTTAACACATTTGTGTACTTTTAAAACTTTCCTTTAAACTTATTTACACCTTCATTTCATGATCAACTTAATATGTGAGCAATCTTAATTTGTGAGAAGCAAGTATTACGCCGATTAGATAATGTAACAACAGTCTTAATATGTGAGCAACAAGTATTAAGTAGATTAGATATACCATATCAACACATAGACATCATGCACATAGACAACAGATATAAGTGGAAACCCATAAGGGAGAAAACCACATCTTATTATTGTTGTGATGCAAAGGCAAGCTCCAACTCCCTCTCACCACTGATTTTCTGTAGGCTCCAACCTACAGGAGGCTACTACCTCAATTCTGCAAGCTACAACTTGCAAAGAAGCTCCAACTCCCATCTATTTTCTCGGGCACCAGCCTCACAGGGGAGGCTCCAACCTCGGTCGGCTACAACTGACAGTTAGCACTGTCAGCTTCTAACTGGTGTGAGCTTGAGCTCCATCTATTTTTCTGCTGGAGCACTAACCTACGAGGAGGCTCATGATCGGCTACAACTTGATGTGGAAGCACCAACTTCCATCTATTTAAAAAAAAACTTGGTGATTTACCTTGGATATCAGCTCTGTTCTATACCTTCTCTTCTGCTATTCATCAGTCCTCATATCAGCCCTGCATCATCTCTGCTCAGCCCCTCCTTCTCTGCTCAGCTCCTCCTTCTTCATGTCTTTTCTCCTCAATTCTTCATACTCTGCATCTCTATATTCACACTCTCTGACCTCTTGCAGCTTTCTTATTTTCTTCAACTTTCTTCAATTCTGCTATACACTCTCTCCTTTTCTTATTATGTTTTCATCAATCTTCTCCCCTTGGATATTACCCTGTTTTATACAAAAACAGCTTCATGGCTATTTGTATTCTACTTGGAATTCGAAATGGACAGTCATGTCCCTTTGCCTTCTGCCTTCTCAATCCTTTTATCTGCTTATTCAGAAAATATAACTGTAGGTATCAATTTAACATTACAGTGGGAATTTGTTCTCTCTCGGAGACTTGCCAATGCATCACAAACAATAAAAACAATTAAAACATTTACATTCGAATTACATTGTGAACTCCAGCTCAACTCATTTAGTCTTTTGAATTGGTACACATTTGTATTTTATTTGGCTGTCTTTGTCTTTTCTGTGACTGTGTTTTATCTCCTTTCGGCTCTGTTTTCTCTTCTGTCCTCTGCTGTGGTGTAACTGCTGCATACGTGTAATTGTGCCTTTTATATCCGTCGACTGTAAATCTGGAGGAATTCCAACCCTTTTCATGCCACGAGTGTCTTGTTGATGTGGCGAGTTCCGCAGGCCGGAACATACATATATCACAACTATATTAATTTAATAATCGCCCTCCCGTTAAGCTGAGGCCTTTGGGTCTACATACCATGCGGCTTATCGCAAAAACGTTATATATATACAACAACTTCTTTTAATACAATCTTAAATCGACTCTCGGCGTCCTTATATAAGGTTTTAACAAACAAACTTCCGCTTCTACTATAATCAATGAATAATCTTGTTAATACTTAACGAATTCCCTTTTGGGCTCACCTGACACATTTTCCGATGCAATATACTGATCCTCCAGCGATTTCTGATTCCGATTGATCGCTCCTTCTCCGATTGCGATTGATCGCAATCGCAACTTCAAATACTCCGATGCGATTGAGTCACTGTTCACTGTTCTTTGCCGATGCGATTGACTAATATCGATGCGATTGGGACTCAAATTTTATTAATCAAAGTTTATAAGCCCATTGGGTCCGGGCTTCCAATCGCAATTGCAACTCTTATATTGTGATGTTCCGCTCCCCTTGCGATTTCCGATTGCAATTGATCGCAATCACAACTTTGAGTTGCAAGACTTATCAATTGCGGTTTATAGACCCGTCGGGTCTGGATTCTCATCGCAATCGCGATTTCGTGTGGGTTACATATTACGCTACTCTTGTGATCTCCGATTGCGATTGGGGAGGGGTCCCACTTTACATTACGTGCTCCGCTTAAATATATTAATGTATATGCCTTGACTATTGTTTATATGATGCGCTTCACACATATATATAACAGATAAATATGTATACATTGCCAATGGGTCATGCGATTCCTGGAATAATATTTGTGAATTATGTTAAATATATAACGCCGGTTGGAGTGTACGATTCCCGGAATTTGGTTTTGCATTATATGCGTAATGCCTGGCTTGGGGTATGATTCTCGGAATTTTATAACTGCTCTACCTCTGCCTCTGCCTCTGCTGCTTCTGTCGCTCTGCTTCTACCTCTACTGCTGAGATAACGGTTCTGCCTCTATTATATTCGCTTCCTCTGCCTTCATTTGCTTCTTTTCTACCTCCATTGCCTGTATCTGCTATCTCTCTGTTTCTATCTCTTTTTCTTGTCTAATGTTGCTCCTTGCTTCTTCAAATGGTCCTGTCTCTGCTTCTCTTTGTTGCCCTGCTTCTTCTTTTTGCTGCTTTTGCTACTCGACCTCTGCCTCTGCCTTTGCTGTACCTCTGTTATTTTCCTATCTCTGCATCTGCTGCCTTCTTTGCACTACATTTCTTAAGTTCAACTCTTTTTTACATTACGTTGCCTCTGCTTCTATCCACTGTCTCTGCTTTGTCTGCTGCCTCAGTTCCTTATTTGTCTTGCTTCTTTTGCTGCCTTGCTACCTCTTCTTATGCTTTCTCTGCTCCTTGGCTGATGTTTCAAGTGCTCCTCCTTTGTCATCTCCTTTGCCTTATTGCTGGTTTAGGTGCTGCTCCTTTGTGCTCCTTTGCCATCAATGACAACATTTCCAACGAAATCCTAGTTTGAATTTTGATCTCCAATATAATTAGTCTATGTCTATATACCAAGAAATCAGTATGCACATTTGGGTGGGTGGTGTGGCACTACGAGGTCTTGATGGGGTGAGTAGAGTTGTTGGAATTGAGCTTCTAACCCTAGCTATAAATCTACCCCTAGAATTTCTTTCTCTGTGCATATGATTTTTTACGTATATATATATATATATATATATATATATATATATATATATATATATACTGAAAAAGCAAGGCTCCTATTTTACAACTAAACTCGCAGCATAAAATGTTTAGTCAATTTAATGTTCTTAAATTGTTATCATAAGTTATCGACCATAGTTGGTAATCTTGTGAAGTGCCTGTGCATTGTATATGCTAGAAGACTTTTTGATTCAGTCTATTGATATGATTATTGTATTCGTAGGGGTTACTTCTAAAGATTTTTATTTTTATTTTATGTTCTTGACGAAATTGATGGATTGAATTACAACTAAGTTTTAATTAAAATCAATTTTGCAGAGATTAAATTAAATTCTAAATGAGCCAAGTTTTCAAAAACTACAACAAATCTCTTTTTATCTTATGGAAATGTCCTAACTAATCTATCTGTTAGTATCTAAGAATTCTGAGAATCTAATATAAGAAAATCAAACTCTAGGAAAAAAAGGAACTCTGATATTTTTATGTTTTTCTCAAAAATGAAAAGTTATGTAAATGAAACTAAGCAAGGAAATAACTGACTCACTATTGTTCTAAACAAAATTCACTTTTTAAACTAGAAAGCATTCACACTATTGTGCTCAAAAATAAAATCACTAACTCACTATTGTTTGAAAAGAAACTTGTAGGATATTCCGACACAGGAAATAGTTAAGAATAACTTAGTCTAGTGTAGAGTTAGATAAAGTGTGTTTATTTACCACGTACATTTGTAACTTATAATCAAACAATCACGATTTGTAGTGATCCGACGGTTATCTCTCTCCTCAGTATTAACGACACTTGATCCGCAGCTTAACACCCAATTGGTCCATGAGCTCTATTTAAAGAGAATGGAGAGTCATTTTTCTGGTAACCATTTATGAGAGAAACATATGTAACTTTTCTTTTTATATTAATAAATTGCCTGAAGTGGCCACGTTGGCTCATGTCATGGACTGTTTCCCTCTTCGAGGGTTTTAACCGCGTGATAATACTGGTGCACTGATTTGTGATCTATTTGTGAGCATCAACCTTTGGTTCTTGATCTATGAAACTTACCCTATAAATTCCTACATGGTATCAGAGCTATTTTGAGGGTTGCATCCATTGTTGATCAAAATCCAAAGCCGGTTTGACTGCATGGGACTACCGTTTTCTAGATATACTATTTCTAAACATTTTTGGGCTTGGAGAACCACTCTGTTGTGTCCAGAGCGTCTGTTACAGTGAGGGACGCCTTTCATTTCATGCGAAAAGGTTTCCGGTTGCCCAAGTTATGTCAGTTTAGTTCTGGAGGTATAAAGTATCTATTTTGCAGTTTGTATTTGTTAAAAGTTCTGCTTATTTCTTATTTCGGTTCCCCTCTGTTTATTTCGGTTCTAGGTTTTATTTATTTTCCGGATCTATACCCTCTACTCTTGTATGCTCTCTTCTCTGTGCTGTGTTCAATCTCGGAAAATCAGAAACAGGAGGAAAGGATTTTTTTTGCTACGTATGCTCTTTCCCGCGTCTTTGTGCGATCTCGGGAAATCAGAAAGAGTGAAAAAATAGATAGTTGCCGGTAAGGGTAACCGAAAATATAAAATTTGGCCGTAAGTCTTGTATTTCTTTTTTTTTGCTTAGTTTTTTGTGTTTTTTTGTACAGGAAAAGGCACGCACAGCGAAGAGTTGAAAAAAAAATTACCCCCTTCCTCCTTTCAAACATTTACAGAATCTTTTTACTATCTCGCTTGGTGAGGAGTTTGTTTATGAGAATAGAGGTCTTAGGTTCAAGTCTCTTTCTCAAGCTTCTTTTTGTAAAAAAATTTTGTTAAAGGGGCAGGATTTTTTTTTAAAGTTGAACTTCATCACCAAACTGTTCCCGTAACTATTCGGCATCTAAAACTCGTTTTTTCAAAAAGGCATAAATTTTTCATCCGGAAGCAGTTTTTCGAGCCGTTTTTTTTAATCGGCTTAATTTTTCAAGATCTTTCCATTGGAGCAGTTAGTTTCAGCTTTTCTCAGCTTCATTTAAAAAAGAAAAGAAAATGGAAAGTGCATGCCAGATTATTCTTAACATCACCAATTATTTCCAATGGCTACCTCACATGGTAGACATACTTAGAAGTAAAGAGCTTTATAGAATAGCCACAGGGCTAGAAACTAAACCTTTTGATGATTATAAAGTCGCTAAATGGGAAAATAAACAAGATCAAGTATGAGGGTTGATAGGAATGTCCATTGCTCAAGATCTTCGATTTCATATCCTTGACATTGACACCCCTCATGAAACCCTGGACAAGCTAAATACTGTCTTTGGCATTCAAAATCAAATCAAGGCCCATCAGCTTGAAAATGAGTTGCTTAACAGTGGACCCCAATAATTTCTCCTCTATTGAGGATTTTTTTTCCAAATTCAATAGCCTTAGAGTTCTTTTAGAAGGTTGTAAGGTCAAAAAGGAAGATGGTAGCCTCATCTATTGCATTCTTACTAAGCTTGGCCCTGCATACTCTGTATTTGTTTCTGCCTTCCATTCCACTAGAGAAGCCATAATTTCTTCAGGAACCATCTACAAGAACCCATATTTTGATGCCTTTTGCGATTATTTGATAAGAGAACAAGAGAATCTCTTACACATTGGTCTTATCACTTATGGAAATGCTTCTAAGAAATCCTTAGCAGCCCAACAACAATCATATCAAAAGAATCCGAAGAAGCAATATCCTAAAAATTATGGTCTGAAACCAAACAAGGGTCCTAAGAAATTTCAGCCGCAAACAGAAAAAGAAACTCACCAAAATGATAAGGAAAATATAAAAAAATGGAAGAAGACAGATAAACATTGCAAATTTTGCAATCGTGATGTCCATATAGAGTCCAAATGTTTTAAGAAGATGGAAGCCTTAGAAGCAAAAATGAAGAAGCACAACATCAATTTGGAGCACTCTTCACCTTCAACTTCAGGAATGGCACTTTCTGCTTGTGGTTGTCAAGCATCAAGATCTGGTTATGCATTAAATGTATCTTCTTCTTCTCATTCTCATGGGTGGCTCATTGATTCTGGAGCTTCTTACCACATGGCCAAAAATAAAGCCATGTTTTATTCTTTAAATGATTGTAACACCAAACATATTTATGTTGGTGATGATTGATCTCTTAGTGTTATAGGATCTGGAACCATTCATCTAGATAATGGTCAATTTAATGATGTACTATGTGTTCCTACCTTGTCATGCAACCTTCTATCTGTTTATCAGATAACTCATTCAGGTGAAGGGAAAATAATAGAATTCTCACCTCATAATGTTGTAATCAAGGACCTCAAAGATCCTATACATATTTTAGCTACTGGAATTGCTGATGATTCCACAAGGTTGTATAAGTTTGATAACTTTGGGTCATCATGTCTTCCCTCCATTTTTGTTTCTCATAATGATGAAGTGAACAAACTCTGGCATGAGTGATTTGGTCACTTAAACTATCGCTCCTTTCAAACTCTATATAAGGAAAATATGGTGACAGGTCTTCCTATGGTATTTTTCCGAGATGGTGTTTGCTCCGGATGTGTACTCAGAAAACATCATCGGGATAGTTTTGACAAACGTGCCTCTTGGCACACTTCAACCCCTTTTCATCTTGTGCACAATGATTTATATGGTCCACTTCTTGTTGTTTCTTTCTCTGGTTGCAAGTACTTCTTAGCTTTCATTAATGATTTTTCCAGACGCACTTGGGTATACTTCTTAAAACTCAAGAGTGAAATTTTTAACATATTCTTGGCCTTTGTTGAGAAATAATCTGGACATCCAATTCCTAAGTTAAGATCATACAATGGAGGAGAATATGTTAACAACAAATTTATAAACTTTTGCACTGAGCATGGCATTCAATTGCAACATACCGTTCCATATACTCCACAACGAAATGGTGTAGATGAAAGGAATAATTGCACCCTAAAAGAAATGGCTAATTGTATGCTTCAATCTAAAGGACTTGGTCTCAATTTTTGGGCAGAAGCAATTAACTGTGCAAACTACATAGTAAATCACACTCCTACTAAGGTTTTAAAGAATATAACTCCAGAAGAAGCTTGGAGCTCAATTAAACCATATGTAATTCACTTTCGTGTTTTTGGAAGTGGTGCTTGGGCCCATATTCTAGATGCGAAACATAAAGCCTTAGAACCTAAGAGTGAAAAATTCATTTTTGTTGGATATTTTGAAGATGTCAAAGGATATAGACTTCTTCAACCAAAATCCAAAAATATAATCATTAGAAGAGATGTAAAATTTAATGAAAATATATTGGCCTACGAGCCTAGTTCAGCGGGTGTGCCACCTTTGGCATGCGAGCCTGATTCGGCATATGTGCCACCTCTCTCTCTCTCTCTTCTATTTTCAAAAGAATTCCTTCTAGTTCAGATGATGACAACGATGATGACAATCCTCCTCCACTTCTTGAAATTGTTCCTTTTACTCCACCACTTCCAAGATGGGTCTGATCTATTCGGGATGTAGCGGGTTCTCTTGCACGTGACCCTGCCGATCGACGACGTACACATTCTCAGTTCGAAAGAGCCTCTTCCTTGTTGACTCAAGTTACAGACAATCCTGATCCAGAAACCTTTGAAGAATCCTCCAGTCATCCAGATTAGGATGAAGCTATGAATGAATAATATCGCTCTTATTGGCGAACGATACTTGGGATATTGTTCCTCTTCCAAAAGGAAAGTCAAAATCAAATTGAAACTCTTTTTAGGACTCGTGATTTGCTGTGAAGCAAATCAGGAGTCCTTATTCCTGTAGAAATCAGCTTCTTGGACTTTTTCTTTGACCACGTGCTTAGGCACCTCCAGCTATTGATTCAGTCTTCGTGGATGAGAAGGAATGATGTAGGGAAGATTTGGAATCCACCCATGTGTGCATTTTCTCTAGATGACACCTGTAACATACTCAAATACCAAAACAGCTACGGAACACTTGACTGGCTACAGAATGACTGCATTTTGTAGCTAAATTGTTCAAAAATATTTAAGACAACAAAAATCACAAAAGTAAAATAAGTTAATCATTGTATGCAACCTTTAAGTAATCTTAGTCATTCTCATTGATCTTTAGGTCTATAAAATGATAAAGGAATGATGAAATGAAGTGAAGTTTGGCAAAAGAGAAGACAATTTCAGGGCTCAACATACCCCCACTGCAAAACTCTTGCATGCCCTCGTGCAATTTCATCAAAAATTTATTCCATTTGTACTGATACTTCTCCAAGAACATCCAACCTCCTTTTTCTGCTTCTTTTGGTAGTCAATTCCATTCTGGGTTTCCTCATAAATAATTTGAACCTAAGATCAATGAGTGCCGTGTTCAGTTTCTTGTTTTTCTTCTTTAGCTTCTTGCTAGCTTTATACAATGTTTTCATTTGCTGAGAGAGTGTGTTGTTCATGCTACTCTTCAATTTGATCTGCTCTCTTAAGATTTCATTTTCATTCTTGATATGGTTATTCAGTATCTCCAATTCATAATTGTCTCTTCTCAAAATGTCTATTGCAGGTTCTTGCGGACTGAGAGATCTTTCTCGATTTTCTGAGGCCCTTTTTTCTAGTGATTCCACATATTCATAAATCTGTTGTTGAGCTGAATCTATATCTGGGGTTCTTCTGTTAGGGTTTTCTTCATACTGGTGTAAAGGAGATCTATCAACTGGAGATTGGATTGAAGTTTCTTCTTCTTCAATGTTTATGACTCTTGTTTCCTTAATCCATGTCTTTTTCACCATGCCTTTAAGCCTAGAGCATATTCTCAATTTAGGTGGATTTTCATCTTTTTCTTCAGTACATTCACTTGTTAATTTCTCCTTTCTTTTATTTCTGAGTTGTTTCCTAATCTTTACCAATTTTTCAGAGATTACTTCTTCACTATCTTACTGTGTTGATGTATCAGGTTTGATCTCAACAAATTTAACAATTTCCCCCCTCCTACTTCTTTTTACAGGTTCATCTTTAGATAGTGTTTCTTTTGGTTCTTCAAAATGGTTTGTTAGGAGGAATTCATCCCATCTATCTCCTACTTTCTTCAAATGAAACTCAATTAATATTTTAATTAGGCCATGATGATGCAAAGTAGTTTCTAGGAACTGAAGTCTTTTCTGAACATTAGAGGCCATCCTTTTCAAACTATTAAGGAGGAAGAAGGGTAGATTTATTTCATCATCTAAGAAATTCATCATCAGTATAATATAATAGACATACAAAGTGCCAAATCTACCCTCACAGGTTATGAATTTTTTTAAAATCAACAACATATTCCTCCATTTATTTTTCAAAGATGTACTAGGAATACCTTTTCTAAACACTGAAATGTCCATACCTGGATTTTTTAGCATTTGTTTCCAGGTTTCATTATGAAACTCTTTGTTTTTAAACCAACGTTCTCCCTGTCTTGGAAATTATGTTGCTTCTGCTATGAATGATTTTGTGATGGTGAACTTGATATCCCCAATTTATACCTATGATCTATCGAATGACCTAGCAAATGAATTCTTGATTTCTTTGTGGAATCCATTGAAAAACTCAACCATCCAACCTGCTATAATAACCCCTTAACCTGAGGGTATCTTTCTAAATATTTGGTCCCAATTGGCTCTGATCTCACAATAAGCCCCATTTCTCCTTGATACAAATTGCTTCCTTTCTTTGGCTTATATCCACTGCTCTGTTTCTGATCTTCTGTCTGAAGAAAGAGTAGCTGTGGAAGGTTGTTTTGCCCCAAAAATGACTTCTATGTTTCTGCAGATGAAAACTGGCTACAGAATGTAATGGCAGTGAGTGGATATGGATGAATGAATAAGGTAATGGTAAATCATGAAAATGATCGGGTTAAGAGTTTGATATGGGATAAAAGACCGTGAAGAGATCTTATGATGATTTCAAAATTCATCAATAAATGATATGATCTAAGGACGTGACCTAATAGCTCGCATCTAAGTTCTATCCGTTAATATTTTAATTAATAATGAATTGTTATGGAGCGGGATGTAAGGGATTTTGTCGAGGAATTTTTATGATAGGCAAAGATCAATTCGAATGATAAAAATAACTTTAGGAAACATATGATTTAACCATATTATATCTTTCATGTTTTGCAATCAAAAATAATTTCACACAGTTTACCTTATCCTTTTTTATTTTGCTGCTTTGTTGTGCTTGTCCTTCATATGAAAAATATTGATATTTTAAGCTCCATAATCTTCTTTGATTCATCCTTTGTTTATTGAAGCAAGCTTGCAGATTCAATTGGCTGCAGAACAGACTTCGCTATAGAACAGATAGCTGCAGAATGTACCTGTTAAAACTCTGAAATATGGAATGGAATGGAATGAAATGGATTATGAGTATGGAATGGAATGAAATATGGATGAAGTGAAATATGGAATGGAATGAAGTATGAAGTGAAGTATGAAAATTGAATCTGCAACTTATGATTTTATGATACTTAATTGCAGAAAAAGAACAATTTCAGAGTCTAAAGTGTCAGAAGAATTCTGATTTTCACCTTATACTTTCTATATAAACATGCCAATCAATGATTGGTTTTCATATTTATACTTTTATTTTTTATTTATTTATTTTATTATTATTATTATTATTATTTATATTCAAATGATTGAAGAAAAATACAATTAAGTTAGTGAATAAGAGGAATTCTTCTTCACTAACTTCATATCAATGTTATCTTGGAATTTCTTGACAAATTCTTCTCTTGAAAGTGGCTTATGATACAATTTCAGACTGTGTCCATTTAGAAGAAAAGCTACTTTTCCTTCATCTATTGTCCTGATTTTTATTGCTCCATTTTCAGAGATTTCACAATTTCATATGGCCCAAGCCAATGAGTTTGGAATTTACCTTGAAAATCTTTGAACTTTGAATCAAACAAGAGGGCCCAATCACCTTCTTTAAATTTCTTTTATTTGACGTACTTATCATTCCATCTAATCCTTTGTTGTTGGACTATGCTTTTTCTCTGGACTGCATCTTGTCTTTCATTAATCTACTCCAGTCTGTGCTTTTGTGCTTCTGTTAGATCAAGTCCTAACTGGACTGCAATTTTGAAAGTTTGGATCTGAAACTCTATGGGAAACAAGACTTGTTTTCCATAAACAAGTTCATAAGGGGTGTGACCTGTTGTGTTTCTCCATGTAGTTCTATAGGCCCATAAGGCTTCAGGAAGCCTTTCTGCCTAATCTCTTCTATGTAAATGAACATTCTTTGTCAGGATCTCTTCAATGACCTTATTGGTAGATTCCACTTAGCCATTTTCTTGTGGATGGTAGGGAGTAGATTTCCCGTGTCTGATTTTGTACTTCTCTACCATTTTCTCCACCATTTTTGATGTGAATTGAGCTCTTTGATCTGCAACAATTTCTCTTGGGACACCAAAACAAGTAAAAATATCCTCAAAAATAAAATTAACTACAAATGCTTCAGTAGCAGAAAGTAATGGTTTCGCCTCTACCCATTTGATAACATAATCAGTGCAAACTAATATATATTTCTTTTGCTTTGATGGAGGATTAATAGGTCCTACAAAATCCAAAGCCCATTTCTCAAAAGGTTCAATATGTACCTGAGGTTGCAATGGCATTTCACTTGAAGGGGAAGGTTTCCCTACCCTTTGGCAACTGTCACACCTTTTGACATACTCTTTAGCATATTTGAAGAGGGATGGCCAATAATATCCTAAATGAAGGATCTTATAAGTTGTCCTCTTATCAGCAAAGTGTCCACCACAAGGTTCATCATGACATGCCTTGAGAATCTCAGGCATCTCGTCTTCTAGAACACATCTTTTGATAATAAAGTCTGGACCTGTTTTGTATAACTCATTAGCAATCCATGAATATTTTGCACTGTCATAAATGATATTTCTTTTGTCTCTTGCATTCATAATTGAAGGAAATTTCCATGAAACTAGATAATTGGCAATATCAGCAAACTAGGGAGTTTGAGTAGTAATTGCAAATAGATATTCATCAGAGAATTGATCTTCAACTGGAATGTTTTCTTTAATGTTTTGGGGTCTAGATAGGAAATCAACCATTGTATTTTGTTTTCCAGGCCTATCCAGAATGGTGATGTTAAATTCTTGTAAAATCAATAACCATCTTGTGACTCTGCCATTAGTAATTGATTTGTTCATTAAATACCTAATTGCAGAGTGATCTGTGTGAACAAAAGTTTCATAGCCTGTTATATAGTGTCTGAATTTATTTATGGCATGAACAAAAGCTAAGAACTCTTTTTCAGTTACAATATAATTCAACTTTGAAGGAGTCCAATTTTTACTTGTATAGTAGATGAAATAAGGAATCAGGTTTTTTTTGTCCCAACACAGCTCCTAAAGTTGTATATGAGGCATCTGTCGAAATGTGAAAAGGTAATTTCCAGTTAGGTCCCCTTAAAATAGGTGCTTCAAATATTTTTTTTTTCAAGGTTTCAAAGGCTAACTGGCAGTCAAGATTCTAATTGAATTCACAGTCCTTGGTATGTAGTTTGAAAAGTGGAGATGCTATCTTGGTGAAGTTTTCTATAAATCTTCTGTAATATCCTGTAAATCCTAGAAAACTCCTAACATATTTCTAACAACTTGGAACTAATAGTCTGGAGATGACTTCAACTTTTGACTCATCAACTCTAATCCCCTCTCCTAAAATGTGATGTCCTAGGACAATCCCTTCAGTAGATATCATAAAACACTTTTCATAACTTAATGAAAGGTTTGCTTCTTTACATCTTTTTAGAACTTTTTCCAAGTTTTCTAAGGCTTCTTCAAGTGTGTTTCCATAGACTGTGAAGCCATCCATGTTTACCTCTACACAATCATGTATTAGATTTGAAAAGATTCCTAATACTGCCCTTTGGAATGTTGCAGGTGCATTGCACAATCCAAAAGGTAATACTCAGTTGGCATAGGTACCCCAAGGACAGGTAAATGTGGTTTTATCTTGATCCTCAAGTGCAACTTGAATTTGATTATAACCACTGAAACCATCCAAAAATGAAAAGTACTTTTTGCCTGCTAATGTATCTAACACTTGATCTATGAAAGGTAAAGGAAAATGATCTTTAAGAGTAGCTTTGCTTAATTCCCAGTAGTCAATGCATACCCTCCATTTACCATTCTTCTTAGGTACAATCACCAAAGGAGAAACCCACTGGCTGTCTGAAATGGGATAAATAAAGTTGACATTTAACAATTTTTGCAACTCTTCTTTAACAATCTCCCTAAGGTTTGGATTCATCCTTCTGAGGCTGTCTGATTGGTTTAAAATTTTCCTCTATGTAGATATGATGAGTGCAAGTCTTAGGGTTTATCACTTTCATATCAGTGTACTCCCATGCATATGCAGAAGGGTGTCTCTGTAATATTTTGACTAAATTTTCTTGTTGAAATTTCTCTAGGTTTTTGTTTATGTTTAAGGTTTTTCCTGGGAATATTTCAATTGTAGAGCTGCCAAATTCTTCCATGGAGTAAAGAGACGTTTGTATTGATGAAAAAAACTCAATATTGTATTCTTCTTGAAATTTTTCATGTTTGTATTCTAAAGAAGATTCATGATTTTCTAAGGTATTCAGAATCTGACTATCTTCACTAATTTCTGAAATAGTGAAGAGAGGTTGTATATCTTCTTCATCATCAATCCATTGAGTATCATCTAATTCTGTGATTTTTCTTGCTGGAGGATACAAGGTGAATTTCTTGGTTGAACTTCCATCAGAGATGTACATATCACCAGATCTACAGCTAATGAAAGCATCAGTTGTAGCTAACCAAGGTCTTCCTAATATAATAGGATGTCCTCCTAGATAATTTTTAGGAGTTAGGATCATGAAATCCACAAGATACTCCCAAGAATCTAAGGACACTGGAATGTTTTCTAATACCCCATCTAGTTTGATTATAGATCTATCTGCTAGTTGTAATAGTGTGGGTGTAAAAAGAAGATTAGGAAGTTTTAGTTTTTCCATGATTTGCCTACTCATGATATTGATTACTGCTCCTAGATCAATAAGTGTGTTTGGAATTTCAATTCCATTGATATGTATCTTAACAACTAGATTTTCGGGATCTAGATATTTTGGAATGACAATCTTTCCCATCATTACGTCTGCTATTTTTCCTACTAGTTGTATTTTCCTTATCTCTTTTATTCTTTTTCCTGTTTTTTCATACTCAACTCTTTTATTGTCTTTGCTAGAATTGGGATTTCCTTGATGGCCTGTAATAATGGAATCTTAATACAAACATTTCTTAACTCATCTAGGAAATCATAGTTAGGCATCATAATTTTTTTCTCTACACCTCTATCAATTTGTAGTCTCTAAGGAAAAGGAGGTGTAGTAGTAGATGTTGATGGCTGTTCTAACATAGGAGTTGAAATTATTGGTTCTTTCTGTTTTGATTTTTCAATATTTTTGTCTTGAAAAGATGTGCTTTCTTCAAGACTTTTATTTACCCATAGAGAATATTCCTCAGAATTGTTTTGTTCTTGTATAATTACAGAAGGTTTCTTCTTTTCAAGTATTCTTCCAGACCTAAGTTCAACATCATTAAGGTTTAAAGGTGTAATCAAATAGGTTGGGAATTGTTGACCTTCTATCATATATGTATTCTGAGGGTTTTTATTGTTGGGGTTTGGTATTGGTTGGGCAGGGAACTTATTTTATTTTTGAGGAAATGGTAATGGAAGTGGTGGATTTTGATTTTGATGTTGTGGATTCTACTGAGGATTTTGTTGAGGAGGAAAGTTTGGATATGATGGATATGAGGGCGGATATTGATAATACTGGGAGAACCTTCCATAAGGATTTTGTGCCCCTTGAGCCCAAGGTTGAGATTGATTTTGAAATTGGGGCCAAGGTTGCTGCCAAGAGTTCCAATTAGGTGGGGGTTGATTATACATTTGATTACTAAACCCTTATGTTTGAGGTCCCTGCCAAGGTCTTCTAGAGACAAAATTAAGAGATTCTGTGGAATTTGTGGTTGTTTCTTCTTGAAAGACAGCTTTAAGGCCAGGGATTGAGGGACAATTCTTGGTCTCATGTTTTTCTGAACAAATTGCACAAGTTTCTATTACTTTTGCATCCAAAGGACACTCTCTAAAGGCATGTTTTTTCCTACATTTGGGACAAAATATTGCTAAGGCATCAATTTTAACTTTCCGCTTGTTTTGTAACTTAAGGGTGTATATTTTCTCACTAAGACTCCCTAGAATCTCAGTTTTGAATTCATCAAGAATATTACCTATTTTGGCCCTACTTACTGTTCCAGTTGCAGATTTTCTTGCCCTTGCAAGAGCAGGGTCTCTTGGTCCTTTTAGAATCTTAGATTTTCCTCTTGAAAGATTAATACATAATTCTGCTATATCAGGTAATGAAATTTGATATATGTCTCATTTCCCCATCATATTAATGATATCTATCCATTCATCCCTGATTGTCTTTAACAAAAGAGTTTTCAAAGTATCTTGGTCTAAGTTTTCCATTTTTTCCCTCTTGATGTTATAGTTAAAACTTTCCAACAAATCTTCTAGATTTTCATCTTATTTTTGCATCATATTGAACACTTCTTCCTTATGGTTGACTGGTATACAGTAATCCAAATATCTGTCTAGAAATTCTTTTCTCATTTCATCCCATGTCCTAATAAACCTAGTGATTAAACTCATAAACCATTTTAATGTTGCTCCTTTAAATGTTGAAGGGAACAGTTTAAGTTTCTGAGCATCTTGTAGGTAATCATAGGTTCTACATATAACTTCAAATTCAAATAAGAAGGTCTCAGGATCTTCACTTTTTAGTCCATGAAAGTTTGGAAGAACAGAGGGTGAGATATTTTTCATAGTTGCATTAGTCTCTTCATCTATTATAGGGAATCCAAAAGGACTTATAGTTTCCCTTCTACCTCTTCCTCCTTTTGCATTTCCTCTTCCTCTACCTTCTTCTACACCCCTACCTCTTCCTCTATCTCCTCCTCTACCTCCTACAAATAGTGTATGTTCTCCATTAAATACTTCTCCTTCCTCTTCTTATGCCATGATAGATTCCTCTGAACTGATATAGGGTTCAGTTGGAAGAGCTAGTTGTTCTACTAGTTCTTCTATCAAGGGTATATTGAAGAAATAGTCCTCTTCTTCCTCGTCACTAGGGATTTGTAATTATTCTGCTAGAATATATTCCCCTATGGAAGTGAAAAAGGTTATCCCTTCTGTAGGAGTCCTTGGATCTTCTTCCTCTAGAATTTCTTCAGTGGATGAAGTGGGAGATCTTCCTAATGGGATATCTGATCTTGAGACTTCTGGAAGCCTATGACCAGTATAGTATGGAATGTGAGTTTGAGTTGGAGGTGTGCTACTTCTTGGCCTTGGTGGAGTGAGTGGAGTTGTGGGAATTAAGCTTTTGCCTCTTATAAATCTACCCCTAGAATCTCTTTCTCTACGCATATCATTGTTTTTTTTTTGAAAATAGGAAATAAAGCTACCTAGTTACACTTCCCCAGAAACGGTGCCAAAATGTTTAGTCAATTTAGTGTCCTAAATTGATAGCATAAATTATCGACCAGGGCTAGTAAACTGATGAAGGGTAATGCACTATATGTGCCTAAGTATCATTTTTCTTACTTCGTTGTTTTCAGTGTTTTATTGATGTTTTGGGGTTTTTTATGTTTGATTTCTAATATGTTACTCTATGCTAAGAAAATGAAATTAAATCTATGTCAAAGAGGAAGAAAAGGAAATGTTAATAAATGCATTAAACATAGTTTGATTGCAAGATCTATTCCTAAATAGGAAATGATAAAAATAGAGAATCCTAATCCATGGATATTACAACTGCTAAATGAACATTCATGAAATGAAAAGTAACTCAAAACACTATAACTTAATTTGATTCATTTAGTTAGAGATTTGTTGGAAGAGCTTGTGAAAAATATTAATTCTAATGCAATGAGGATCTCCTAAAATTGAAACAAACAGTAACTCAGAACATTACAGTGGAATCTCATTCATTTGTTAGAGGTTTATTGGAATAGCTTGAGAAAAATATTACTATAATGTAGTAAGGATCTCCTATGAAATGCTAAAACAACTTATGACATTACAACTGGATCTCATTCATGAGTTAGAGTTTTATTGGAAGAGCTTTTGAAAGAGATTAAGCATAATGTGATAAGGATCTTCTATAAAACAAACAACCAGTAACCCATAGTATTACAACTAAGTCTTATTCGTGAATTAGAGGTTTATTGGAAGAGATTTTGAAAAAGACTGTTTGTAATAAGATGAGGATCTTATATCTAATTGAAGAACATAAAATGCTAATAACTCAAAATAGTACAACTAAATCTCATTCATATAGTAGTGATATATTGGAAGAGATTGAGAAAGAGAATAGATGTAAGATAATGAGGGTCTTCTTAATCTAAGAAATGATAGTAACTCAGAATATTACAATTAAATCCCATTCATTTAATAGAGATATATTGGAAGAGCTTGAGAAAAATACTAACTGTAATATCATGAGGATCTTTTATCTAAGAAAATGACATGAAACATAATGCTAAAAGATATGATTTCAAAAAGCAGTCTAAGTAAGGAAATATGACAAAACAGAATTGAAAAATACTTATCTAGAAAGCATGTAAAACTCCTCGAATAGCAGGGGTCCTCTGCTATCAATTTAGCATTAAATCTTTAACTCCTTAAGGTTGTATTCAGAACAACATCAAAGTTATACTCCTTTTATTATCAAAATGCTTGAAAAAAACAGAGTATCACAATAATGATAAAATATGTATCAACTGTCTCTCTCGGAACTACCGAGCTGAATATATATGCAATTACATAACTAAAATTGAACAATATTAGGTACAGGTGTAGTTTTAAAGTCAAATTCAAATTGAAACTCTTTTTAGGACTTGTGATTTGCTGTGAAGCAAATCAGGAGTCCTTATTCCTGTAGAAATCAGCTTCTTGGACTTTTTATTTGACCACATGCTTAGGCACCTCCAGCTATCGATTCAGTCTTTGTGGATGAGAAGGAATGATGTAGGGAAGATTTGGAATCCACCCATGTGTGTCTTTTCTCCAGAAGACACCTGTAACATACTCAAACACCAAAACAGCTATGGAACGCTTGACTGACTACAGAATGACTGCATTCTGTAGCTAAATTGTTCAAAAATCATTAAGACAGCAAAAATCACAAAAGTAAAATAAGTTAATCATTGTATGCAACCTTTAAGTAATCTTAGTCATTCTCATTGATCTTTAGGTCTATAAAATGATAAAGGAATGATGAAATGAAGTGAATTTTGGCAAAAGAGAAGACAATTTCAGGGCTCAACAGTCATATGGCCAAGGACCGTAGAATGTATGACAATTTTGATTATCAAAGACATTATCAAAACCCTAGAAGTGTGTTTGCAAAAATCACAATATAGGTTTCAAAATAACTTTTCCAGCATAATGTATTGTTTCTTTCTCCATTATTCAAGCCCAACATTGAATGTTATGAATTCCATAACTATGGGCATATAGCTCACGATCACAGGTATAATATGGAATCTTCCATGAAAGACAACCTTAACACCAGGTACATAAAGGTCTAGAGAAGAAAACAAATGAAAGAATATTGAGTGAATGGAAAATTATCTATAATCATGCTTTCAGGTTTTGTACAATCAAAAAGTCATGGTGAATCTGATCCAATGGAAGATGTCAAAGTTCAGAATGATTGGATTTAAGAGTTGGTGCATACATTATTCTGAAAAATATAACTTGATGACTCCTTCTGAATGTTGAAGAGGGGGAGTCTATGTAGTAGTGGTTGCACATTTGAAGATATATCCTTTGACATGTTAACAGATGGCAGATAATTAACATGGTGGGAAAATTAGTCAACTTCATGGAATAAAAGGTTTGAAAAGAAAATTCATGGATAAAATTTCAGAAGGACTTAGGTGGAATCAATTGTGGAAACCTGTGTGAAGAAAATAATTTCATGGGGAGATAGATAGTCTATTGCATCTGGCATCAAAAGAAGATATTTTGTCAAGGGGAGTAACCCTTTGCCATTGATTTCAAAGAGGGTAAATCACAAAATGAAGATCAAAAGCATGGAATTAGGGGGAGCAGTAATCACAGGGGGAGTATGTGTTGCCATCAATGAAAAAGGGGGATATTGTTGAACGATGTTTTCATTGATGCCAACATTGACTCTTGAACACTCTTAATACTTGTCTAAATTTCATTGATTGAAGATCCAAGTGATAAAGAAGAAGGAAAACTCTAAAAGCCCCATCTTTGAATGAAAAGGTGACCAAGAATATGAGGGTTTTTGGATTTAGGATCTTTGTCATGTGATTCTCCTCATCATGTTGATTCCAACGATATGTGGCATATCATGAGACTCCTCATGGTTTGAGATTTATGCTGAGTTAAAGTTGATACCCCATCTTGTGGTAAAAAAACCCATCAAGTCAGATGATGTGGAAAGATTGTTTTTTAATCACTCACTTATGATGATCAAAGGATGATAAGTAAAAATTAATTATAAGATTAAATTGTGGGCTCTAAATCAAGTCAATTTTCAAAAAGGGTGATAAATATTTTGGCTCAAAGATAAATTTAAAAATTCAATATAGGTTCGTCTTATTTAATTTTTGGCTCCAACACAAATTTAATTTTAATTTAGCTTCCCTACTTTGCTCAAGTTAAAATTATAAGGGTTCATTTTTCACTATAAATAATGATCGATTCCTCCTCCAAATGGAAAGAAAAACACACATATCTTCTGAGATTGTTCCATGCGATTTCGGTCTAGTACATCTAACCAGAGGTCAAAGTTCAAAGTTTTGTTGGGGTCTAATTGCATTTATTTTTGGGTATGGTTTCACTGGTCCTTGAGCCTATTTTGCAGGTGCTTTGATGAAGTTCAGGTGTCGATCAAGTTCGATGTAGTTCATTTATTTTCTAGAAAAGTCTTAAATGAGTTCTAAGACAAACTTGTGATAATTTGTGGGTTAATCTTTGGGATTTATATGGTGATTCGTTGGGACATTTCATAGTATTAATTGATGTCTTATGTGCAAGGGTTAGAATATTTGAAGCTTGGTCCACTCGGCCCTGGAGAAGGAGTCTCTCACTCATTCCATTTCAACGGATATCTCCAACATGATATTTTGGCCCTTTTAGGGCATGTCCTTGTGGAAATTCAATTCAGAAAGGAGTTGTATTTAGTGCGATTTTTTTGAGATTCTAGTGCCTTAATTTGGCGGAAATTTTTGAGGTGAAATCTTGATTTATGTTACTTAAATTAGTTTTTTAACTGTATATATCGATTCAACACCCTCAAAAACCCCCTGGGCACTTAAATTGTGAAGAGGTTTTGGCAACCAAGAAAGACACACAAATCAACAACCTCTCACTGATTGGGAAACCAAGAAAAACCACACTCTTTCCTTGGAAACATATAAGAGTAGAAAAGAGGGAAACATCTAAAAGCCTAGGAAAGAAGGAAAAAACTCAATGTATTTTCTTTATCTAATAACACATTTCATTTTATGAAAATATATTTTGTAATTAAAAATGAAAAATAAGGAGAATGATTGCATTGTTTATAAAATTCTCATCTCTCCCTCATAATAAAGACAACGGTATTATTTCCAGAGCTACTTTGTTATTATTTTTTCCTGCTTGTATCATGTTATGTGATTCTCTGCATTAGTTTTCATATTTGCAGGTAGATCAATTTGTATCAGAGCATAAGATCTTGGAAGCCATCCACTTTTTCAAAGAATTTTTTTTTAGGGTCATACATTTCAATACATTGGGTGGATGAAAATCATGTCTCCCCGTCAAGAGCCCTCCAATGCAGACTCGCTAGTAAATGATTTAGCTAGGGCTCTGTTTGGTCAATTTAGTGTGTCCTAAATTGCTACATTAATTTGTCAATCCGGGATTCATAAGCTGACGAAGTGTGGCGCACTATATGTGCAAAATAACCTATCTCTTACTTTTTGTCGTTTTTGGGTTTTTATTTATCTTGGTTGGTTTCCTAATGTGAGATGGAAATTATAAAAGACAAGTATGGTTATGAATGTTCAAGGCAATGATGTCCTTTATAATGATTTCCCAAACTTTCAAACTTCAAAAGGATTTTGGAACATACAATAGCAAAATTAATTCCTAAAAGAAAATGAAAGAAAGTAATAACACTATCCTAGTTAAAAAAAAAATAGCGAAATATTGACCATGGGCTTCGCTTCTTGTGTTCTTTGTCTAAACACAAAAGCGTATGAATAATTAAAGATTACCAAGAAGCAAAGTATTAAAATCAGAATTCCTTATCAACTCATATTCGACCCCTCACAAACCATCCTAGCTACTTATTTTCGGAGGTAATCATAAACAACTTGAGTAATCTGATATCTAATTTGTAGAAAAATAAACTAATACCAAATTACACACTCATACTTCAATCCCTCACCATTAGTCTCGCTATGGCTTTCGGAGGTAACTGATAATGACATGAGCAATTTAATATCTAATTTGCAGAAAAATAAACTAACATCAAACTACACATTCATACTTCAATCCCTCACCATTAGTCTCGCTATGGCTTTCGGAGGTAACTGATAATGACATGAGCAATTTAATATCTAATTTGCAGAAAAATAAACTAACATAAAACTACACATTCATACTACAATCCCTCACCATTAGTCTCGCTATGGCTTTCGGAGGTAACTGATAATGACATGAGCAGTTTAATATCTAACTAACTAGTAAAGCAAATGTACAAAACTGAAATGAATAAAACAATGCTGGAAAAATTAAGAAAAAGAAATCAGCAGAAGGACAAGATTGATTCCATGTCATTAGTCATTATAAAATTATGTGAAAATGCCCGGGCTACCTATTGTAATCTGGAACAAAAACACTGATCAGTTAACAACAATATAAAAACATGAAAAAAACTATGGACAGAGATAAAACGTTAATACCATAAGAGATGTGATATGTACACATGAATAACTATGACATAATGAATGTAAGGAAATAAAGCATGAAACTATACAGCAATACACAAAACCTTGGCGTGTGCAAGGGCCCTCTGCACAATCCTCGGGCAACAGCTATCGACCACGAATTATACTTATGAACAGAGTCTTCTCAGATATTTAAAATGCACTCATAACAAGGGAATAATGTCACGGCACAGTGGCTTTCTTTTCAACAGAAATTACATTATAGCCGCTAACTACCATGCATATGAGAATGCATTATTTATAACAGAGGATGACATAACTAATTTCCTAAAATCTACGCTGATAGAAGACACGTGAACAACCACGTCCATAAATTTAGCATTATGGCTGCCGTGAAGATTAAATCTATGGAAGGTGGCTGTTGGATTCGGCTTATGGAGCAGTCCACAGGTGTTGATATGTCCCCTGAGAATTAGGAACGGCCACGCAAGTCTTCATGTGGTGAAAAACAGAGTTCTGTCACCGTAGGACTCTTAAGTTGACCACCGCTTGACTTCCTTTGACCACGGCCTTCTTTGGTGAATTAGACTGAGCCAGTAGGACTCGGTCCATGTCCATGCCATTTCCAACTTGCCCATATGGCTTGATTTGCCTGAAGAAACCTGAAATATAGACTTTAACAAAATGGCTGCAGAAAGTTGACGCAGCTGTGGAAAGTGACAGGATTCCGCAGCTAAATGAGCAAAAATCTAATTCAAACAGCAGACACAAAACATAGTTAAAAACCACTTTAAATGCTCTTTTATGATTAATATGCAATGATTTTGATGACTTAGGAGGTCCAGGTAAATGGAAAAAGTCTAGAAAGGTGTATAGGAAAGATGCAAGTTTGGGACTCAACATACCCCCACTGTGAAGGTGTTGCATGTCCCCTATGCAACCAAAATTTTGATCATCCTCCTTCAATTCATATGCTCTGATACCTCTGCCAGTACATCCAATCCTCTTCTCCTCTTACTTGGTGCTGCTAACATCCTGGGCTTCTTCATCAAGCATCTGAATTTGAGATTAATTAGTGCTCTACTTATCTTCTTGCATTTCTTCTTCAATTTCCTGTTCTTTTTCTGCCACAGTCCCAAATGTAGCATAGTGTTGTCATGAATGATCTTGTCCAATTTGCTTTGCTCCTTTAATGCTTCATTTTCATTTTTAATATGTCTATTTAAAACCTCCAACTCAAAGACTTCTTGTTTCAACGATTGGACTAGAGCTTCTTGTGTTGTATGAGGCTGAATGGATGAAGTGCTGGGACCCGTAGCTGCTCTTTCTAAGGATTCTATGTAATCATACACCTCTTGCTGCTTTGGATCTATCTCAGGTGTCGTTTTCATTGGGTTGTCCCCAAAATGCTGTGGAGGAGAATTGACTTCAAAATCTGGCCGAAAAGGACTCATGTCAACATCTTGAGGACTAGTTTCAACAGTTGGCTGAGAATGAGGTGGACTATGTTCAATGTTTAGCTGAGAATGAGATGGACTATGGCCAGCTGGAGTTTGTTCAGGTGTTACTTCTCCCAAATCAATAAAATGGGGTCCTTTTGTTTGTGTTTTCCTCCACTTTCCTTTAAGCCTGCTGCTTCTTCTTACATACTGTGGACTACTGTCTTTTTTCTTCTGTTTTTCTTTTCCTTTCTTTTTGGTCATAGATGACTGTTCCTGAAGGTGAACTAGTCTCTCAGATAACACTTGATGGTCTTCTTCTGAGGAAGGGGTTTGATGCACAACCTCAATGCTTCTTTTCTCTTTTGATTTTGTTGGCTTTTTACCCTCAGTCTTTTCCTTCCTCCTTTTAGACAGTCTTTCCTCTCTACTAGTTCTTTCAACTGTGTTAGTAGGAGTGCTTTGAGTTTTATCATCTGTTTTCTTTCTTCTACTTCTTTTTAATGTACTTCCTTCAGGGGTTTCTTGGGGTTCTTCAAAGAAATTTCTAACTAAAAACTGCTCCCAGGTGTCCTTTTTCTCCTTTAATTGTTTTTCTATCAAGATTTTCACGAGACCATGGTGATACAAATGTGGTTCTACGTCCCCCAGATGCTTTTGGACGGTTACAGACATCTTTTTCAAACTGTTTAGTAAAAATTATGGCAGATTGAGGGTCTGGTTGTCTAGGAAATTCATCAATAGTCGGGTATGATACATGTACATTGATCCAAAACGTCCCTCACAGGTGATAAAATTTTGAATAACCAACAGTAAACTGGCCCACTCTTCTTTTAAAGCATGAACATGAATTCCCTTTTTGAAAATGGTGACATCCATACCTGGGTTACGTAGGATCACTCTCCAGGCTTCCTCGCCAATGCTCTTGTTCTTGAACCAACGTTCACCTTCTTGAGGGAGTTCTGTAGCAGCTGCTATGGATGCCTCAGTCACTGTAAATTTGAGGTCCCCAATTTCCATCTCCAGACCATTGAAAGACCTCGCAAAAGCTTTTGTTACCTCCTTATTGTAGCCTTTAAACTTTTGAATAAACCGAAGCCATTTTTCCTTTTTCAATATGTCTTTGACTTGCGGGTATCCTTCCATAAATTTGGGTCCCTCTGGTTCTGTCCTCAACAACCGACCCATCCTTCCTTTTGTTCTTTAAAAATCGTCTGCGTGAGGAGGGTTTAGCAGAGGTAAGACGGCTGAATTAGCGGAAATGAACAGGGTTTATGAAGGAGACCAGTGACTGTAAGCGGATATCAGAGAATAGGTACACGGAATGAAGCGGAACAGAGAACAAAATGGGGTGAAGGCTTATGTGAGCACGATGGAAATGCAGCCGTGAGATCAATAGAACAGTAGGGGGAGTAAAACGCATCCGGCAATATTTAAAATTGGGTGGCTGCAGAGTAGATGCAAGCACGTTTATGCAACGGCTACGGATTTTATGCGGCTGAGAGAAGCCGTAGTCAAATCAACTACGTTGCATAATTACAGGTGGAGTATCAAAGTATAGCCGAACATGAGTGAAGACCGGAGGTTTGATTATGAGGTCGTTTAAAAATGAATGCAAGGATTATGGGGGAATCGTATAGAGATCGTGGAATGGTTATGGGGTTATCAACGCAATCATTGCATATAATGGAGCTATGGTTTATAACTATGTAAAAATGTGCTTGAATGCCATTTGAAATAAATTTTTACTCATACCTTGGAATTATTTCCATTTTTCATTAGTTTTCAATCAGTTGCTCCTCGTTGATGCTTTTGAATGCCTCATGTCTTCAAAATATGTCCTCATACCTGCATTTGATTTCATGACTGTTGAACTAACATCTGACTGTAAATTTTTGAAAAACAGAGTGGTGGCTGCAGAAACTGCTTCTGGATGCGGAAACTGGTGTCAGCTGTGGAAACTGACACAGTAATTATTTGGGTGAATGGAGATGGATAAATGATAACTGACTGAATGAAAATGGTCATGAAAGAAAATTTTTATTGGTGAAATGAAATGAAATAGATGAAATGGAGTGAAATGAAATGAAATGGAGTGGAATGAAATGGAGTGGGTTGTCATAAAACTTGTGAAATGAGAGAGAGAATTTTTTTTTTTGGAAAATATAGGGTGTCAAGTGTTCCTGATTTTCACCCTACATTTTCTATATAAGACTGCCAATCAGTGATTGGTTTTCAGGCTTATACAATTATTATTATTATTATTATTATTTTTTTAAACTAAAAAGAACAAAGGCTAGGCTGGTGGAGAAGAAGGATTCTTCTTCACCAGCCTCATTGCAGAATTATCTTGAAGCATTTTGACAAATTCCTCTTTTGAGAGTGGCTTATGATAGATCTTTAATTTGTGGCCATTCACAATAAGAGGAGTTTGAGATTCATCAATGGTCTTGATTCTTACCGCTCCATTGCTAAAGATCTTGTCAATCTCATATGGCCCAAGCCAATGAGTCTGAAATTTTCCTTTAAAATATTTAAACTTGGAATCAAATAGCAATGCCCAATATCCTTCTTGAAACTTCTCTTTGATGTATTTGTCATGCCATTTAGCTCTTTGATATTGAACTAGATCAGTTCTTAGAATTGCCTCTTATCTGATCTCATCTAGCTCATTCAACTACTCCATTCTATGCTTTTGGGCTTCTGATAGATCCATCTCCAACTGAACTGCCATCTTGAAGGTTTTGACTTGGAACTCAATGGGGAGCAAGACTTCTTTCCCATAAACAAGTTCATAGGGAGAATGTCCTATTGTATTTCTCCATGTAGTTCTGTAGGCCCACAAGGCTTCAGGAAGCCTTTCTGCCCAATCTCTTCTGTGTAGATGAACAGTTTTGGTGATGATGCTTTCGAGAACTTTGTTTGTAGACTCTACTTGACCATTTGCTTGTGGATGGTAAGGAGTAGATCTTCTGTGCTTGATTTTGTATTCTTCCATCAGCTTCTCCACCAGGTTGGATGTGAATTGGCTTCCCTGATCTGTCACAATTTCTCTTGGAACACCAAAGCGAGTAAAAATGTCCTCATAAAGAAAATTAACAACTGAATTTTCAGTAGCAGACACTAATGCTTTGGCTTCCACCCATTTAGTAACATAATCAATACAAACCAATATATACTTCTTTTACTTAGATGGTGGATTAATAGGTCCAATGAAATCTAAAGCCCATTTTTCAAAGGGTTCGATGAGTACCTATGGTTGCAATGGCATTTCATTTGAAAGGGTAGGTTTCCCTACTCTTTGGCAGCTGTCACACCTTTTGACATATTGTTTTGCATCTTTGAAGAGGGAAGGCCAATAATATCCTAAAGAGAGGATTTTATAGGTTGTCCTTTTGTCTGCAAAGTGTCTGCCGCATGGTTCATCATGACATGCCTTAAGAATATCAGGCATTTCATCTTCCCTGACACATCTTCTGATCACAAGATCTGGCCCTATTTTAAACAATTCGTTAGAAATCCATGAATATTTTGAACTCTCCTGAATAATTTTTCGTCTTTCATTTGGAAATAAATGTGAAGGCAGTTTCCCTGTAACCAAATAGTTAGCAATATATGCATACCAAGGAGTCTTAATAGTTACTGCAAACAAGTATTCATCAGGAAACTTATCCTCTACAGGAGAATCTTCTTTAGTATTCTGAATCCTAGACAAGAAATCAGCTACTGTATTTTGTTTTCCTGGTCTATCCAACACAGTAATATTGAATTCATGCAAAAGTAGGAGCCATCTTGTCACTCTGCCATTAGTAACAGGTTTGTTCATTAGATATCTAATCGCAGAATGATCAGTATGAATAAAAGTTTCATAGCCTGTTATATAATGTCTAAACTTATTGATTGCATAAAAACTCTTTTTCAGTCACAGTATAGTTCAACTCTGTGGGAGTCAAATTTTTACTGGTATAATAAATGGCATAAGGAACTAAATCTTTTTGACCCAACACAGCTCCTAGAGCTATATCTGAAGCATCCGTAGAAATATGGAAAGGGAGTTTCCAATTTGGTCCTCTCAAGATAGGTACTTCAGATATTCTTGTTTTCAAAGTTTCAAAGGCTGATTGACAATCATGATCCCATTTAAATTCACAGTCTTTTGTAAGCAATTTAAAGAGTGGAGATGCTATTTTAGTGAAGTTTTCTATAAATCTTCTATAGTAACCAGTAAATCCCAGAAAACTTCTAACATCTCTTTGACAATTTGGAATAGGTAACTTGGAGATGACTTCAACTTTTGATCTATCAACTTTAATCCCATCTCCTGAAATATGATGCCCCAAAACAATCCCTTCAGTAAACATCATAAAGCATTTTTCATGGCTTAATGAAAGGTTTGTTTCTTTACATATTATAAGAAATTTTTCCAAATTTTCTAATGCCTCTTCAAATGAATTACCATAAACTGTAAAATCATCCATATAAACCTCTACACAATCATGGATTAGATCAGAAAAAATTCCTAGTACTGTTCTTTGGAATGTTGCTGGTGCATTACACAACCCAAAAGGAAGCACTCGGTAGGAAAAAGTTCCCCATGGACAAGTAAATGTGGTCTTATCTTGATCTTCAGGTGCTACCTGAATTTGATTATAGCCACTAAAACCATCCAAAAATGAAAAGTACTTTTTACCTGCTAATGTATCTAATACTTGATCGATAAAAGGCAAAGGAAAGTGATCCTTCAAAGTTGTTTTGTTCAATTCCCTGTAATCAATGCATACCCTCCATTTACCATTCTTTTTAGGTACTATAACCAGAGGAGAAACCCATCGGCTATCTGAAATTGGATAAATGAAGTTTACATTGAGTAGTTTTTGGAGCTTTTCTTTCACTATCTCCCTAAGATTTGGATTCATCCTTCTTTGAGGTTGTCTGATTGGTCTACTATTTTCCTCAATATAGATATGATGGATGCAAGTCTTAGGATCAATACCTTTCATGTCAGTATACTCCCATGCAAATGCAGTAGAATATTTTTGCAATATTTTGGTTAGTCCTTCTTGTTGTGACTTTTCCAAATGTTTGTTGATATTCAATGTTTTTCCTGGAAAAATCTCAATGGTAGAACTACCAAATTCTTCCATAGAGTAAAGAGACATTTGTCTTGACGATAAATATTCTATGTCAGATTCCAACTGAAATTGTGTGGGGTCATATTCTGAAGATATCTCAAAATTTTCTAATGTATTCAGAATTTGACTATCCTCACTAATTTCCGAAATGGTAAAGACAGGTTGTATAATGTCCTCATCATCAACCCATTCATTGTCTCCTAATTCTGTAATTGCTTTTGCTGGAGGATACAAATTGAATTTCTTTGTCGAATTACCATTAGAAATATACATATCCCCAGATCTACAACTAATAAAAGCATCAGCTGTGGCTAGCCAAGGTCTTCCTAAGATAAGTGGGTGCCCTCCTAGATTACTCTTGGGAGTCAAAATCATAAAATCTACCGGATATTCCCAAGAATCTAAGGAGACTAAAATATCTTCTAATACACCATCTGGTTTAATAATTGATCGATCTGCAAGTTGCAGTAAAGTAGGTGTAAAAAGAAGGTTAGGAAGTTTTAGCTGTTCCATGGTCTGTCTACTCATAATGTTGATAGCAGCCCCTAAGTCAATCAATGTGTTTGGAATTTCTATCCCATTTATATGTGTCTTGACAATTGGACTTCCTGGATCTACATACTTCTGCATGGTAATTTTTCCCATCATGATATTTGCAATTTTTCCTACCAGGTGGATTCTTCTTGTGTCTTTTAGTTTCCTTCCTGGTCTTTTGAAACTCAACTCCTTTATTGTTTTTGCTAGAATAGGAATCTCTCAAATGGCTTGTAGCAAAGGAATCTTGATACAAACATTCTTCAATTCATCTAGAAAATCATAGTTAGGCAACAAGATTTTTTTTTCCACCCCCTTGTCAATTTGTAGTCTTTCAGGAAAATGAGGTGTAGATGAAGATGCAGGTTGCTCAACTATAGGAGTTGTGGGTATTAACTTTTCTTTTTCTTTTTGAATGTTTGAATTTTGAAAAGATACTTCCTCAGAACCCTCATTGACTCTAAGAGAATCCTCCTCAGAGGTATCTTGCTCTTGAATATCTATATAAGGTTTTTCTAAAACTCTACCAGATCTGAGTTGTACATCATTGAGAGGAACAATCATATAGGTAGGAAATTGTTGTCCTTCTACCATGTAAGTGTTCTGAGGATTTTTATTGTTAGGATTTGGCAATGGCTGAGCTGGAAGTTGATTTGTCTTTTGTTGGTATGGGAGCATGAGCTGAGGATTTGAATTTTGTTGAGAAGGTTATCGTTGTGGAAATGGCAATGAAAGTTGTGGATTTGGGTTTGGAAGTTGTGGAGCTTGTTGATTTTGAAAAGATGGAGGATATTGATAAAATTGAGAAAATCTCCCATAAGGATTTTGCATCCCTTGTACCCATGGCTGATATGGATTTCGATGTTGGGGCCAAGGTTGTTGCCAAGGATTCCAATTTGGTGGGGTTTGAAGATTCATAGGGTTGTTAAACCCTTGAGTTTGTTGTCCCTGCCAAGGTCTTCTTGCAACAAAACGGAGAGATTCTACTGAATTTGGGTCTTCTTGAAAAACAGCTTTGAGTCCAGGAATTGAAGGACAATCCTTGATCTCATGATTCTCTGAGCAAATCATACATGTTTCTACAACTTTTGCATCCAAGGGACATTCCCTTAAAGCATTTTTCTTCCTACATTTCGGACAAAAGATGGCTAAAGCATCTGTTTCTGCTTTCTGCTTGTTTTGGATTTTAAGGGTGTCTAGTTGTTCACTAAGGCTCCCTAAGATATCAGTTTTGAATTCATCAAGCATATTACCAATCTCTGCCCTACTTACTAATCCAGTTGCAGATTTGTTAACCCTAATAAGAGAAGGATCCCTAGGCCCTTTTCCTGTTTTAGATTTTCCTCTTAGAGAGATGGACACATAGTTCTGTTATGTCACGAAGTGGAAGTTGAGAAATGTCTCCTTTCCCCATCATGTTTAAAATATCTATCCATTCATCTCTAATCGCTTTTAATATGAGGGCTTTCAAGGTTTCATCATCTAAGTTTCTCATCTTTTCTCTTTTCAAGTTGTATTGAAATCTTTCAAGTAATTCTTCCAAATTTTCATCTTCTTTTTGCATCATTTTGAATACCTCATCCTTGTGATTGGTGGGCATACAGTAGTCCAAGTATCTATCCAAAAATGTTTGTTTCATATCATTCCAAGTCCTAATAGATTGAGTGGCTAATCCCATGAACCATTTCAAAGCAGCTCCCTTCAATGTTGAAGGAAACAGTTTGAGTTTTTGAGAGTCTTCCATATAGTCATAGGTTCGGCACACTACTTCAAACTTAAACAGAAATGTTTCAGGATCCTCACTTCGCAATCCATAAAAGTTAGGGAGGACAGATGGTGAGATATTTTTCATCGTGTTTCCTCCTCTTCTACCTCTACCTCCAAATCCATCTATTATTTCCTCTGCCATGATAGTTTCTTTAGAGTCCTTAAAGTCCTCTAGTTCTTCTATCAAGGGAGGATGAGAGGGAGTCTCTTCCTTTTCTAAATGGGATTTAGTAGGTGGTATAGGAGAATCCTCTAATTCAGCTGTTCCTTGAATTCCAAAAATCTTAAGGCTAGGAGTAGATGGTGGTGATTCTTGTCTATGCCTTGAAGAAGATGGAGTTGTAAAAATCGAACTCTTGGCTTTAGCTATAAACCTTCCCCTAGAATCTCTTGCTCTATGCATGTCATTTTTTATTTTTTTAAAAAGTTGGGCTAATAATTCTCTTTCTGATCTTCCAGATCACACTAGGTGCAAGAAGAGAGCATACTTAAGAAATTACTAAACCAATAACTCTCTTTTCTGATCCTCCAGATCACACTAGGTGCAAGAGGAGAGCATACTTCAAAAAGTTATCAAGTTTTCCCTTCTTTTATTATTTTGTTTTTGTTTTTTTTTTTAAGAAATTGGCTACCTAGTTACACTTCCCCGGCAACGGCGCCAAAATGTTTGGTCAATTTAGTGTGTCCTAAATTGCTACATTTAATTTGTCAATCCGGGATTCGTAAGCTGACGAAGTGTGGCGCACTATATGTGCAAGATAACCTATCTCTTACTTTTTGGTTGTTTTTGGATTTTTTTATGAAATTCTAAAAGACAAGTATGGAGACAAATATTCAAGACAACAATGTCTTTCTAATGATTTTCCAAACTTCAAAAGAATTTTAAAAACACACAATGACAAAATTAATTCTTCAAAGAAAATGAAATTGCATCACTACTCTAGTCAAACAAACAATGAACTACTGATCATGAAACTCATTATTCTTGCTGCTGTTCAAACACAAAAGAAACTATGTTGAAAGAAATCCAAAAGTTGCAACAAAGTAAATCTAAATCAAATTACATCAACTTATCTTCTGATCCCTCACCATTAGTCCATCTATGGTTTTCGGAGGTAACCATAAACAACTTGAGTAACCTGATATCTAACTTGCAGAAAGTAAACTAATATCAAACTACACATTCATAATTCAATCCCTCACCATCAGTCCAGCTGTGGCTTTCGGAGGTAATTGAAGATGTCATGAGCAATTTAATATATCTAACTTGCAGAAAGTAAACTAATATCAAACTACACATTCATAATTCAATCCCTCACCATCAGTCCAGCTGTGGCTTTCGGAAGTAACTGAAAATGACATGAGCAATTTAATATATCTAACTTGCAGAAAGTAAACTAATATCAAACTACACACTCATACTTCAATCCCTCACCATCAGTCCAGCTGTGGCTTTCGGAGGTAACTGAAAATGACATGAGCAATTTAATATATCTAAATCTAACTCCTGAAACAAATGTGCAAGACTGAAATAAACAAAGCAGTGTTGGAATTAAACAAAAAGTAAATTAGCAGCAGAACAATATTGATTCCATGTCATTAGTCAAAAGGTTATGCAAATGCCCGGGCTGCCTATTTGTAATCTGAAACAAGAACACTGATCAGTTAACAACAACATAAAACATGAAAGATTATGGACAGAAGTAAGATGTAAAGCATGAAAGATTATCAACAGAAATGAAGCATAAATACCATGAAAGATGTAATGTATAAACATATGAATGACTTATGGCACAATGAGCTTAAAGAAATAAAACAAGAACTATACAATAATGCACAAAACCTCAGCGTGTGCAGGGGCCCTCTACACCAGCCTTGGCAATAGACTTCAAGTATGAATTACGCTTGGAAACAGAGTCTTCTTATATATTAAAATGCAGTCATAACAGAAAGGTGATATTACGGCACAGTGGCAACATAATTACATTACAGAGCTATTTGAAAGCTAATGGAGACTAATAAAAACTAATTCTTATGCGTATGCAAACGTGTGATTTATACTGAAGGTGATATAACTAATTTCCTAAAGTTTATGCTGATGGAGAACACGTAAACCATTACGTCCAGAGATCTAGGATCATGGCCGCGTTGAGGAGTAAATCTATGAAGAGTGGATGTTTGAATTCGGCTTATGGAGCCAGTACAGGTGTTGATTTGTCTCCCGCAATTTGGAAACGGCCATATAAATCTCCACGTGATGAGAAACAGAGTCCTGTCACCGTGGTACTCTACGGTTGACTTCCACTTGGCCACCTTTGACCGCAGCCTCCCTAGATGAATTTGCCCGAGCCAATAGGACACGATCCATGTCCACATCATTTCTGACTTGCCCATGTGGCTCGTTTTACTCGAAGACACCTGTAACATAGAGTTTCACAAAATGGCTGCGGAAAGTTGCAGCAGCTGCGGAAAGTGGCAAGATTCCGCAGCTAAATGAGCAAAATCTAAATCAAACAGCAGACACAAAAATATAGTTAAAAACCATTTTAGATGTTCTTTTGCAATTAATATACAATGATATTGACAACTTGGGAGGTTCAGGTGAATGAAAAAGGTCTAGGAAGATGTATAAGAACAATGCAGATTTGAGACTCAACAAGGAGATGAGTGAAATGTCCTCCAACGT